>OY744532.1:75742283-75787165 GCA_963556195.1 Sepiola atlantica | reverse complement strand
ATATAGAGAAGAGGAAGAGAGAGAGATAGAGGAAGAGAGAGAGATAGAGGAAGAGAGAGAGAGATAGAGGAAGAGAGAGAGAGAGAGAGATAGAGGAAGAGAGAGAGAGAGATAGAGGAAGAGAGAGATAGAGGAGAGAGAGAGATAGAGGAAGAGAGAGAGAGATAGAGGAAGAGAGAGAGAGATAGAGGAAGAGAGGAAGAGAGAGATAGAGGAAGAGAGGAAGAGAGAGAGGAAGAGAGAGAGAGATAGAGGAAGAGAGAGAAGAGAGAGAGAGATAGAGGAAGAGGAGAGAGTGAGGAAGAGAGAGAGAGATAGAGAAGAGAGAGATAGAGGAAGAGGAAGAGAGAGAGAGATAGAGGAAGAGGAAGAGAGAGAGAGATAGAGGAAGAGGAAGAGAGAGAGAGATAGAGGAAGAGGAAGAGAGATAGAGGAAGAGGAAGAGAGAGAGAGATAGAGGAAGAGATAGAGGAAGAGATAGAGGAAGAGAGAGAGAGAGAGGAAGAGAGAGAGGAAGAGAGAGGGGAAGAGAGAGGGGAAGAGGAAGAGATAGAGATAGAGAGGAAGAGAGAGAGAGAGAGAGAGAGGAAGAGAGAGAGAGAGAGAAGAGATAGAGAGAGAGGAAGAGATAGAGAGAGAGAGAGGATGAGATAGAGAGAGAGAGAGGAAGAGATAGAGAGAGAGAAGAGATAGAGAGAGAGAGAGGAAGAGATAGAGAGAGAGAGGAAGAGATAGAGAGAGAGAGGAAGAGATAGAGAGAGAGAGGAAGAGTAGAGAGAGAGAGGAAGAGATAGAGAGAGAGAGGATGGGATAGAGGAAGAGATAGAGAGAGAGAGGAAGAGATAGAGAGATAGAGAGAGAGAGAGGAAGAGATAGAGAGAGAGAGAGGAAGAGATAGAGAGAGAGAGGAAGAGATAGAGAGAGAGAGGAAGAGATAGAGAGAGAGAGGAAGAGATAGAGAGAGAGAGGAAGAGATAGAGAGAGAGGAAGAGATAGAGAGAGAGAAAGAGATTAGAGAGAGAGGAAGAGATAGAGAGAGAGGAGAGATAGAGAGAGAGAAAGAGATAGAGAGAGAGAAAGAGATAGAGAGAGAGAAAGAGATAGAGAGAGAGAAGAGATAGAGAGAGAGAAAGAGATAGAGAGAGAGAAAGAGATTGAGAGAGAAGAAAGAGATAGAGAGAGAGAAGAGATAGAGAGAGAGAAAGAGATAGAGAGAGAGAAGAGATAGAGAGAAAGAGATAGAGAGAGAGAAAGAGATAGAGATAGAGAGAAAGAGATAGAGAGAGAGAAAGAGATAGAGAGAGAGGAAGATATATATATATATATAGAGAGAGAGAGATAGAAAGATAGAGAGAGATAGAGAGAGATAAAGAGAGATAAAGAGAGATAAAGAGAGATAAAGAGAGATAAAGAGAGATAAAGAGATAAAGAGAGAGATAAGAGAGAGATAGAGAGAGATAGATAGAGATAGAGATAGAGATAGAGATAGAGAGAGAGAGAGAGAGAGAGAGAGAGAGATAGAGAGAGAGAGAGAGAGAGAGAGAGAGAGAGAGAGAGAGAGAGAGAGAGAGAGAGAGCGAGATTTTTACGTTATTAAATTAATATTAAATAATTTGATGCAATAATTTTCTTTACTTACGTGGCGAAAGGCTGTTGGGCCCCAATTTCGGTGCGAGGGGGAACAGGTTGGCATTGCTGTAAAATACAAAAAAAAAATGTACATTTAGTAAAGAGCATAAACAAAAATTAAACAATTTAATTTTAACTATCTTTGCGCTTCATGACTTAACATGTGCAAGAATCTAAGATCTGTAAATATGATGTCAATTTCACATCATGAAGCATTGTCATTTTGTCGAAAAATAATATTGAAACTTGCAGTGAAAACAAACAAGTGTTTTGCTTGTTTATTTAGGATTTAAATTTTTTACCGGGTTAATACGACACCATTTTTTTCTTAAAAAGAGACAGAAACTGTCAAGATTAGATCGAGGGAAGTTTACGGCTAAATCACTTTCACACAACGGTCCTCATTATATCATCAGTTAAGCGACGTTGAGCCAGGTCAGTACTTAGATGGGTGACCATTTAATAATACCAGGTGCTGTAAGCAAAACACTCCACTGAAGTGCATAAATTAGTACTAGCCTGCTGAGAAGTATAACTGACGATAGACTAGTGTCCTGTCACAGAGTATTGTTTGCAACCAAGCGTTCCACACAGATCCTATACGCTTAGAAGGAGTTTTACATCAAAATGGAAAGATGAAGCAGAAACTTTCTTTTGCTGTATGTCTAATGGCGAAGGAAATGAGGTCACATGAACCGGAAGTTAATTTATTTTGTTACTGTTGTTTATATATATGATCTTTTTTTTTTATTATCTTTTTAATTTCACACAACGACTAGAATTAAAAAAATATTTTTTTTAAATAAATGTTTGTTTTTGTTATTGAGATGTGGAAGACAAGTTCTAATGGTGAATAATGTTATTTTCACAATGTTTCAGACAGCACTTGGCATAATGGATAGGAGACCAGGCTTCAATCTCAGTTGAGCTATAGGAAAGACTCAAAAAAGGATACTAACCCTAACTCCGGACAGCGATTAATCTAGCTACAGCCTTCTTTGAGAAAAAAAAAAAAAAAAAAAAAGAAGCAATTTTCATTTCACATTTTGGTAGGTTATCCTTTTTCATTAAATCACTTTAATTAATAATGCTAATAATAATATCAACAAAACTATTGTATATATATATAAGAAAATAGGAACAATAAAAATTACGAATGAATCACAGAATAATATGCTTAATTTGCATACTTATTTATAAAACAATACGTATGCAAATTAAGCATATTATCTTTGTTTTGATGTTAATGAATTACTATATACATGAGTATTTCAAAATACTATATTGTATCATCGACGTAAATAACCCTAACCCATTTTGATGTTAAAATAATCCAGATAGGTGGACAAAACCTTCACATTTATTCATTTGGAATAAAATAGAATTAAATAAATGAAAATGTTTTTGTTTTTTTAAATATGAAGATTCAAGTAATTTCTTTTAGTTTTACCCTACAAAGAATTCATTATTTTCTTTAAACTAAGGAAAACCATAGTTATCCCTTTTCCACTCTCCAATTATAGTAATTACCGAGTGGGAAGAAGACAAGCAAGCTCCTATCTTTAAGCCAAAAAACACAATAAAAACTAAAACGTGAGAATTGCTTGTGGTCGCTTGATGTAAAGTAGCAAGAAAACGACCATTCGGTAATAAAGCTAGTTTGATAAAGTTCATTGTTTAAAAAAGAATACATTTATTGTCATAAAAAGTTTGCCTATTTTTTTTTTTTGTTTTTCAATTTTTGATACATTTGTTGAAAAAACGTAGCACTTGTAAGTATGAAAGTCTGATTTTCATAAATGAATGCATGTAGGGATTATTATTAGACTGAGATATTGTTCAGGAGAGACAGAGAAAAATATAGGTTATTTCGGCCATCCATAACTATAAAAGTCAGATTTTAATAAATGAATGCTTGCAGGGAAATTATAAGACTGGGTTTGTGTTCAGGAGAGATGGAAAACAATCATGGATTATTTGGGCCATCTATAACTGTAAAAGCCTAATTGACATAAATGAATGGGTGTAGGTCTAGGATGGATCGTATATGGAGAGCGAGAGTGCGTGCGTGTGTGCAGACAGATTGTCTTCACAGGAAACTGATCCAGATATGTCTTTGAATAAAAAGAAGAAGGAAGAAGACCACAATGTAAGGACTAAACGAATTTAAGCCGGAGTGTATGAAGGTGTCTTCAGTGTGCGTAGGAGACGTTCATTTAACATCCACTCTCTCGGTAGATCATTTCTAAGAAGAGCCGGAATATTTGAAATGACCGGCAGATAGATTAGCAAAAAGACATGGGTAAAAAGAAATTTGAATGAATAAATGGCATCCTCCCTTCACTGTTCTTTTTTGTGTGTGTCCCCGCGACGCCAGACGAGGCTTGTCTGTCAGAATGCAAGTCGGTCTGTCCCACTTAAGTTTAATATTGAATTTTCATCTCTAAAAGTGTGAATGGAACGATCGCACCCTTTTTTTTACATGTGGCCAAGCATGTCTATAAAATGCTCTGTCAGTCAGTATGTCAGGCTCAAGTTCAAAACAGCATTTAGGTCGGTGTGTCAGGCTTAAGTTCAAAACAGCATTGAGGTCGGTGTGTCAGGCTAAAGTTTGAAATAGCATTGAGGGTCGGTGTGTCAGGCTAAAGTTTGAAATAGCATTGAGGTCAGTGTGTCAGGCTCAAGTTTAAAATAGCATTCAGGTCGGTGTGTCAGGCTAAAGTTCAAAACAGCATTCAGGTCGGTGTGTCAGGCTAAAGTTTAAAATAGCATTCAGGTCGGTGTGTCAGGCTAAAGTTTAAAATAGCATTCAGGTCGGGTGTGTCAGGCTCAAGTTTGAAATAGCATTTAGGTAGGTGTGTCAGGCTAAAGTTTAAAATAGCATTGAGGTCAGTGTGTCAGGCTCAAGTTTGAAATAGCATTTAGGTCGGTGTGTCAGGCTCAAGTTTAAATAGCATTCAGGTCGGTGTGTCAGGCTCAAGTTTGAAATAGCATTTAGGTCGGTGTGTCAGACTAAGTTTGAAATAGCATTGAGGCCGGTCTGTCATGCTCACGTTTGTAATAGCATTTAGGTCGCTTAACATGCAGTTATGAAATGAATGTGTGTTCTTGTTCTTCTGCTGAATCAATACTTAGCCAGGTGCCTAGAGAACGCGACTATTTCTATAGCTGAAGAAGCTAGTCTGATACTAAAAGAGAGGAGGTGTAGGGACAAGGAGGGAGGTGGCGGGGATACATACCAGCATTTTTTCCCCACCGTAAGATGGAATAAACATACTGGTGACAAAACTTGATAAAAGGAACACTTTAGCAGTGAAAGAAAGAACCCACCACTCATTGAAAAATGTTGCTCATGACTTTTCAAGTAAATACATTGAAAAAGCTTCGTAAAACTGTTTTGACAAACCACGAGACAGACTTTTTGTTTGTAGTCACGTATCTGCCATAGCCTCAAACATTTACAAAGATTTGGTTTTAAGTCATATCAACCCTTTTTGGGTTTTGTAATGTTTATCCGAAGGTATTGAATACTAACATACAAATATAAGAGGGTTTATTACTGTAAGTGAACAATGCAATAGGTAGTTACAAGTTGGGTAATTAGTTTATAACGTATATGGGATACGGTTCGGCTGTACTCAATATCATTGTCATCTTTGATATGGTACTCGGGATTGTTTAGTGTATAAGTACTTTCTCTAAAACATTGGTTCATTTAATACCGAAACGCAATATTTACTTACATAAAGCTGATTTTTTTTATACATAGTTTAGGAGAGGGTATTCATTACTTTCCGAATATTACAGACGTGGGAGATATGAGAGAGAGACGGAGAAATCAGAGAGACAAAATAATACAGACAGAGAAAGCAGAAAGAGAGAAAGACAGATGGAGAAGGAAAGAGAGAGAGAGAGAGTAAAGTGAGAGAGAAAGAGAGAGAGAAAGAGAGAGAGAAAGAGAGAGAGAGAAAGAGAGAGAGAGAAAGAGAGAGAGAGAGAAGAGAGGAGAGAGAGAGAAAGAGAGAGAGAGAGACAAGAGAGAGAGAGGAGAAAGAGAGAGAGAGAGAAAGAGAGAGAGAGAGAGAAAGTGAGAGGAGAGAGAAGAGAGAGAGAGAAAGAGAGAGAGAGAGAAAGAGAGAGAGAGAGAAAGAGAGAGAATTATAAAAAAATAATGGAGAGAGAGAGAAAGAGAGAAGAGAACGAGAAAGCAGAGAGAAAGAGAGCGAGAGCAGAGTGAGAGAGACCAGAGAGTGGAGAGAGCAGAGTGAGAGAGACAGAGGAGAGTGAGAGAGCAGAGTGAGAGAGACAGAGAGAGTGAGAGAGCAGAGTGAGAGAGACAGAGAGAGCAGAGTGAGAGAGACAAAGAAAGCAGAGAGAGAGAGACAAAGAAAGCAGAGAGAGAGTGAGATAAGTGCAGAGATAGATAGAGAAAGAAGTTTGGTTTGTTTTACGGCATATCAAGTATCGATGGGTTATTTAATGCCGAATAAAGTTAAAATAATTCTATAGGTAGGATAATTATTTATATTCCTAGAAGACATTACTCTTTGAAGACATTACTCTTTGAAGACATTACTCTTGAAGACATTACTCTTTGAAGACATTACTCTTTGAAGACATTACTCTTTGAAGACATTACTCTTTGAAGACATTACTCTTTGAAGACATTACTCTTTGAAGACATTACTCTTTGAAGACATTACTCTTTGAAGACATTACTCTTGAAGACATTACTCTTTGAAGACATTACTCTTTGAAGACATTACTCTTTGAAGACATTACTCTTTGAAGACATTACTCTTTGAAGACATTACTCTTTGAAGACATTACTCTTTGAAGACATTACTCTTTGAAGACATTACTCTTTGAAGACATTACTCTTTGAAGACATTACTCTTTGAAGACATTACTCTTGAAGACATTACTCTTTGAAGACATTACTCTTTGAAGACATTACTCTTTGAAGACATTACTCTTTGAAGACATTACTCTTTGAAGACATTACTCTTTGAAGACATTACTCTTTGAGAATAACCACACCCAAGCTGAAAAAGACTTTGACAATATAACAAACGACAGACCTAGTTTTGTGTTGTTTGAAATATAGTTGTCAAATATAATTCCATAAGTAGGGTAATTATTTATATGCCTAAAATACATTGCTCTCAGAATACATAGCAATCAGGAGGAAATTTCAGTGAAAACGGAAATATTACTTGTAGAAGGGAACTTTACTGAGGGAAAAATCAGATTTACCCCCAGAAAACACCATTCCAAGAAAAACATTACACCCAGTAAAATATCACTTCTTTAGAAACCTTACTCTTTGGCACAGTAACTCTTCTTTGCTCTCAATGTGATTGACCCTGAGCTACCGCCTTCTAGTATCTATTTGGGGATAAAACTAAAAATAGAAATCAGAAATGAGGTTTTGATTTTTTGAAGAATCAGATTGAATAATACGGTTGGGGATATACTTATAGATACTAGGGCATAACATGACCAGCCGATTGATCAGATCGGGCCTCTCTGACCTCCCGTCTAGCCTAAGTAAGAACCTGAAGTGACCAAGACACCGACGGCTCAGCCACCAGGATTCCGCCCTAAGACATTACGGGTTGCCATCCACAACCAACAGGTGGCCCCGTTTTTTTTTTTGTGGGGGTGGGGTCTTACCTCTCTACATGGGGTTGCAGTTGGCGAATTCTAAGCTCTGCTGACAGGACAAACAGAGAGAGAGAGAGATAGATACAGAGAGAGATAACTATTTAAGACTTAGTTCTTAGCATTGAAATCTTTACTTTTCAGGTTGCATAAACAGTGCAGTCGCCGACATTCAAATCCTTACTGACTAATTTTTGTTCATTCTATTCATCATTTTCAATCCTCTCATAATATTTATCATCATTCAACTGCCAATCTCTTATTAACCCTTATCCTTGAGTGGCTTTTTAGCCTTGATAGGTGACTCATTAAAAAAGATTACTCAGATTGAATCTTGATAGGATTTGAGAGATATAGAGAAAGCGATGGAGATATATAGAAATATGGATAGGATGCACTTAATGCACAAACCATGCGCGTGTGTGTGTGCAGATTTTGGAAGTGTGTGCTGTTAAGTGGCAAGTTGCTGAACCATGATAAGGCAGCATTTAACTGCTGCCTTTTTGCCAATAAAGGACACTCAGTTTAACAATAATCGTTCATCATCATCATCATCATCATTATTTGGTTGCTACCAAAGGAAGGCCGATCACCGACACTACTCCTCTTCCTCCCACTGACAATCCCAAACTGCTATCAACTAGAGAATTCATTGATTTCCTCTCAGTCCCCTCCCCCCGGGTCACTGCCACCGATGCCGAAGGAACCAACTCCACAGTATTCGGCCTTTTTACACAATTTAGCTTCAGCACATAACCATGGAAACGGGCTAAATTTAGCAATTGCTAAGAGTGGCATTGCACACATGTCGTCTTTTGCTTGTAATAGCATTTTTGCATGCCTGGAGATCATTCACAGAGCCAGAGGATTCTTACATCTTATAGGTTTGTGAGAAAGCACATGAGAGAGAGAGAGAGAGAGAGAGAGAGAGAGCAGGAGAGGAAGCAAGAGTGAGAGAGAGAGAGAGAAAGCAGGAGAGAGAGAGAGAGTAAGAGAGAAAGCAGGAGAGAGAGAGAGTAAGAGAGAAAGCAGGAGAGAGAGAGAGTAAGAGAGAAGCAGGAGAGAGAGAGAGTAAGAGAGAAAGCAGGAGAGAGAGAGAGAGTAAGAGAAAAGGCAGGAGGAGAGAGAGAGAGTAAGAGAGAAAGCAGGAGAGAGAGAGAGAGAGAGTAAGAGAGAAAGCAGGAGAGAGAGAGAGAGAGTAAGAGAGAAAGAAGGAGAGAGAGAGAGAGAGTAAGAGCGAAAGCAGGAGAGAGAGAGAGAAAGAGAGAAAGCAGGAGAGAGAGAGAGAGAGAGAGTAAGAGAGAAAGCAGGAGAGAGAGAGAGAGAGTAAGAGAGAAAGCAGGAGAGAGAGAGAGAGTAAGAGAGAAAGCAGGAGAGAGAGAGAGAAAGCAGGAGAGAGAGAGAGAGAGTAAGAGAGAAAGCAGGAGAGAGAGAGAGAGTAAGAGAGAAAGCAGGAGAGAGAGAGAGAGAAGAGTAAGAGAGAAAGCAGGAGAGAGAGAGAGAGAGTAAGAGAGAAAGCAGGAGAGAGAGAGAGAGAAAGCAGGAGAGAGAGAGAGAAAGCAGGAGAGAGAGAGAGAGAGAGAAAGCAGGAGAGAGAGAGAGAGAGAAAGCAGGAGAGAGAGAGAGAGAGAAAGCAGAGAGAGAGAGAGAGAGAAAGCAGGAGAGAGAGAGAGAAAGCAGGAGAGAGAGAGAGAAAGCAGGAGAGAGAGAGAGAAAGCAGGAGAGAGAGAGAGAAAGCAGGAGAGAGAGAGAGAAAGCAGGAGAGAGAGAGAGAAAGCAGGAGAGAGAGAGAGAGAGAGAAAGCAGGAGAGAGAGAGAGAGAGAGAAAGCAGGAGAGAGAGAGAGAGAGAAAGCAGGAGAGAGAGAGAGAGAGAAAGCAGGAGAGAGAGAGAGAGAGAGAGAAAGCAGGAGAGAGAGAGAGAGAGAAAGCAGGAGAGAGAGAGAGAGAAAGCAGGAGAGAGAGAGAGAGAAAGCAGGAGAGAGAGAGAGAGAAAGCAGGAGAGAGAGAGAGAGAGAGAGAGAGAGAGAGAAAGCAGGAGAGAGAGAGAGAGAGAGAGAGAAAGCAGGAGAGAGAGAGAGAGAGAGAGAGAAAGCAGGAGAGAGAGAGAGAGAGAGAGAAAGCAGGAGAGAGAGAGAGAGAGAAAGCAGGAGAGAGAGAGAGAGAGAGAAAGCAGGAGAGAGAGAGAGAGAGAGAAAGCAGAGAGAGAGAGAGAGAGAAAGCAGGAGAGAGAGAGAGAGAGAGAAAGCAGGAGAGAGAGAGAGAGAGAGAAAGCAGGAGAGAGAGAGAGAGAGAGAAAGCAGGAGAGAGAGAGAGAGAGAGAAAGCAGGAGAGAGAGAGAGAGAGAAAGCAGGAGAGAGAGAGAGAGAGAAAGCAGGAGAGAGAGAGAGAGAGAAAGCAGGAGAGAGAGAGAGAGAGAAAGCAGGAGAGAGAGAGAGAGAGAAAGCAGGAGAGAGAGAGAGAGAGAAAGCAGGAGAGAGAGAGAGAGAGAAAGCAGGAGAGAGAGAGAGAGAGAAAGCAGGAGAGCGAGAGAGAGAGAAAGCAGGAGAGAGAGAGAGAGAGAAAGCAGGAGAGAGAGAGAGATAGGGGAGAAATTGAGCATGTGTGCAAGAGAGAAAAAAAGCGGGAAGAGAGCATGAGAGTGAGAAAGAGAGTGAGAGGGTGAAGCGGAAGAGAGCATGTGAGTGAGAGGGTGAAGCGGAAGAGAGCATGTGAGTGAGAGGGTGAAGCGGAAGAGAGCATGTGAGTGAGAGGGTGAAGCGGAAGAGAGCATGTGAGTGAGAGGGGTGAAGCGGAAGAGAGCATGTGAGTGAGAGGGTGAAGCGGAAGAGAGCATGTGAGTGAGAGGGTGAAGCGGAAGAGAGCATGTGAGTGAGAGGGTGAAGCGGAAGAGAGCATGTGAGTGAGAGGGTGAAGCGGAAGAGAGCATGTGAGTGAGAGGGTGAAGCGGAAGAGAGCATGTGAGTGAGAGGGTGAAGCGGAAGAGAGCATGTGAGTGAGAGGGTGAAGCGGAAGAGAGCATGTGAGTGAGAGGGTGAAGCGGAAGAGAGCATGTGAGTGAGAGGGTGAAGCGGAAGAGAGCATGTGAGTGAGAGGGTGAAGCGGAAGAGAGCATGTGAGTGAGAGGGTGAAGCGGAAGAGAGCATGTGAGTGAGAGAGAGGGTGAAGCGGAAGAGAGCATGAGTGAGAGAGAGGGTGAAGCGGAAGAGAGCATGAGTGAGAGAGAGGGTGAAGCGGAAGAGAGCATATGTGAGAGAGAGGGTGAAGCGGAAGAGAGCATATGTGAGTGAGAGGGTGAGCGGAAGAGAGCATGTGAGTGAGAGGGTGAAGCGGAAGAGAGCATGTGAGTGAGAGGGTGGAAGCGGAAGAGAGCATGTGAGTGAGAGGGTGAAGCGGAAGAGAGCATGAGTGAGAGAGAGGGTGAAGCGGAAGAGAGCATGAGTGAGAGAGAGGGTGAAGCGGAAGAGAGCATGAGTGAGAGAGAGGGTGAAGCGGAAGAGAGCATGTGAGTGAGAGGGTGAAGCGGAAGAGAGCATGTGAGTGAGAGGATGAAGCGGAAGAGAGCATGTGAGTGAGAGGGTGAAGCGGAAGAGAGCATGAGTGAGAGAGAGGGTGAAGCGGAAGAGAGCATATGAGTGAGAGAGAGGGTGAAGCGGAAGAGAGCATATGAGTGAGAGAGAGAGGGTGAAGCGAAAGAGAGCATATGAGTGAGAGAGAGAGGGTGAAGCAAAAGAGAGCATGTGAGAGAGAGAGAGAGGGTGAAGCGGAAAAGAGAATGTGAGTGAGAGAGAGAGAAAGGGTGAAGCGGAAGAGAGCATGTGAGTGAGAGAGAGAGAGGGTGAAGCGGAAGAGAGCATGTGAGTGAGAGAGAGAGAGGGTGAACCGGAAGAGAGCATGTGAGTGAGAGAGAGAGAGAGAGGGTGAAGCGGAAGAGAGCATGTGAGTGAGAGAGAGAGAGGGTGAACCGGAAGAGAGCATGTGAGTGAGAGAGAGAGAGTGGGTGAAGCGGAAGAGAGCATGTGAGTGAGAGAGAGAGAGGGTGAAGCGGAAGAGAGCATGTGAGTGAGAGGGGGCGCGGAGGAAGTAGGGTGTATAGAGAAATTGTTGTTTTTTTTTTGGCTTTTCAGAATATGATTGAGTTTGGCAAAGAGAAAAGAAAACATCAATGTTTGGTGTATTTTCTGGTCAGAAAGCCGATATTTTCAGTCAGCCTGATCTTGTAGCACCAGATCACCATCTGGAAAAGATGCATGCATGGACTGCTTCAGTTATATGCACTACCAATATTTGTTTAGGTATATAAGGCTAAGAATTTTTCGGCAAGAAAGAGTGAAGGTAAAAGTGTACCCTCTGATAAATCTACCTGGCTTTATTTTGATATACAATAATACAGTGACTGCCCCAGTTAGAATTAACATCTCATGAAACAAGTCGTGCTTTCTTGATTCTAGATTTAATAAAATGAATGAATCACTCGTAGTTGAGGGAGAACTGAAGCTCCCTTTTTATTGGCTACTACATTGAGATGTAGGGGAGGGTACCACTCCTTTCCCTGGATCACTTCACTTACCCTTGATTCTCACCTAATAATTGTGAGTGTTTAGCAAAGATGCATCAAGCACTATCTTTTTTTTTATTCTTTGGTATGACTTGACCAAGGATTGAAACCTGGTTTACTGGCCCATTAGAGAACACTCTAACCATGATGCCAAATTCTTGAAGCAAATACAAGTTTGAGTAAATGCACATCAAAAACTCACAGTCGGTGTGCATGTGTGCACTTTTATAAAAATAGTGGTGAAGGCACACAACCAGAAAACAGGATGCAGAAAATGACAGGGCAGATCAATTTTGCCCGATCTAAGATGTTTTGACCCTGGGGTGGGGCTCTTTATAACCACTAGATGAAAAAAAGTAAAAATAAAGTAAAAATAAAGTTTAAATAAAAAAACATGAGATTAAGCTAGGTTATTTCACATAAAGTCAAATTAAAATAAATGGAGTAAACAAAGTAGAAATCTGTGGAAGATTCAGCAGGCAAAGATCAATAAATGAGTTCTATTGATCTATTTGTGTCCATCTTGAGTTTGATCTATCATCCAGTTGGTAACATCTGCCTTGGAAGGAGACACATGCGACCGATCAGAGTGATTCCGTGACACTCTACTAAATTCTACTGACTGTCGAACTCGCATTGATTTATCAGTGTTTTTCTCATTAATTATTTCAGAAATCCTGAATGGCTAGTGACGATTAATTTTATTTATAGGACGTTAGACGGAAGGCCAGGTGTGGGTTTTGAGGAAAGTTTCTGTGGAATGAACTGAATTCGAACCCGGCACACCCAGGTCCTCTGTCCGCGTCGTTAACCACCGTGCCATCCCCATTGTGCGACGATGTATAAACAGAGACGAGGCATCGAACAGCGAAGCAACTAACTCCAACGCGTTCTCCAATTTTTGGTGACTACTGCCTCCCCGTCTCAATTTCTAATTTAAACATGAATTCTAAATTTTTATTAAATGGATTCGGAAAAAAATTTTTTCCCCAATATATGTTTATCTTTTAAATCTAAGAATCTTGAAAATTCGATCAATATCAATCAAAATTGGACATAAGCGCGCTATTAAATAATTTACATATTTTGCAATAACGGGATTTTGTTGCCATTGACATTAATGGAGTTTAAAAAATATATTCTTAATATATAATTATAAAATTGTTCGGCTTTACAATTTTAACTTGAAGATTGACCCCACATTGTATGGATATCAAATATGTTCATATCATATTAGGTTTGTATAATTCAGATTATTCGGACTACTATTCTCATCTTGAGAATTATCCTCACGTTTCATCCGCTGTAATCTCTGGCCTTCTTCATGTGTATCTTTTCGAACTCGAGTATCTGGACAGAATTTTGAATGGAACTTCTTATTTAATCTACGGGGGTAGCATGCTCTCGTTCAGTCAGGCATGACTGGGAAAAGTCTTCAGTAATTCGTAATTTTTTGTATTAGGTTTAATATATGTTTTACATGCTGGCATGTCCTGGATGGCTTTTATAAATTGACTTCCAAACTGACCTACCTCTGGCCAGTCATTAAATGTTTATAATATTTTTGTTCAATCTTTTCTCCTCCTCCTAATAGTAGAAATGTTGATAAAATTAAATCTTATTAAATTCCTAAGAACTTTTTTTCCACTGTGTTTCTTTTGATACGGCCATTTGGTAGTCACAGCACGATATCGAACGGTTTCGGTTTTCTAAATTAAAATTTTGATGCGTTTTCCGATGAAACTGGAAAACAGAGGTTTTATGGTTACCAACAATTTTCTACTTTGTTGTTTGTATCATCATATTCTGTTTAACACTCATTTTACAGGCTGGCATGTGGTGGACAGCTTTTAAAAATGTACTTCAAAACTAACCAAAACATCTATGCCAAAAATAGTTAAAGGTATTTTTTTTTTTTACCTCTTTTTCAGGAGGTTAGACACAAGATCAGGTATGGGTTTTGATGAAAGTATTTCTGTGGAACGAACTGGATTCGAACCCGGCAAACCCAGATCCTCAGTCTGTGTCGTTAACCACTTTGCTACTGTGCGTGCCATAGTTAAGAAAGGTATGAATCCCCTAATTGGCATTCTTCTAAAAGAAAAACATGTTAGAAAAAATGGTTTTGAACATTACATGACCGTTAAACAAAATGACGTAATCCTTTATTATACATTTGTCGTAGCGACTATGCACGCCAGAGCTGGTTTCCAGTTACAAGTTTTGATTTTGTCGATGTTCTAACTAAAAAATAAAAAGGGGTTCCTTAAATTATAATAGAAAACAAAAAACTTTTAAATGTTTTAAACCAGGCTAAAACATCTGCAAGAAGCTACGGATTCCAAATATTTCATTAGAAGCCCCTAACTAGCGTTCTTCTAAAAGAAAAACATGTTGTTCAGAGATCGACCACTGTCATCTTATTTGTGAACGCACACACATCTTTACTTTATATACAGGGTGTTTGAAAAATCGATGGCATAACTTTGGGATTATGTTCTAAATGTATATATAAGTCTGGAAACAGAGTTATAGATCATTCAAACAAATATCATTTGTATATTAATATTATGCAGGGTGCTCCAGAAGTCTTGGATACATTTTGACTTTGAATATCTCGAAAACTATTAAGGATATAAAAACACGGCCAACATATATAATCATTAGCATTACAAAATACTTAATGGATTTAGCTTTTAAAATGGTACCAGTTTTATCTTACTACCATTCATAGTTCAGAAGATACAAGGACTTGAAATGTGCCCAAAACTTCTGGAACAACATGTAATATATATATATATATATAAAGAGGTGTACTAAAAGCGAACTTTTAGGAAAAGTAAAAACCTATTGTGAAGAGTATACAGCTCAATATCCAGGATAGAGCAGGTAGAAATGAAGAAGAATGGAAAGAAATTAGAGAAAGCAAAAGCCAAATCAAGATTCAATTCAAAAGTTCAAAGCAAGGTATATTCCGCAAATAGGCAATTTATTCAAGTTAAATTTTCCTTAAGCCAGGCTTTTCAAAGATCAAAATCTTATCAGAGGAAGTCGCTGGGATAGATAAGTTGGCAATGGCCAAGATTTAAAATTTGAAAAAATGAAATAAAAGTTGTAGGGAAAGAAACGCAGGGCAAAACTGTGCCCGGGTGCAAGCAAATGTCTGATCGCTAAAAAGTCCAATGTCGAAAAGTCCAGCGGAGAAAATAAGATGTAGATAGGTAGGTCGTTAGAGGCACGAGAAGTAATGAGAGAGGTTTCAAAGTTAAATTCCAAGAAGCCACAACTTCAGGTACGGCGAAAATAGAAAATCCAAAAGGGTAAAAAGTCCAATAAGAGGTACATTCGATGATGCAGGCAGGCTCAGAGAAGATATATATATATATATATATATATACACACACATGGGATGTTGCAGCAAAATCCAACACTTGACAAAATGAAAACGAAATAGGCAATAAAAGCAAAAGTTGCATATACAGAGACCCAACAGTTTATTATATACACTATTTTCAAATGTTACCGCTGCCAGTAGAGATGACCATCTCAAGATGAGCATGAAATGAGACACATTTTGGCAACCATGTCCTTGTCTATAGCGGAGAACGCCTCCACAATGTCAGCCTTCACAGAGTAGACTGTGTTGTGAGCGTACTTGTTGGTTTTGGCCTCTATCACACCCCGGAATAAATAGTCAAGGAGGTTGCAGTCGGGTGAGGAGGGCAGCCACAAGTTCAGTAACCAGTGGAGAGCACCCACACCTGGGTCGTCTTGACCTTGCGCGCAGGAAGACATAGGGCCATCCAGCGGCAATCTTGTATATCCAGGGTTTCACCACGCCCCTCAGCAGCTCCTGACTTTTTGTCAAGTATCGGATTTTGGAGCAACACTCATATATATACACATATATATATATATATATATATATACACACACATATATATATATACACACATATATATATATACACACACATATATATATATACACACACATATATATATATACACACACATATATATACACACACACATATATATACACACACACATATATATACATATATATATATATATATAGCATAATATAAAATGAAATAATAAAATAAGGTGCAAATCAAATTTTATTAGAATTCAAAATTCAGGCAAAGTATCTCAACGTCCTTAACTCATGAGTTTTCAAAGGACGTTGAGATACTTTGCCTGAATTTTATTATTTCATTTTATATTATGCTATTAATGCTCTATCCAGTATATTGAGCTTCAGTCTTTATCCGGATGTTTCACTAATTAAAAGATATTAGTTGCCTCATATCTTTTGTTGGATTAACTTCATATATATATATATATATATATATATATATATATATACACACTAGTAGAATACCCAGCCCAGGACGGGTATGAGCAATCAATATAGCATTAGTTTTTAATTTTAATGTTCTTTTCTTTCTTTGGGGTGTAGGGTACAGTTTCGGTACCCCCCCCCCCCCGGTAAAGTTTACAACAAAATAAAATAATGTGCCTATGTTACCCACTCTGTTGCTGCGAATAATTCCATAATTCTTTTCTCTACTACATTTTTTGTATCTAACTCAAAAGTTTTTTGGGGTGGGTGCGAGTTTGGCTGGGTGCATCCCCTAAATGGTAAAGTTTACATTAAATAATGTGCCCATGTTACTCATCGGGTTGCCTAGAATATATATTCCAAAATTCATGATGATCCGTTCATTAGAATAGATTATACTTATACATACATATATATATATAGAGAGAGAGAAAGAGATAGAGAGAGAGAGCATTTGTAGAGAACATGTGGACTTCACGTGTGGAATCTATGTTTTATCGTAAGTATACTTAAATCTGAAAACTAAGAGTGTGAACCAGAAACAGACATTTAAATATGGTAAGTTCGTTTATTTAGTTTTAAAGGTTAAAATCAAGTTTATTTTCTTCAGCAGGAATTCGAGATGGGGGAGTAGGGGGAGGAAAAAAAAAAACAATGTCAAAAATTTTAAGTAAAGTGTATTTGCAACATGATACAAGGAAGGGAGGAAAAAAAAATTAGAAAATAAATAAATAAATGATTTCGTTTATTTGTTTACTGATTAAAAAAAAAAACACCCTGAAATGTTAGGAGACGGATAGGGGCCGAGAAGGAAGTATGCTATAAGTTGACACTCTGCACTTGTGGGAAATTTTTCTTTTCTAGATGGAATGTTTAAGACGAAAAGATATCAAATAAGTTTATAAACAAACAAAAAAAAAACTGGTCCACAAAAATTGTAATTTTGAACGTTAATTCCAACACCAAAGCTACATTATACATTTTGTGATACATTATTACGAGCTGTATCGGACCTGGCATTGCCCGGGATTCATTACGTTCATTATTTGTTTTGTAAATATTTCCATGTTAAAATGAATGTTAATAGTTCAGGCGAATAACTCTTATTCTTTTAGTAAGAGAAATTTCTCTTAGCTGATTTTTCTTTTAAGATGATAATTTAAGAATGCCAATATATTACACACTGATCAACCGAATTAAGATTAAAAAAAAATTTTTTTTTTAGTCTATTAAAAATAACATGATACAATAACAAATAAAAATTGGCTAGTCAGAATCAAAGTTCGATTTGCCAGCTTAAATGCTATTTAGGTCCAACTAAGAAACAATTTTATTTAGGCATCTTCCCTTTAAATCATCTAAACTCAAACCATAAAATTTGAAAAAAAAAAAAAAAAAAAAAATCATTGAACAGAACACATACACTATTAACACCATAAAATTATGTTAAATATTTCATTAGGTAGTTCCCAAAAATGCTCTAATAATTTCTTTTGGTACCATTATTTCTGAATTCATTCCAATTTCACCTTTACTGTTTATAATATTAACAAGCAGAGTTACCCGGTGTTGCCCATGTTAAAGTGTGAGATAGCATCATATGCAACATCATGGTAGGGGGAGTTAACTTTAACAGCAACCTTGATGCTGTCAGCTATATATCTTACTCACCGAGCTATTCAGATACATGTTAATACTCTTAAACTAACGCTAATAAATAGATTAATTTCATTGTGTAACACGTTTGAAAATGGTCATTAGTTTCTTTAAGGGGCAGTCAGAGACGCAAAAATACTTCATTATGTTCACAAGCAAATTGTGCATGTGAATACAATTATATTGAAAGTACACTTCCTAGTGTGTCTTCGTTTTTAGGACAGACACGCACAGACAGAGAGGTGTTCTCCTTGATATATATATATATATATATATATATATTTCATTTGAATCAAAGGGAAAACAGTTTTCAGTGGGGGCGAGGGCTCTTAATATAAAAATTTGCTGAAATTTTGGGAATGGACATTATTTTTGGTCATTTACCTATGGTTTAAATTTCATTTGAATCTAATGGAAAACAGTTTTCAGTGGGGATGGGGGGGGGGGGCAGCGTTGAAATGATATATTTCTTATATAGCCTATGATCTTCACTGAAAGGTCAATAGTCCACATGCCAATTTTCAAGCAATTCTGTCCAGCGGTTTGGGTGAACATAAGACACAAAGATCAGACAGACACACAGACAAAGTCACTATGTTATATATATCAAAGCCTAAAAGCCACTCGAGGATAAGGATTAATGAGATGGATGGATTGTCAGTTGAATGATGAAGAATATTATGAGAGGATTAAAAATGATATATGGAATGAACAAAATATTATTACTTATCCTGTTCTTAATCTGATCTGGCAACATTTCAGATGTTGGGCTGGTGAACATTTCTATTCATTTAACGCCATGTTTCCTTTGTCCAGGGGTCAGATGTTTTCTGATATTACGCAAGCTCACTCTCGAATTTTCACGGTTCAGCAGTCTTCAAATTCCACTCTGTACGGTCTTGTCCAATCACTTGCTTCCAAGTTTCCCACGATTTTGGACATTCATGCTTCTGCAACCGTTTATCAAGGAGGATGAATGTTCCACATGATCATACTAGCGTGATCAATTCATCCTTAGGATGACCTCCGTGCTGGGCAAGTGTAGTGCTTCCAGCAAATCTCCTGACCTGATATGTTGAGTTTGGTCAGATTTCACATTACAGATCCGTCTGATCATGGATCTATCATTGCACTGCAGATGGGCGAGAGAGGACTGGGCGAAGGTCCAGCATTCACTGTATATATCATGACGTTCCTGACACAGTTGCTATACAACTTACCCAGGATGTAGAGAGGGACAGCGAAATTTCGCCCAAACTGCCTTCACACTTGTGGCCGTACTGAGTTCACATCCACCACCTGCACTCAGCATATCTCCTAAATAGCAGAAAAAGTCTACTATCTCCAGGATATCGTCATCTAGTACCATCTCTTTGTGGGGACGATCATCAATAGGATGCACCTGTCCGATGCATCTCCTACACTCGAAGTTAGGGGTTGGGGCTCACTTAACATTCAGGTTACTGCACTTTTTATGAAGCCACAGATTACACTGTATCGCATTGCTTCTAACACTCTTCTGCCATACAGAACAAGGATAGACTGATCAGAGTCCCCTTAAGGATTGTAGACCAGAGCCAAACACCATCACTTTGGTTTTAAGCAAGTTCACCCTCAAACCTAGACCTTCACAGCAAACACAAACTTGTAAATTGTATACCAGATTTCCCCAGCTGCGTTATTACAAAACGATTGTTTTTGATAATCCTACATTTGAAATTGTAAACGAAAATGAATATTCTAAATTATTGTTTTGATAATTCAACTTACAAATACGAATTTTGTTACCAATGTGCATACAATATGATCTTTGTTTGTAAAAAATCTGAAAAGTCAAATCGTCCGTTTCGAATATCAGCATTGACTGCAAGTAAAATTAAACACGCGCAAAGATAATTATGTGTCCTAGGTATGACCTTAAACTACATCCAGTGGTGAGACCCCAATTTCAGAGCTTTGAAGAGTGTGGAGTCATGTCTTTGTTAGTGTTATTCCCAAGTTCATTATCACTCCAAATGTTAGTACATGTCAAGGTCCTATCTATAAGTCAGATAAAATCTGTCCTTGGTATGTTATGACACTGAATTCAGTGGTATACATAACTAATTAAAACAAACATGATGAATAAAGCCTCCTGCATGCTGGTCTCGTTAAGCAAAGAAGACTGACATTTCAAATCGATGTTATATATATATATATATATATATTTCAAAAATTTTTTTTTAACATAGTTCACCCCAAACAAGGCAGGCCGCCACTGTAGACATAAGGGGCTACTGAGAAAAAGAAAAGGGGAGAAGGTAGGGGGCGGTCACCTAGATTGGGATCAGCCCAGCGAGGTGTCTGTTTACATTAGTTTTAAATTTCTGCATGTCTGTACTGTTGGGGAAACAGGGGGCAGGGAGGGAGTTCCAGGGGCCAGCAGTACGAGGAAAGAAGCTATTTGAGTAGAAGGCTCTCCGACATCTGGGGACCTCCACAGTGAATGAATGAGATTTAGTTGATTGTCGAGTTAGTCTAGTGAATTTACGTCGAGGGGACACCAGAGTAGCCAATTCATCAGAGCATAATCCATTGAAGTATTTGTAAAACAAGCACAAGGATGCTACACTGCAGCGATGGGACAGAGGCTGGAGCTTGGCTGACAGTGAGGGACCTATTAGGTTGGCGATTCTTTTTTGGACCTTGTCAAGGAGGGAGAGACTAGTAGATGATGCACCAGCCCAGATGTGACAACAATACTCCATGCATGGGCGGATGGTGGCTTTGTAGAGATACAGGATAATGTCAGGTGTGAGGAGTTTACTAGCACGGTAGAGGGAGCCAACCTTCTTTGCGGCAGCCTTGGCAATGTCTTCAATGTATTTGTTCCAATTCATGTTACCTGTGAAGGTTAGGCCGAGGAGTTTGAATGATGAACTCTCAGGTAGGGTGTTATTTGCCATGACAATCGGTGGTTATATATGAATAATATAGAAGAATTATTATTTTGCTATCTAATTTGCATACGTGTGTGTGGTGTGTCTACAGACATTACGTAAATTAGATGACAACACTGATAAAGAGAGTCATTCTTTCTCTAAATGCTCAGAGACATTAAGAAATATTAAAGCATGATTGAATTTACAGTGACAGGGGGTGAGAGAAATACATGTAGATAAGTGAAATATGGGTGACTTGTTCAGTTAATTACAAATTACGGCTAATTAGAATTGAAATAGAATTTTCCTTTAAAACATAACTCAATCCCAAAACTAAGGTATATTTTAGCATGTATTTTGTGTGATTAAAGTATATAGGAAAAAAGCTCTAGGTGAAACACGTTAATGGACTCAGCTTTAATATAATAATAGATATATTTTATTTAGGCTAAATAAACACTAAAAAAATATCCCCTTGTCCGCATATTTGCATGACCAAGTTTTGTGTAGGGGCCACATTAAAGACTAGAGCCATTTGAACCGTAACTATCAACTTCAGGATTTTTTTCTTAGATTACTCAAAAAAGGTGATCGCCTTGGCAACAGAACCGAATGCTGTGAATAATTTTTATTGTGTTCAAGTCAGCTTGAAGAATAATATTACAACTAGTGTAATAATAACTGTTGTGTATTGGTATATATATATATATATATATATATATATATATATATATGAGGTCACAGATGGCTATCACAATGTAAGTGGAAATATGCCGGTGTATACCTGTTTCACATATTAGGGTGAAGCCTTCCAAGATATGTAAAAGAAAATATGGTGATGTAGTTTGCTTGAAGCATTGTGTGTAATATGTATAAATAGTGATTATAGAAGGCTATCATAATGCAAGAAGCTGAAATATGTTGGCGTTGAGGACAAAGATGAAGTGATCTATAAAATTAAAAAAAATTTTTTTTTTTGAATCAGTCAACATCACTGATCATTTCGAAACTAGCTTGCAAGCTAAAAAGAATTTTCGCTTGTAAGCTAGTTTCAAAATGATCAAGTCAAAATGATTACTGTTTAGAAGATGAGACAGAATAATTTTTTTTTTTAAAAGATCACTTCGTTTTTGTTCGTCTCAACATACATTCACTTCTGGCATTATGCCCCCCCCTTTTAGAGAAAGACATTTTCTTATGTTTTTTTCTCCAAGTTTGTGTTTGAATTATTTCAAAAAAAAATTTTTTTTCATTATTATAAACAAAGGCTAAGAATGCCATTATGAGAAATAAAAGATTATTGTAAAGTCTGTGACACTTAATTAGAACAGTGTGCATTATAATATTGGTGTGTGGACGTGCCTTTGCAACATCACACGCTGATAATGTTGCTTTTTATTAGAGACAGTCTAATTAGTTTCACCATTTTGAAGAATACCATTTTTGTCAATTAACGCCATCAAAGCCTTTTTTTCTTATCATTTTGTCTTAAATAAGACTGGGTGAGCGCTAAAATATATCTCCACGGTAACGTGTCATTTATTTGTTTACTTCGACTATTCATACGGAAAAGCATTTTTACGTAAATTCTAGATGGGAATAATTCTTCCCATCACCAATGTGATTCCCCTCTATGGGGAGCGACATATATTAAAAAAAAAAAAAAAAATGATTATCAACAGACACGTGTTTGGTCGTCTTAGAACCCATCAGCGTGGCTGAAACTAGCGAGATTCGGAACCAGGACCCCAGAGATTAAAGTCTGACATAACCACAGAGCCAAGCCCTGCTAATGGAAGGAGTGTATCGCTTTTTAATAGACATCATTTATTTGCACACTTGAACGAATTCGACTATTCATACGGAAAAGCATTTTACCTAAATGATATATTTTTTTTTAATGGAAATCGCTCCAGACAAGTCATTAAGCCACTTGATGTGAGGAACTAAAAAATAAATACTATTTCAAAGTCAAAAACTAACCAAGATAAGTGTTAGATGTATAGATCCCGACCCAGAAAACAGCAATTCTTCCTCCTTTGTCAGAAACATCACTCATGGAATGTGAGGACTAAAGGACAAAATAAGGGAAGTGAGAGTTACGAGGCTGCCAAAAATAAACCCACGGTAAACTTTCTAAGAATAATTCTCTTCTTTCACCAATGTAATGTCCCCCTATAGGGAGCGACATCTACTTAAAAATATGATATATAATTATCCATGGTAACCTGATATTTATGAACATAATGCATAATTTAATGTGCAAATTTTTTGTGGTCGATCAATGTAAAGTAGAAATAACAATTGTGACAAAATTAATTTTGATGAGCATGTAAATAATTTGCTTAAATGAAGAATTTTTTTTTTTAATTGTCTATAAGAACCCATTGCGCAACGGATATAAGTGCTAAGCAATAATCAGTTCTAAGTTATGGTCTTCTAGGGTTGAAGGTTCTAATCCTCAGTATGGGCGATACTAAAAATACAATTACGAATTACTTAAGACTTCTATCCTGTCATGGATGACTGATCGATGGCAAGCAAGCCCGGTAGATTAAATAAAGGGTTCTGTTCGAAATTTCGTACAGATTCCCGAATTCACCAAAACGCACCTGAAGAAGGTTGGAGGTTATATCGACAGAAATGTTGTAAGAATAACATCCAAGATGAGAGCAGTAGTCCGAATAATACAAATAATAAGTTCATTGGTTAAATGAAATGAATATGATTGTTATATATATATATATTTTTTTAAATATTTCATTGATTTATTTGAAAAAAGTAACTTTTTGTTTAGTATTTTCAGCAGGAACGTGTACTCTAACGTTAGTTTTCTATATAGTATTTTTGTGATGGTTACCCCCCCACCACCACCACCACCACTCATCAATTTGGACTACTTTAAATCAACTGATTTTTTTTTTCAAGCAGATTTTTTTTTTTTTTTTTTTTTTTTTTTAAACTTTTGTGAATAATTCGCATGATAAAACCAGTTCTGTTTTATTAGTTAAAAAAAAAAAAAATAGATTAAATTAAAAAAATTTTTTTTTTTTTTTTAAACTCCAAACAAGGCATCGTGTCACTGAGACGTAAGCTGTGATTAGAGGCCAGATTTATAGGAGGCATCCTAAGTGGGGAGCTGTTAATTTTTTTTTGGTTAAAATTCTTTTGAATTTTTTGTTAAAAATTAAAATAAACATTTTTTGTAAAAAATTTATGTCAAATCGAAGGATTAATAATTTTTTCCCCTCTGGAATTTGTGCGAGTAGAAAAAAGAAAAACCGACACCATTTTCAGTTTAAATAGAGAATCAGAAACAAAAATCTGGTTTCACCATGTGAGCCGAAAATCGATGATTCTCTAAAAGAAAAAGAAAAAAAAAAGCATACACGCTAACAGTTAAATATTAAATAAATCCACCATGCCTGACTCTATAGTATAACAGCACCCAACTGAAGTGACTGACTGTTGCCACGACAACCAGCCTACAATGATGTATCAGTTGACTGTTGGCAGTGTGTTGAGAAGAGTAGGGGGGAGAAGAGAGAAATAGAGGGGGGAGAGAGAGAGAGAGGAGAGAGAGGGGAGAGAGAGAGAAAGAGAGGGGAGAGAGAGAGAAAGAGAGGGGGAGAGAGAGAGAAAGAGAGGGGGAGAGAGAGAGAAAGAGAGGGGAGAGAGAGAGAAAGAGAGGGGAGAGAGAGAAAGAGAGGGGAGAGAGAGAGAAAGAGAGGGGAGAGAGAGAGAAAGAGAGGGGAGAGAGAGAGAAAAAGAGGGGATAGAGAGAGAAAAAGAGGGGATAGAGAGAGAAAAAGAGGGGATAGAGAGAGAAAAAGAGGGGATAGAGAGAGAGAGGAGGGAGAGAGAGAGGAGGGAGAGAGAGAGGAGGGAGAGAGAGAGGAGGGAGAGAGAGAGGAGGGAGAGGGAGAGGAGGGAGAGGAGGGAGAGGGAGAGGAGGGAGAGGGAGAGAGAGAGAGGAGAGAGAGGAGGGAGAGGAGGGAGAGAGAGAGGAGGGAGAGAGTGAGGAGGGAGAGAGTGAGGAGGGAGAGAGTGAGGAGGGAGAGAGTGAGGAGGGAGAGAGTGAGGAGGGAGAGAGTGAGGAGGGAGAGAGTGAGGAGGGAGAGAGGAGAGAGAGAGAGGAGAGAGAGAGAGAGAGAGAGAGAGAGAGAGAGAGAGAGGAGAGAGAGGAGAGAGAGGAGAGAGAGGAGAGAGAGGAGAGAGAGGAGAGAGAGGAGAGAGAGGAGAGAGAGGAGAGAGAGGAGAGAGAGAGAGAGAAGAGAGAGGAGAGAGAGGAGAGAGAGGAGAGAGAGGAGAGGGAGGAGAGAGAGGAGAGAGAGGAGAGAGAGGAGAGAGAGGAGAGAGAGGAGAGAGAGGAGAGAGAGGAGAGAGAGGAGAGAGAGAGAGAGGAGAGAGAGAGAGAGAGAGAGAGAGGAGAGAGAGAGAGAGGAGAGAGAGAGAGAGAGAGAGAGAGAGAGAGAGAGAGAGAGGAGAGAGAGAGAGAGGAGAGAGAGAGAGGAGAGAGAGAGAGGAGAGAGAGAGGAGAGAGAGAGAGAGGAGAGAGAGAGAGAGGAGAGAGAGGAGAGAGAGGAGAGAGAGAGAGAGGAGAGAGAGAGGAGAGAGAGAGAGAGGAGAGAAAGAAAAAGAGGAGAGAGAAAGAAAAAGAGGAGAGAGAAAGAAAAAGAGGAGAGAGAAAGAAAAAGAGGAGAGAGAAAGAAAAAGAGGAGAGAGAAATAAAAAGAGGAGAGAGAAATAAAAAGAGGAGAGAGAAATAAAAAGAGGAGAGAGAAAGAAAAAGAGGAGAGAGAAAGAAAAGAGGAGAGAGAAAGAAAAAGAGGAGAGAGAAAGAAAAAGAGGAGAGAGAAAGAAAAAGAGGAGAGAGAAAGAGAGAGAAAGAGAGGAGAGAGAGACTTCTCTGAGGCAGAGAAATGAATAGAGTCTCGCCCGCCCTAACCTGTCCTAAACCGTTACACACAAAGCAGCAAATGTTGGTTTTATTGACCGCCTCCAATCAATCAACTGCTCATAACAGCCGAATCAGTGCAAGCACTCTGTATTCAAAAAGTGCTATGACGCTTCTCCTGACGGAACTTACTATGACGACGATAACGACGATGGCAACAAAGATAACGACAGAGACGAGGGTGTCTGCTCGTCGTTTGCTTTTCAGCAGAAGAATAAAAAGTCATGCATCACTTGGTTTTCAAAGACTTGCAGAAGCCCTGCCAAAATGGAAATGCCCCCCCCCCCTCCTCGCGTCCTCTCCGCAGTCGCCAGAAATCCTAAGAAATACAGAGAATTTAAATATGTTAAGAAAGTGGAGTTGGGAATCTGGGAAAGGAGCAGATGGAAACGATCTAGTATCGTCCACAGGGGAAAAATATTGTCCAGGAAAACAGACTTTTTGTTGTTGTTTTAGATGCATTCCAAACATCACTGTAAGAGGCTTGGCAGGTCAGTCGGTCATGCTCAAGTTTGAAATAGTATTTTCTTTGCGCTAGAGAAAGAGGGATAAATAAAGACCTGGTCATAGATAGGTAAGTTTGGATGCCAGCATGTGAGGAGGAAGAGGAGGAAGAAGTGATGATGATGAATTTGAAATAACATTTTCTTTGCTCTGTCAAGCTCCAGTTTAAAATAGCATTTTCATCATTAAATGTGCAGATTGAATGAAGACATCTTAAGAATCAATCAATTTATGCATCAAGAATTTTATATATTAATGATGTAATGGAGATTATATCTATATTCATTAGCCTTAGGATTAATTTGAAATAATTTTTCATAGATATTTTATATACATTTTCGTCGGGAGTCAGAATTTTTTAAACGGACTTTAGAGTCAGAAGTCAAATTTGTTTTCAGCCAAATGAGAACATGTAAGAGAGAGATGAATTTCTTTTTCAAAACTGACTTTCTACCCATGAGGCAGGAACCAGAAGAAAGTCAGAAATTTTGGCAGGAGTCAATTTAAAAATAAGGCTGTGGAATCGGAAGTCAAAATGCTCAACACTGATTCCAACTACTAAAATTTAAAAAGATTTGACTGACTCAACCTCTGAAAGCAATGCATTCGCTCAATCTCTTGACTCCATAATCCTCCGATGATCAAAGACGCATTCCTAAAAACTAGCTTAACAGCCCAGGGTGGCAGGAAATATACCTAGCTTGGAGCTAACAATCTCTCTTCTGTGATGCTTTAACCCTATCAGCCCTGAAGTGATTTCAATAGAAATGTCCCTGGAGTCCTTGTTCAATGGCATCCGTTCATTCGGTAGATGACGCTTCCAGCTAATCATGTGAGAGGCGTTAATGATATATATGGAAATACAGTGCTACCCAATTGCAGGCGAATTTAGGAACTTTCTGGATTGCAACTGCATGAAACTTGCAAGAACATTTGCGGTCTTCGCTTTAAAGAGTTAAAACCCAACTGGCCAGATATGGAAAGTTGGGGTGGGGGGTGGGGGATAAAACAAAGCAAAAAAAAAAAAAATTACATCCCTAAAAAAAGCTTACAACATACACACACAATTTGAGTACATGGTCAGTAGATAAGTCAATTTTCAACTTTTTTGGCCGGCCAACTCCGCGCCTACCAAAGACTCGTAGGTTTAGTGCACAGTTGATTATACTGCTGGGTCTGTCCACGTGCCCATACCAGCAGAGTCTCCTTGAGAAGAGAGACGACTCTGCTGGTATGGGCACGTGGACAGATCCAGCAGTGCAATCAACTGTGCATTCACCCTATAAGTCTCTGGTAGGCGCAGAGTTGGCCGGCCAAAAAAGTTGTCTTGGAGGGAGCTGACAGAGAGAGACCGCAGGCTTTTAAATGCTGACCCTCAGGATCGACAAAAGTAAAAATCTGTCATGCGTGCAGCTAGCCCGCTGTCTAGAGAGGGGTGGGTGGGTGGGGGTCCACTGGTGTGGACATTGTCCCCAACCCTGCACAATAATCAAAAGACGGTGATCATGAGGATTACAAAATAAAAATATGCCCATGCTGGTCAATGGTGAGTACGGACACCAAAAAAACTGGATTTCTAATCAGCACCGATTTTTGAGCAATCAATTTTAAATATCATCGAATAATAAAAAGCACCGAGAAAGCAACGACAATTGTCTTTTTTTATATATAACTTCAACATTTTGGGGTATTTTCAATACAAATTTTAGGCACAATACTTGGGCTGGAGTAGTAATCAATAGACTAATTTTCATGAGTTCAGCCTTTGTAGTTTCGAAGATATTGACATTTATACAAAAATGTTTAAAAAATAAGGTAGACAAGAGGAATTTCTTTAGTATGTTTACAACATAACTAGCAAGATTGTAAACATTCCACGGTGCTTTCTACATAAATCTGTATAATTTACGGTTAAAAATAATTTTCGTTTTGAATTAGTAAATGTCTCTCAGGTTTAATACTATTAAGAAAAAAAAAATGACTTTTTTTTTCTTATGTAAAAATAATTTTCAGCTAAATATTCTTTAAATAAATAAAACAAATATGTCTCTTTATTTATTTATTTAAAATTGTAGTAATTTAATTCTTTTTAAAACAAATATTCTGTCTTATTACTGTAAAAATAATTGTCAGCTGAATATTCTTCAAATCAATAAAAACGAATATCACTTTTTGAAATTGTACTGTTGTAGTCGACGGACGACAACAAATTGATTTTGAATAGTAAATATTGACCAGGATTAACTATGGAAATCTTATAGGACGTGTATTATAATTACCGTAACTAATTTCACAAAAATATTACAATGATTATTATTGATATTATTGTTATAGCTATTATTTCCTATTAACATATTTCTTAATTTATTATTATTATTATTGCCATTATTGGTAATTATTAACATTAGCGGGACCTGTGGAAATGCCACAGTTGTATCCTTCATCTGTTGTGTATTGCTGCCGTGCTTAAAAATATTTCCATTCTATAGAAATTCAATGGACGCCCAGCGCGAAAGCAAACCGCACAATATTATTGTACCACCATTGTTCAAACTAAAACATACTTATCAAAGTATACTGGCTAATGTAGTTTCAGAATATATCTGGTTATGGGAGTCTATCTTCAAAACCCCTGTAGGAGTTTGTGACCTATTTCCATTATATGAACGTTCGACATGAATGCAGAGCCCACA
The DNA here is from genome assembly GCA_963556195.1 of Sepiola atlantica. Classification (NCBI taxonomy): domain Eukaryota; kingdom Metazoa; phylum Mollusca; class Cephalopoda; order Sepiida; family Sepiolidae; genus Sepiola; species Sepiola atlantica. The sequence goes on along the minus strand of OY744532.1, from coordinate 75,758,238 downwards.
ATATTATTCTACCATCTTTGGACAGAACAGATACTACATTTTGATCCTAGCCCCTGAAGTCCAAGAAAGTGTATCTTAGTTAGAGTTTTAGTTTCGACACAACAGCAACATCAGATGAAATTACTAAAAATTACTTATATCACATTACTAAAAATTACTTATATCACATTACTAAAAATTACTTATATCACATTACTAAAAATTACTTATATCACATTACTAAAAATTACTTATATCACATTACTAAAAATTACTTATATCACATTACTAAAAATTACTTATATCACATTACTAAAAATTACTTATATCACATTACTAAAAATTACTTATATCACATTACTAAAAATTACTTATATCACATTACTAAAAATTACTTATATCACATTACTAAAAATTACTTATATCACATTACTAAAAATTACTTATATCACATTACTAAAAATTACTTATATCACATTACTAAAAATTACTTATATCACATTACTAAAAATTACTTATATCACATTACTAAAAATTACTTATATCACATTACTAAAAATTACTTATATTACATTACTAAAAATACTTATATTACATTACTAAAAATACTTATATTACATTGCATCTTCAGCGATCAGGTGATCCCATTTTTTTTTTTTAAAGGCAGGTGGAGGGTGATAACGTTGGACGGAGATGAAATTGCCTTATCGTATCATCATATAGATAATTGTAATTTTTAATACAAATATTTTCTTATTGATGTTATTAAGGAGGAGAAAAGAGGACATAAGGGATTATAAGCAATAAACAGGTTAATTAGTTAAAGCTATTATCTTAAGTGCTTAGTCGACAAAAATGTTTATACGTAAGAGGGTGGATCTCGCTTTGTGAGGCAAGGATTAGGCTTCGGATTAGCAGGAATCCTAAATGTTACAAAACTGATTACTAGCGTCCATAAGAAAAATATATCACAGGATAAAAAAGAGGCGAAAGAAGCTGATTAAGCAGCACATCACGATCGCATGCGCAAAAACAAATACAACGTGAAGCGGCTCAGGAGGGAGATTTGGCTAACCACATGTCGAGAAATGAAAGAGCACAAGATCTAGCAAAGTGAACTTGTTTTTAAAATGCAAGCGTAGCAAGTATGTCGCTGAAAAAAGAGAGGGGGAAAAAGACACTAATTTAGCAGCGATATAAAAAAAAAAAAAAAAAAAAGGGGAAAAAAAATGATGAATGAAGAGGCTGAACAGGAAGAGTTTGTCGAACGAGAGAACAAGAAAAACATTTTTATATCTCGAGAGATGGAGCAATCCGACGTAAGCAGTGATCGTGTGGAGAAAATGAGTGCAGAAAGCCGGAGAGGCCACGAGAGCGACGCAGAGTCGGAAAGCAGGGGTGACATCGAACCAGACTCATTAAACTACGACGAAGCTAGTCAAAACCAAGAACGAAGTAACAGAGGTGACGATTTTGATGAATATGATGATGATGATGATGCAGAATATGATGACGATGATGATGATGATGAATATGATGACATAGCTGATGAGGTGGCCGATGACCACGAATGCCAAAACTTCAGTGGCGATGAGGATGAGCATTGGTACAATGGTCCAGTTAGCGGAGAGTATTTGTGGCAGCCATACTCCGAGGATGACAATACCAAGGGAGAATACGTCTGGCAACCAATAGAAAAGACGACAGAGCCTTATTGGGGCAACCGGAACAAAAAAGAAGAATGGATCCCACAGGAAGTGAAGAAAACAAAAAATAAGAAAGGCTGGAAACCACGTCTCATTGCCAGCAAAGAAATGGGGGAGACCGTCTGGTATTACAAGCTTCCGTCAACCTCAGAAACGGCTGCAGCACAAAGGAAGAGCCTGAAGCACATTTCACAGCTGATAAAGGACAAAGGAAATCAGCGTTGGTTTTCGCAAATGGTCTCAACGAAAGACAAAAAGAAGAAAACTGTTTGGTACTGTAAGTTGACACCAGTCGACGCAGACCGGCAAGTGAATGGCACCGATGTTGGTTCTACAACGATAACAGAAGCAATGAACTTCCAGGTTAACGAGGCAGGAATAATCAAAGAAAACCCAGAAGAAATTCAGCAGGTGAATAAAAGAGTCGAAACTGGTTCAAATGAAGAAAAACTACGAAAGAATCATCAAAATCCTGATAATCGCAAGACTATTACACAGGCGTCGCAGGAAACTCCGACCAAGACAAAAAACTCTGCAATGGTCGCTCTCAACATCGAAAACCCATCAACCAAACTGGAATCTGCAATTAACCTTCCAAAAACTGCTGTTAAGAAACCAAGTTCAGAGATCCATGAAAATACCATTCCAAAAATGATTCAAATCCAGATTTGGAATAAAAAACCTGCCAAAAAAGACCGAGAAGCACTGTTACCGAGTGACCCAAAAGAGGGAGCCAAGGGGAGCTGGCTCCCAAAATTAGGCAAAACTCACAAAGACATGCGTACGACGCTTTCAAATGAAGAATCGCAAAAGGAAAAACCTAAACAAATGGAAAACTTTTTAGGCCAAAAGAAGTCACACACCGGTGAGGATAAACCACAAAAAGCCACTGCTATTTGGTACGAGGATACTTCAGAAGACTAACGTAACCATTCAAAATATCACCCCCCCCCCCCCCCCACCAAAGATAGAATTTTGAATGTTTCTATCTGCGATTTCTTCAGTGGCCTGAATACAGATTTTTGTATTGACACTTTTGAAACAAATACTAAAAATATACTCGCATATATATATATATATATATATATATGTGTGTCGTAGAGATATAAACACGTGCCTGTGGATAACTATATATACATACATATATATATACACACACATCTGTATAAAAATAAATGTAAATATATTTTATTACATGTAGGATCACAATGTCTTTAAAAAAATTTCTTGATCCTACACATAAGATATATATCACACACACAATTATAGATTGCATACACATATCTAATCAAATACATAAGCACACAATACACACACATATATATATATATATATACACACACACATACATACATAGACAAAGCATACATAATACCTTTTGTTGAAAATAAATGTTTTATATTTTCATCATTAGACAACAGTCTTATAGCTATAAAAACTTAAAAACATATGTAGAAAAAGTAAATCTATCCGAAAGTTAGAAAGTGAACGAGGGAGAGAAAAAAAGGGAGAAAGAAAAGAGAAAAAAGAGGGAAAAGAGAAAAAAGAGGGAAAAGAGAAAAAAGGAAAAAAAGAGGAAAAAGGGGAAAAAAGAGGAAAAAGGGGAAAAAGGAGGAAAAAGGAGGAAAAAGGAGGAAAAAGAGGAAAAAGGAGGAAAAAGAGGAAAAAGGGGGAAAAAGAGGAAAAATGGGGAAAAAGAAAAGAGGGGGAAAAAGAAAAGAGGGGGAAAGAGAAAAAAGAGAGAAAGAATAACAAAAGAAAGAGGAACGAGGAAAAGAGGTTAAAAAGGGAAAGGAAAAAAGAGAAAAAAAGAAACAAGGGAAGAAAAAGAAATTTTTTTGACAATCAATAAGAAAATTTCTTTTTTATATTATTTTAAACCCAAAACATTTTATCATCAGAAACAGTTTTGTACTTTAATCATGACATTGAAAAAACTACTTTTAAAAATAAAACATTGAATAGAAAACTAAAAAAAAAAAAAACACATCTTGAAAACAATGTGTCAACATTACAGATATATAAAAAAGTTTGTTTTTTTTAAAAACAGGAAAGGTAACTAATTCTTCATTCACTCATTTGTTATTTGTTCAAATAAAGTTTTAATCTCAAAATGCATCACAGAATATTTACGGCATTAACTTTATATAATATGGTTCAACTTTTGTCCACCTTTAGAAACGGTTTGCAACATTGGAGGTGGCCTATATTATTACTGCTGCCCCTTAAAAAAAAAGAAAAAAAAAAAAAAGAAAAAAAAAAAAAGAAAAAAAAAAGGGGAAATCAATCTATTAAAAATAATCTTTAACCCACTTATATATATATATATGCGGATGTACATACACGTGTGCAGTGATGTATACATATATATATATATATATATATATATATATATATAATGTATATGTATAGTTTGCATATATATATGTGTGTGTGTGTGCATACACAGAAGTATGTTGCACGGAGACACTGGAAAATCTCTTTTTATAAAATAAGATTTACTCAGTTGTTACACACACATATCTACTAATATATATACATGTATAATTTCAAACATTATAAAATAATTATTTTATAAATGCATATTCAATGTTATCATGAAATAATACCTTATACGATAAAGATATACTCAATATTGTGAATAGAGCATCATTATATTTAAGTGAGAGCAAAAATATGATGAGAGGATATTGTTTCCTTGAAAAGGATAAAAGGTTTGAAAGGACTTTTATATATATATATATATATATATATATATATATTTATTAATTATTTTAATACCTACAGACATTGATGTTTCATGCTAACGTAATATATATATATATATATATATATATATTAATTATTTTAATACCTACAGACATTTATGTTTCATGCTAACGTTATATATATATATATATATATATATATATATATATATATTAATTATTTTAATACCTACAGACATTGATGTTTCATGCTAACATAATATATATATATATATTTTGTTGTACTATCTGAAATTATTAAACTTGTAAAGTATTTTATTTACCTCCTCTCCAGGAGGTTAGACACAAAATCATATGTAGATTTTGATGAAAGTGTTTCTGTGGAACAAACTGGATTCGAACCCGGCACACCCAGGTCCTCAGTCCGTGTCGTTAACCACTTAGCCACTTTGTATGTATGTGACTTTGCATTTGTTTCTTTTCGGTCTCACTTATAATTCCTTATTTTGCTTAGTTTATATTTTCATCTTCAGGTTTAATAATATCTTGGTCATCCATGTTAGCCAGGAGAAACTATTTCACATATTTATTGCTAACGGAGATTTGGTATCTGTTTGTCTGAAGCCGAACAATACTATTACTTCTATATTTGAAGCTGAAACAATACTATTATCTTTTAATGCTCAAATCTAGTTTACTATACTATTTCAGGCTAATGTACTATCAATTCGGAGAAGAAGGTGGGAGTGTAGTATCTGTTCTACTGTCATGATACCATTCTCTCAGAGATTAGCTTCTTTTCATTTTCTGGGAGGGGAGGTGAAGTAGTTGTTCTGTTGTCATGAAATCATCCTCCCACGCATTATCTCCTCCTCTTCCTCTGGGATAGGGTAGTATATGTTCGTTAGTCGTTAGTAGATTACCTGTGGGAGTCTATGTACTTTACAGACTCCCATAGATAATCCTTCGTTTCAGTATTTGGCTTCAACATCTGAAGCCGACCAAATTCTTTTTGTGGCATTTCTATCAAAGATCAGAGTGTAGCATCAGTACCAGCATGAAACAAAAGCATTTTGATAAGAAACAAGTTTTTGTGATTTTTATTTAAACTTTTACTTATTACACGATATGGTTACAGGTGCTGCCATCTTGCCATAGTCTCTATTACAGTACAGCAGCACAAAACGCTAAACTTTTTTTGATATTTGGGTGCTCTTTCAACATTGCTTTTTGCACCTAAACGTTAAATATCTTGAGCATTTTGTGCTGCCATAGTTTAATATAAATGCAGGAGAAAAAAAATGTCGACACCAGTCACCATATAATGTAATAGATAAAAATTAAAATAAAAATCATAAACTCTTCTTGTTTCTTATCAAAATGTTTTGTTTTTTTTATTTCATGGCGGTACTGATGTTACACTTTGATCTTTGATAGAAGTGCCACAAAAGATTTGCTCAGCTTCAAAGTAATCTACTAAGTGCAAAAGCGATAAACTGGAACATATCATTCTCCCAGGCATTAACTTCTTTTCATTTTTTGGGGGGGAGGCAGGTAGTGTTGTAATTGTTCTGTTGTCATAAAACCATCCTCCCATGCATTATATCCTCCTCGGGGGGGGGGGGGGGTAGTGTAGTGATTTTCTTTTTTGTTGGTGTTTTAATGCTTATTATACTTTTACTGTTTCATTAAAATAAGCAGAATAATATGCTCCCTTCGATTGTATAGTTTTGCTAGTATTTATGACGAACGAACATATATTCATCCCCCCCCCCCCTTTCAGGAGGAGGTAACGCCTGGGAGGATGGTCTCACGACAACATAACTGAGATTACTCTACCCATTTCCCTGAAAAAAAAAAAAAAAAAAAAAAAAAAAAAGAGAATGTAATCCCTGGGAAGATGATATCATGACCACAGAACAGATACTACACTTGTTTAAATTAAGAAGCACAGAAACTATTCGTTTTTTATGGAAATGCACAAAGATTCATAATTTGACCTGTCGATTCCAGTCCTGATTTTATCGTGCATTGCTCTCTTTTTAACCTAATTTTTTAATTAGATTTTGTTCATTTAAATACAAACGTTTAATACTCAAAGCGTTGAAAAACACGCCGACCCGCCCTCCGTAAAATCAAAATGCTATAAATCATATATACTGTATATAATTTACAAGCAGAAAAGTACTCGTCATTCAACTCTAAGTATTCTTTTTTAAATGTTTAACGTATCGTTAATATAAATCTACCGCCCAGTTTCAATCATCGTTACCAATCCTCACGGTGTTTTCTCACTGTCCACCTGACAAACTCATTAACCTTTATCCTCGAGTGGCCTTTGGGCCTTGATAAGCAGTGACTCGTTAGTACATAAAAAAAAATTACTTCCTCTGAAATTATTTCGATAAATATCATCATTAGAATAGCTATTTTAACACTTGGAACAAGACCAATTGAGCGTGATAATCACTGATTCGGGGCAGGTAATTATAAGTCTTATGTGGCGGATTTACACTTCATATCAACTTAATTGGGGATTAAAAAAAAAACAAGCAAAAAGTTTTTCAATCCATAAAAATGCTGCACTTTTATCGGTAAAACTGTTGCCAAATGAATCCGTTCGATTGGTAACCAAAATATAGGAGAGTAGAAAGTGGACCTTAGGTTTACTTTCGGCAGCCTTCTAACTCTCGCTTCCCTTATTTTGTCTTTTAGTCCTCACATTCCATGAGCGATGTTTCTGAAAAAGGGAGAAGAATTGCTGTTTTCTGTGTCGGAATCTATCGATCTAATACTTATTATTGGCTAGTTTTTGATCTTGGAGTATTTTTTTTTTAGCTCCTTGCATCATTGGCTTCATGTCTTGTTTGGAGCGATTTTCATTAAAAAAAAAAAAAAGAAATGCTTTTGTGCTTGTGCCTGCCTGTTTGCATATGTATGGAAGATCTCAATTGTGGAAAACACAGAAAATAAATACAGGTTGACCCTCACAAAATGCCACCCACGGAATCGTTACTGAAATTCACAATCCTTTCTACAATCCAACCATATTTGGTACAAATAAACTTCAGTCTATGTCTGACTTGTCCACCAAGTTTCAGTCATGAATATCCAAGTTTTTGTTTTATCGTCATTCAATGATATGCGGGGACACTTTATTGATCGTCTCATCAGCAGGATGTGTGATCCTCAATGGACTTCACACTCACCGGACTGTAACACCCCAGGTTTTATCTGTGGAGTTATCTCAATTACCAGTCTATTCACCATCAGAGCTAAAAATCAAGTTATTTGACAATTTTGCACGTCATATCCAGGTGTGCATATCATTGAACAGTGATTAAACAAAGACTGTTGGACATTCATGACTGAAATTTGGTGGACAAGTCAAGCATAGACTGAAGTTTATTTGTACCAAATATGGTTGGATTGCAGAAAGGATTGTGAATCTCATTAACGATTCCATGAATGGCATTTTTTTTTGGTGGGGGGGGGGGCACGTTGTGGCTTAAATAAAAATGAATAATTAAAAGACAGTGATTCAGGGTATGAAAAATATGTTTGAAAGCCTGGACCAAGACTAGAATAAGGACCCCAGATCATTAACACAAGACGCGGGACATGTTTTGGAAATCACCGGTTGACCTCGCAATACACGTGGTCTCTATTTACAAAACACTTGTAAATAAATCTTTTATTTATTTTAATAAATGCAGTATATTTCGGAATTTTTTTTTCTTTTAACATGTTAATATTTATTTTAAGGCAGAGAGTCCATAAATAAAACAAATAAAATATTAACATGTTTTCTTTTAAAACATGTTTTTGTGTCACTATTTACTTGCACTGTCAAATGTTTAAAGTATAAAATCCTAAATATTTTTTCAAGTAAATATAGAAAAAAATTGGATGATATGCTTATGCCTTCCATTTCTGGCACAGATATAACACACACACACATAAATGTATTATTACATATATACTTATGAAGTCTTTAGCGATGCAAAATTGAAAACAAAAATGTCTTTATATAAAGATACATCATAAATAGGAAAACAGAAGTATTTTAAATCTCTGTATTAATAAAAATCAAACTTGTGTGCATTTCTCGTCTATATGTAACTTTGAATTATTATTTTTTTTTATTAGTAATCAAATATTTATTGAAATCAAATAAAATAAGGGAAAACTCAAGGAAGTTAAAAAAAATCTGATTTAAAAAAAATATGTAAACATTACTATATTTTGAATTATTTTTTCTAACCAGCAAGATGTCTTAACCTGGCCAGCACCAAGTAAATGCAGTTAGATAAAAATAAAAATAAAATGAATAAAATATTGCCACTGTTTGAATGTTTGGTTTGGTTTGGTTTGGGGCATAGCAACCAACTATCGGTTATGCAATGCCGAAGTCATTTAAATGTGTAATTCTGGTATGTAATGTCCAAACAGAAGTTCAAGACTTAATAGGAACATGTTTTAAAAGTTACAAATTTAAATGCATTCAAACAGTGGAAATATTTTACTCATAACTTACACGTGTGTACCAAGACATACCACTTATATCGGACATTACACACCAGACTTCAATAAGAACAAAAGTTCAAGACTAAGTGACAACAAGTCGCTAAAAAAAAAAAAAAAAAAAAAAAAAAAAATATTGTCTGTATCCTCCTGATAAAGATTCTTTTATGAAGCGAAAATTTGAATTTTAAATAAATAATATTTTATTAAAAAAAAAAAAAAATCTGCATTTTATTGGTCTCTTTACCGTTTTAAAAATTACAAATAAAATATTTTCTTTAATAGTTTTTGTTAACAATTAAGATAAAAGATCCAGTACAAAGGAAAATGCCAAGGAAAACATGGGAGGAAGTGATAAATATGAACTTGAGAGAAAGAGGGATAAATAAAGACCTGGACAGAGATAGGTTAGTTTGGAAGTCAATTTCTTAAAGCTGTCCAACACATGCCATCATGTAAAACAGACATTAAATCGAATATGATAAGCTTTTGTTTAACCAAGAATTATAAAACATTTCAGAAGAATAGAATGGCCATGTTAAAAGAATGGATGAGAGTTTGTTGGTTAGTAGATGTAGAACAGTTGAAGTAGCAGGGTCAGTTCATAGGAGAGAGACAAGGAAAACATAGGAGGAAGTGATCAAAATAAACTTGAGAGAAAGAGGGATAATATTTGAAGAATTTTGAAGAAAATAAAACGGAAATGTTTAAATGATATTGAAGAGTTTCCACTTGAAAGCAAAAACAGATAATTTGAATAGTTTATTTTTAATTACAAATGTTATATATATATATATATATATATATATACACATGTGTATGCAGTGTGATAATGTATACAAGTGAAACCTGGCCAGTGAGGGTTTGAGGAACTGCGTTGCATGGAGAGAAATGATATGAGAATGATACGATTGATGTGTAATGTGAGTGTTAAAGACAGGCTTAGTTCTGATGACCTCAGAAGAAGAGTAAATGTGGACAATATAGAAAGATGTGTGCAGAACAGGAAACTTTGATCGTATGAATGGATGAGAGCTCCTTGGTTAGTAGATGTAGAACAGTTGAAGTAGTAAGATCAGTTCACGGGGAAAGGCCAAGGAAAACATAGGAGGAAGTGATAAAAATAGACTTGAAAGAAAAAGGGATAAATAAAAATCTGCTAGAGATAGGTTAGTAAAAGCCGTCCAAGATATGCCAGCATGTAAAACAGGCGTTCAACCGAGTAAGATGATATGATGTGTATGCAATAAATTGTGTGAATTTCGGACAACGCTGTACTTCAGTTGGAGGCCTCAAACATCTTATGAGGGTCCACCAGAACAATGAAGCAGTTCTCTTTGCAAAGGGTCTGCATGTTTGTCTTATTTGTACTAGAGGGTGCAAGTCATTGGCAGGGTTAAAAATATACGTTTAATCATAAAACATATATATATTTTTTTTAAAATATATTTTTTAAAAATAAATGATATTTCATTAATAAAGAAAAACATTAAAAAAAAAAACATCGTTTGGTTCGAACATTCTTTATATAATTCAAATTTCATGATGCTTCACAAGTGAGACTACCGTTTCAATTTTCAACAAACGCAGCCAGCGTGCAACTTCACATATCGACATTGAACACCAACAGTAACAACATCGAGCAGTCTTCTATCACTAAGGACAATATGCCTCTAGTAAGAAGTAAAAAGAGAGCAGCAAAAATGTCTATTTTATGAGTAGGGCGTTTTATGGCAAATTTTTTTATTTTTTTTATTTCTTTAAATGAATTATATTTTATTAAAAAAAATCACATCAAATAAACCACATCGTTTGTTGAGCTTTCTAAAATTCTTAATATAATATAGATATTTATATATATAGTACATGTATTGTATTAGTTTCTGTAGATGTAAATCTGTTGAAACTCCAGTGTTTATAAAAAGTGCTCAATAATCTGTCTTCTTTGGTCTGAAGAGGTTAACTCTCTGCGAAGAGTACAACCAAAACGTGTATGCACATATGTAACCAATGTTTGTATAAATAAAAAAAAAAATATATATATATATATATATATATATATACACACACACACACACACACACCAGGCGATGGTAATACTTGGGCATGAGTTGCAGCCATCATAAGAGGTTAGGGGGATAATGTGATTAGTATAAACCTTTGTAAAAGGTCAGTTATTTAACTTATTTTGTTTTTATTTACCGAGGATAAAATCCTCTACTGAAAAAGAAAAAAAAAAATCGTACAAATTGTTAATGGAAGTACTTTAAAAATACAACAGGAACGATTTCTAAATTATGTTGGGAAAAAAAACTTCCTTCTTAAAAGAAATTCTGTTGAGTACAACAATGGCTACACTCTTCAACTAGCGCAACATACCAATTTATTTGATATTTTCTTAAGAGCTTGTTGTCTTAAAAAAAAAAAAAAAAAAAAAAAAACTAAGCTCCCACAACAAGAAATATTACATGAAATTTTCTGTGTTTGAGATGCAGAATTATTTACATTATTTTTCTTTGAATTATTTTATATTTAAAAACATCAACTGAACAAAAAAAAACCCTTGAAGAAAGCTGGAAAGTATAACAGCTAAAGATGCAGCAGAAATATAGACATCGACAAGGACAATAGTCCAAAGAGAAACGATTAAAGATACTAATTGTCGTCTAAGCATAATTTTAACAATTTCTAAAGAAAAGAAAAAATAATCACTATAAATAAAATTAAGTGTCTTGTCAGTTTGTCTGATAAACTAAGAAACTATCGACAGGATTTCAACCAAACTTTGCATAAAGATAGCGGACACTTTTTAAATTTTTTTTTTAATTTGTAAGCTATGTAACGTTAACCTACATGAACTCTGTAGATCATTGAAAGTTAAGAAAAATATGGAGTCTTTAAACAAAAGTTTGAGGAAAAAACAAAAAAACAATATGGAGGATTGGACGGAATCAGAACCTCCATTTTATGACGAAGTGTCGGTCTGAGTTTGCATCAAAACTAATCTATATTAATAAAATTATGGGACAACTTCACGTACACGTGTGTGTGTTTTTTTCTATTTTGTGATTTACATTGATGCATTTTCTGTTTTTATTTACCATTAATTGAATATTTATTGAACTCGAAATGCAATAGCATAAAAACAAAATTTTTAAAGAATCCTATTTACAAAAAATACTTTAATTTCATAAAACTTTCAATTAGAAAAATGCTCTCCACCCTTAGCTCGCACACCTGACTGACAGGAAGTAGTCAGTTTCCCCACTCCCTGCAGTCGTCACTTAGTCAGCCTCACTCCCCTCCCAAATCTAGCTACTGAAACTTACATTCCCTATTTCTTGTTACATCATGTTCGGTAGGGATCGGACGGAAAGGCACAGACATAGGTGTACATGCTCTATATTGATTGCCATAATATAATTAACTAGCAGAGATAGCCGGCATTGCGCTGAAATGAATAAAGAACTGTGTCCTCCTGCACTGACTCCCATGTGGTAATCATGTTTGTATATTAACGAAAGCCGTTTTTGAGTGGAGAAGTTTAAGGGGCAGACGTGACACCAGGCATAAGTCACAAAACCACGTGAAGATTTTCGATCTCTTAGCTGGTGAGATTTTTAAAATGAAGGACATGTCTAGGCACTGTCCCCAATGAGGATCAGTGCACATAGTGTGGCTCTCTCTCTCTCTCGCATGCAAAAATAACCTGTCTCTGTGGCTGTTTTCCTCCATTTTAAATAAACCTTATTAAAAACTGAACATTGACGTTCGAGTGGTTTTGTGTCCACGTACGATCAACAACCTGGATTTGACCACAACGTCACGGGTGTATAATTGCTTATACATCGGTAAGCGAAAGTGCCACATAGTTAACAGCCGAGAAATCAAAAAGAAACAAAATACACAACAAATCACTTTTACCAAACACAAGAAAATTTAATTTTCTACCAATCTATATATTTTTTCATTTCTGAAACTTTTTGTAAGTGTTTTTTTTTTTAAATTTCAGAATTTATATAGCTTTAACAAACAATGGCTGAACACATGCGTCCATAAGCTTCGAGATACTGCAACTTATTTTGAAATAACGAACAACTTTAAAACAGTTTCAGTAAGTTTAAAATATACAGATCTGTGGAAAATTAAATTTTAATGCATTTGGTGACAGTTATTAGTTGTAATTTTTTTTTAAATTTTAGATTTATCGATTGTTAACCAACAGGAAGAATTGATGACAGCCATCTTGGATTGTTACTTGTTAAACAGCAAATATCAATGAAATAAAAAAACAAACTTTAAAACTGTTTCAGAACTTTAAAACTATGCAAGTAGGTAAAATTTTTTAATTGTTTTCAATTTCTCAGCTATTAATGAATGCCCCCCCCCCCATGTTACTGTATTGCCGTTATCAAAATGCATCGCTCACTCAAACGAATTCCAATCTCAACATTTTGACGGATTATTATGAAATTAAATTATTTCTTTTTATTTAAATAGGATTTTTCAAATTTCGTTTTATTTTACTGCCCAGTTTGTGGAAAGGGAGTTGGGTACAATTCAATTTTTTGTGGTACTTGTAAGCATTGGGTACACAAGAAGTGCAGTGGAATTACTGGTAGGTTGAGAGAGGATAACCAGTTTGTGTGCAAGACGTGTAAGACAATGGAAACAGATGAGAACTTATGTGAACAAAGTATATCTGGATGACGAATCTATTGAGGTTATCGAGATATGTTACCTTGGTGATACCATTGGAGCAGAGTGGAGCAGGTGCTAGTGTGATTGCAAGAATTAGGAGTGGATGGAGTAAATTCAGGGAACTTCTGCCATTACTAACCAACAGAGTGTTACCACTGTCGAATAAAGAAAGAGTCTACCAGGCATGTGTACACAGTGTGATGATGTATGGAAGTGAAACTTGGCCAATGAGGGTTGCATGAAGAGAAGTGATATGAGAATGATACAATGGATGTGTGATGTAAGTCTTAAAGATAAGCTTAGTTCTGATGACCTCAGAGGAAGATTAAATCTGGGCAGTAAAGGGAGATTTTGTGCAGAACAGGAGATTTCATTGGTATGGTCAAGTTGAAAGAATGGATGAGAATGCTTGGGTTATTATATGTAGAACAGTTGAGGTAACAGGTTCAATTAACAGGGAAAGGCCAAAGAAAACATGGGAGGAAGTGATAAGGATGGACTTGAGAGAAAGAGGGATAAATACAGATCTAGCCAGGGATAGGTTAGTTTGGAAGTCAATTTCTTAAAGTCGTCCAACATATGCCAGCATGTAAAATTGACGTTAAATCGAACATGCTGATTTACACTATTGTATTTTTTTAAATTTCAATAATAGAATAATAAATTTTAAAAAGTATCAAAGTTACGCTTACACGAGAAACACACAGTTGTCTCAACTTTACTAATATATATGAATAATATAACCATGCACTCATATAGAAGATGCTTTTCGGGGAAGGGGGGGGGGTCTAAATTAGAGAGGTCACATAGGATTCTAAAATAGAGAGGTCACATAGGATTCTTAAATAGAGAGGTCACATAGGATTCTTAAATAGAGAGGTCACATAGGATTCTTAAATAGAGAGGTCACATAGGATTCTTAAATAGAGAGGTCACATAGGATTCTTAAATAGAGAGGTCACATAGGATTCTTAAATAGAGAGGTCACATAGGATTCTTAAATAGAGAGGTCACATAGGATTCTTAAATAGAGAGGTCACATAGGATTCTTAAATAGAGAGGTCACATACGATTCTTAAATAGAGAGGTCACATACGATTCTTAAATAGAGAGGTCACATACGATTCTTAAATAGAGAGGTCACATACGATTCTTAAATAGAGAGGTCACATACGATTCTTAAATAGAGAGGTCACATACGATTCTTAAATAGAGAGGTCACATACGATTCTAAAATAGAGAGGTCACATACGATTCTAAAATAGAGAGGTCACATACGATTCTAAAATAGAGAGGTCACATACGATTCTAAAATAGAGAGGTCACATACGATTCTAAAATAGAGAGGTCACATACGATTCTAAAATAGAGAGGTCACATACGATTCTAAAATAGAGAGGTCACATACGATTCTAAAATAGAGAGGTCACATACGATTCTAAAATAGAGAGGTCACATACGATTCTAAAATAGAGAGGTCACATACGATTCTAAAATAGAGAGGTCACATACGATTCTAAAATAGAGAGGTCACATACGATTCTAAAATAGAGAGGTCACATAGGATTCTAAAATAGAGAGGTCACATAGGAGTTTGAAGACAGATGCAAAATAAAACATTTAATATAAATTGTAAACAATTGTTGTTTCTTTTCTTCCTCTTCATTTTACTTACCATTGGCTACTCGTGAGGTTGTTGGCATTCGTTTGTGCAGACTGGCTGCTTGCCAACATTTGTAGCTGATGATACGGGTGATAGGGGGTCTTACGTAGGGCTTGCAACAAATTTGGTCTATAATCAGGATCAATGCACCATAAAGAACCCTTTCCGATGCTCTGCTGTAAAAACAAAACAAAATAAAAAATATAATTGTTGACAAGAACATTAATAACATAAACAAGTCAGTAATCCTCATAGCGTCATATGCTTTTAAAGTTTAGGGTAGATATATAATTTGCCAAATGCAGAAGTTAATAGGTACGATTGACAAGGGTCAGTTATGACTCTGTATACCGATAATAGTAGGTATCACAAACCAGCCAGTTTAGTATGCGAAAACGGGTAAATATAGTGAAATTCCCTTCAATTACAACTTGCGATAACTCATCTTTTGAGCTATTTTGATAAAATTTTGATGTAAACAAAATTTTCTCTTTATAAATGTACAGTTCTTTCTCTTGTGTCATTAATAAATTCTTTTCCATGCTACACCACGTTTTTATTTTCAGTAATGGGCGATTTAAAAAATATAAAAATATTTGTCAACTTAATGTGCACGATATTGTGTCCCTAGGCGTATAAAAACAGTCCCATCTTAAAGAAAAACGGCCATTTGT
>OY744532.1:75727283-75737283 GCA_963556195.1 Sepiola atlantica | reverse complement strand
GAGCGATGATGCATGTATATTTCATTTTTCTTTAACTATTAATTTCAAATCATTGGCCCGAGATAAAAAATAGAAAAAGAGAAAGAGAGAAAGAGAGATGAGGAAACGGCATAAAACAGAGAACTTATGTGAGGTGTGTCAAAACGAATGCTGGATCAACTTGCTACTTCCCCCGTCATTATTTTTTATGATTCCAAAATGTCTCTTTGTTGGCGCCTTTTATAACATCACATACAGAAGTCTCCTGAGAAAAAATATCAGATTTGTAGAGTGTTCAATGCAATTTTTGTACAATTTATTCATGTAAACAAAATATAGTAATTCTGAGATTTCGTTTTTCACTCCGGCCCGCGATCTCCTTCCAAAAGTCTCATCTGGCCCTCACTCTGAAAAGGTTGCCTGCCCCTGATCTAAATGAATAAATGTATAAGTCGGACTCATTTCTCATACTTACTGTAAGGCCAAAACACTGTATTTCAAGTTTACAGAGTAGAAGGATCCTGTCTTATATACTGTTTATGTACAGGGTGGGCAAAAATAAGGGTCCTATTTTTAAAAATTCATAACTTTTTTATTTATTGATTTAAAAAAATTTTTTTTTTTTAGAATAAGTAAAGGACCCCTTCCGAAGCAAGCATGAGCCGTATTAGCCCTAAGGAACGTACCCTCATTTAGAAAACATTATTTTTGCTTAAAAAACTCAAAACAGTGTAAAAAACAATACTTTAGTTTTTGTAAGTTTTAAGTGTTTTTCGGCTAAAATTTGTTTTGTTTATTTCAAAAAATCTCGGAAGGGTCAGTCTACACACACATAAAGTTTGGTGAGTTTAACTTTTATTTTGTGGAAGTTATTCAAATTCAAGTTATTCAAATTTAAAGACAGGACCCTTATTTTGGCCCACCCTGTATATGTGATCTCAATATCAAAGTTAACTAATTTGCATATTACTGTACAAGAAGATACTTTATTAATTAACTATACTTTTTTGTTGTTTTTTTAATTCAAAAAGTTTTTTGATTTTAATATAACAAATAGTTCTGTTTAGGAATATTGTTTTATTTCACGGACAAATGTTGAACAAGTCAATAGAATTCAGAAATGGTCGGTTCTCCTTGCTTATGGTGGCAGTTGTTTATGAACCACTATTGAGTTCCTTTCAAAACTTCCAGACACACTCACCATTTGCCCAGGCAAATTCTTTCTTTGCAGTCTTATTTAAAACATAAATAAATCTGTATCAGAATTACCAAAATGCTAATATTTATCTATCTAAATAAGACCGTAAAGAAAGAAATGGGCAATAGTGAGTGTGTCGGGAGGCTTTGAAAAGAACATAATGGTTCATAAACAACTGCCCTTATTTGCATAACTATTTTTGAAACAGTTTATTATAAACTAATGTTCGGTGTTATTAATTTGTAATTTTATTCTATTTTTACTATATAAAATAAACTTTTCTTAAACTAACATTGCTCACCACTAGGCATAACCGAAAACAGAAAAGGGAGATGATCTATCTCTATCTATCTCTCTATATCTCTATCTCTCTATATCTCTATATCTCTCTATATCTCTATCTCTCTCTATATCTCTATCTCTCTATATCTCTATCTCTATCTATATCTCTCTATCTATATCTATATCTCTCTATCTATATCTATATCTCTCTATCTATATCTATATCTCTCTATCTATATCTATATCTCTCTATCTATATCTATATCTCTCTATCTATATCTATATCTCTCTATCTATATCTATATCTCTCTATCTATATCTATATCTCTCTATCTATATCTATATCTCTATATCTATATCTCTATATCTATATCTCTATATCTATATCTATCTCTCTATATCTATATCTCTCTATATCTATATCTCTCTATATCTATATCTCTCTATATCTATATCTATATCTCTCTATCTATATCTATATCTCTCTATATCTCTCTCTCTCTCGTTAATGACACCTATTTTCTTTTTTATGGTTTGTAAATTCAATGATTGCGTTGAACCCGTAGGCAAAACATTTTGCATTCGTGTTTAAACGTTCTTTTGGGGGCCTGAATTGATTTTCAACAAGTTGCCATCAGGCGAATTGATTTTCTTTTCTTTCTTTCTTCCCCCCCCCCATTACGGTTTTATTTAAAAGATAAATAAATTTGCATCAAAATTACCAAAATGTTTTATGCTTATCGTATCGTAGAATTATGCTGCAAATCAGTCCAACAGTGGCCTCGTTGCTGTCAGGTTGAGGCATGGTTCGGATTTACCTTCTTTCTGAGAAGTTAATTTATTGCTAATCGCCTGAGGCATCCCTACCAGGAAATGCAGACGGTGCTGCTCAGGCATTTTTGAAGGCCAGAGTGCACGTATCTTAGTGCGTTGGCTTCTTAAAACCACACCTAACCTTGTGTCAAACCTCCGGACAAATAGGCGAATGGATTTTTGCTTCAAGTATTTTAAGTAGAGAACTTTGCAAACCGATAGCGAGTTGGCAAAGCCGTCTAGTTCAATTAATAAATTCTAAGTTTTACAGGTCAATTAAGAAACTATTTTTCCTCAATGTTTTTTCTTCTGATAATCAGAACAAAGTCTTTGTGGGATTTTTTGGGGGCGAAAATGTAGGTTCAAACTCAATCTAAGCATCACAATATCGCAACCGCAGTTAAAAGAAATGTCACCAGAGCTCCTAATAAAGTGCACACTATTTAAATAATACATCATTTCTTTTTATAATGTATGCAAAAGCAACTAAGGTCCATCTCTTCTCTTCCAGTTTACTTTATACCGGTACAAGGGGTTCGTTTCACGCCAGTGTTAATTTACGATATGCCATTGGAAGGAACACACAAATGGGCGCAACAAAACTGAAGCCGCCTATACAAAACAAAAATTTGTTATTATCTGTGCACAGCAGTCATTGCTGCAGCAGCAGCAGCAACAACAATGGTGGTTTGAAGCTAAGTAGCTCTTAAATAGTATATATATTTCAAACGAACAAGATGGTTAGGGAGAGGAGGTTCAAGTTCTGCAGGGGGTAGATATGGGAAGTTGTTGTCCAGTACTTATGAAATTGGATACAGAGAAACTTCAGTAAAGGAGGAGTAGGCAGATGCTGTTGCCATAGCAATAGAAATCTGACAAGACTGTGTGCATCACTAAAATGCTTGTCTTCTTGCCAACCAGCCTTCTCAAGAGATTGTCCAAGAAAACTGCCAAAGTCGAACGCTTCCATGCACACATGCATCCGTAGGCCACTCTTCCTTCAACATACGCCTCAATCTATGCACTTGGAATCGACTTTTTCGCAACTAAATCTACAACTCTACTTCTTCGGCAGAAAAATTGAATCTACGAGCAGTTTTGTTTGCTTGTCCGTTGGTCAGTTTTGTCTGTCACACTTAAGTCGGAAATAACATTTTAGTTGGTCTGTCACACCTAACCTCTTTCCAGATCTCTGCCGCTCCAGCTCCTCTCCACCTCCGAGATATATCGTATTTTGAGTATAAGGCACGTGATATCTCATGGTATTCCTAGCATTATTTTGACACACACGCAAACACACAAGTTGCTTCAAAATTTTTTTATAGTAGCGAAAGGGGAGAGCTTTTTTTTTGTCAGTTTTTACTCAAAATTTTCACTTTAATTTTGAACCAAAACCCTGATTCAAAAATGAAAGTTTGATATAACATTTTTGTCGATAGTGTAACATACCAACGAAAATGCTAACTTTTGAAACGTTTGAGGGATGAAAAAAAAAAAAAAGAAAGAAGCCCCCCACCCCCACCAAAAAATAAAACAAAACAAAACAAAAAAAACCCACTAATCTGTCATTAAGTATCTTATCGACCTGACCCGACGATGCTGGGGGTGCATGTGGTAATTTTTAATATTTTTTTTAAACACAAATTCTTTTGTTTTTATTTTACGAATGAGTCGCCACTTATCAAGGCCAAAAGCCACCCGGGGATAATGGTTCATGAGTTGGAATGTTTGTCGGTTGAAAGATGAAGACTAAGAATGATTGACTAAGTTTGATTACTTATGGGGGACGGTTAATGAAAAGAATCTGTTTACATTAGATTTGAAAGCAACCATGCTGTAATCTGCAGAGCAGCAGTCCCATGGTAATGTGTTCCACAGACAGGAAGCCCTTGCAAAGAATCTATGTTCATGGAAATTCTGTTTGACGCTAGGCATATGGAAGAAAGGGACTTTTTTTTTTTTTTTTTTTTTTATTGTGGTAGAAAAAACAGTTGTCCGGACGAGACTACATCACTTTTTAAATAAACTGTAGCGAAGTACATTATTATAGTGCTAATAACATAGGTAACAATAACAAAAGAAAACCAGTAAAATTAATTTCCTGACAGTTTTGCACCACTTTTATGTCCTCTTATGAAGATTAAAATCAAGATATAATGACACTTAACCGTATGTCTAATATCCTTATTCCAATTTTTATTTGTTTGCAGTTTTTAAACTTATACAGAAAAGATATCAAATTTTAGCTGCTAAGGGAGACAACTGTCTTTATATTCAAAAATACTACAAAAAAAAAAAAAAAAAAAAAAAAAAAAAATGACAGTCGAAAATTTTGATTTTTTTTCTTTAGTCATTATTGAAAAATGTTTCCATTTTTCCAGACAGGACTATATAATTAAAAAAACAAACAACAAAAAAACAAAACAAAAAAAAAACTGTAGCAAAGTATGTGATTATTGTGCCAGTAACATGGTACAATAACAAATGAAAATTAGCCAGTAAGAATCAAAGTTTGATGTCAGCTTAAATGCTATTTAGGTCCAACTTTTAAAATCTCACAAGATAATTTTATATGTTGGTGTAAATGTTTGTAATTCTCATGCAGTAATTTCCAAATTTATAGACTGACAATTTTTGTATTTTTTCATTTGTCACATGTTTTAAATATTTCCATATAAACCTACTGCTTTTAAGAAAAGTTATGTCTACTTTCGGATTTTCAAAAAATTATTTCATATTACTTTTGTAGGGGTTTTAGTCTACGCATTTGTTGAGAACATGTTTTATTGTGTATGCAGTTTGGCAGGCATGTTACATTGGTTGTTGGTCATAACTAATAAGACACCAGCCGAAAACTGTCAACACGTGCATGTGTGAGTGGGTGAGTGAGAGAGAGAGCAAGCGAGATATATATTGTGAGAGAGAGAGCAAGCGAGATATATATTTAGAGAGAGAGAGAGAGAGAGAGCAAGCGAGATATATATTTAGAGAGAGAGAGAGAGCAAGCGAGATATATATTTAGAGAGAGAGAGAGAGCAAGCGAGATATATATTTAGAGAGAGAGAGAGAGAGCAAGCGAGATATATATTTAGAGAGAGAGAGAGAGCAAGCGAGATATATATTTAGAGAGAGAGAGAGCAAGCGAGATATATATTTAGAGAGAGAGAGAGAGCAAGCGAGATATATATCTAGAGAGAGAGAGAGAGAGAGAGAGCAAGCGAGATATATATCTAGAGAGAGAGAGAGAGAGAGAGAGCAAGCGAGATATATATCTAGAGAGAGAGAGAGAGAGAGAGCAAGCGAGATATATATCTAGAGAGAGAGCAAGCGAGATATATATCTAGAGAGAGAGCAAGCGAGATATATATCTAGAGAGAGAGCAAGCGAGATATATATCTAGAGAGAGAGCAAGCGAGATATATATCTAGAGAGAGAGCAAGCGAGATATATATCTAGAGAGAGAGCAAGCGAGATATATATTTAGAGAGAGAGCAAGCGAGATATATATTTAGAGAGAGAGCAAGCGAGATATATATTTAGAGAGAGAGCAAGCGAGATATATATTTAGAGAGAGAGCAAGCGAGATATATATTTAGAGAGAGAGCAAGCGAGATATATATTTAGAGAGAGAGCAAGCGAGATATATATTTAGAGAGAGAGAGCAAGCGAGATATATATTTAGAGAGAGAGCAAGCGAGATATATATTTAGAGAGAGAGCAAGCGAGATATATATATATATAGAGAGAGAGCAAGCTATATATATATATATAGAGAGAGAGAGAGAGCAAGCGAGATATATATATATAGAGAGAGAGAGCAAGCGAGATATATATATATATATAGAGAGAGAGCAAGCGAGATATATATATAGAGAGAGAGAGAGCAAGCGAGATATATATATATAGAGAGAGAGAGCAAGCGAGATATATATATATAGAGAGAGAGCAAGCGAGATATATATATATATATAGAGAGAGCAAGCGAGATATATATATATATATAGAGAGCAAGCGAGATATATATATATATATAGAGAGCAAGCGAGAGATATATATATATATATATAGAGAGAGAGAGCAAGCGAGATATATATATATATAGAGAGAGCAAGCGAGATATATATATATATAGAGAGAGAAAGAGCAAGCGAGATATATATATATATATAGAGAGAGAGAGCAAGCGAAATATATATATATATATAGAGAGAGAGAGCAAGCGAAATATATATATATATATATATATATATAGAGAGAGAGAGAGAGAGAGCAAGCGAGATATATATATAGAGAGAGAGAGAGAGGAAGCGAGAGATATATATAGAGAGAGAGCAAGCGAGATATATATATATATAGAGAGAGAGAGAGCAAGCGAGATATATATATATATATAGAGAGAGCAAGCGAGATATATATATATAGAGAGAGTGAGAGAGAGAGAGAGAAAGCGAATTTATCTTAGGTTTTCCTCACTCACACCTCACACGATGTGTCTTGTTTTGTCATGGCATCAAAAAGAGAATCGAACTGGGAAAGGTGGTAAGTAGGGGCGGGGGGGGGGGGAAGAAAGAAAGAAAAAAAAAAAGCAACCATTCCCAAAGTTATAAAAAGCCATAATTAAAACAAACAAGCCATTATTGAGTCCAGTGTAAAAAATGGAACCTTAAAACAATGAAATAAAAGAAGCTTAACAAGAGGTGTTCGGTGGTGGTGTGAGACAATGGTCATCGCTGCTGATAAATGGCGGTTGCAAGGGAAAAAGTCTTTTAATGATAACATGAATGGCGAGCAGAGTTTTACACCGACCAGATGTTGATCAAAATAGCCAGCCTTTTGTCGTTGAAGATCAATAGAAAAACCTCAACAGTTTCTGTTTGGCGGTTTTTATTGTTCTCTTTTTCCCCATAATGTAACTTAAAAGGCAACAGAATTGGGTGGGGGGTGCGAGTGTCTGGTTGAGGGTGTGGGGAGGCTTTGCGTGTAGGGCAGGTATTGAGTAACTTACGGTAGTCAACCTTTACAATAGATCAGCTTTAAAATGGCCTCGTGGGGATTTAAAGGTGAGGGAGAGAGATGGTTCTATAAATAACGAGCTCGAGAGATTGAAAAGGAAAATTCTATTTAAATTATTTTAATTAGCCGTAATTTGTAATTAACTGAAAAAAAATCACCCATCTTTCACTTGGCCATCTATGTATTTCTCTAGACCTCTCTCACTGTGTGTTGATTCAACCACTCTGTAATAGTTTTTAATATCTTTGTGAGTATTTAGGAAAAGAGTAAACTCTTTTCAAGTAATGTCTATAGTGTGTTCGTACACGCCATAAACACGTATGTAAATTAGATAGCAAAATAATAGGTCTCTTTACTTCTACATCATCCATGAAGATGATACAACAGTAAAGAGACGAATTTGTTTAGTTATGTAAGAAGAATTCCTTTTGTGGAACAAATAAAGGAAGTGGTTTGTGACCCGTTGGGTCACAGGTATATTTAGTATATCATCATCATCATCATCATCATCATCATCGGTTTAATGTCCGTTTTACATGCTGACATGTGTTGAACGACTTTTAGAAATTGATTTCAAAACTAATCTATCATTATTTAAACTACATAACCCGAAATCTGACAGATTTTCTTTGTACGGCATTTCCTTAATTGAGGCAAGATTTTTAGGCCGGATGCCTTTCTTGGCACCAACCTAGTGTGGCGATAGGGACCAGTGCTTTTATAGAGACACCATCTCTAGATGATCACCTACCAAGGCTAAAGAGAGCTTCACCTGCTCTTAATAACAAAGATCAACTATTATTGTTCATATATATATATATATATATATATATGTATATATATATATATATATATATATATATATATATATATGTATATGTATATGCATGCATGCATACACATATATGGGGTGTTCGAGACAAATTTGATAATTTCTTCATATTCTTTCATTTCAGAACCATTTTAAGTATTTAATAGTGGTAAAGTGCAATGGATAGCTGTTTCTGTGCAGTATTAGTGGTTTGAGAGATGGAGATCATGGACAACTGGAAAGCATAAAAATATTGGAAGGGAGTGACCGGCATCATGATGATCCGCGCCAGATTCAAAAATTCAGAAAGCTTCAGTGCTTCTTAAATATCTTAAAGGCCATGAAATGCGAGTTGGAGAATTGTGACAGAAATGTGGACCTTTTTTCTTCCCTTTCCAAAAAGTGTTAAATTTTTCTCAGACACCCTATACCGTAGTGCTAATGTTCATAATACCAATTTTTATATTAAAAATTTTTTTTTTTTTTTAACAAAGTTCCCCCCAAACAAGGCAATTTGCCACTGTAGATGTAAGGGGCTACTGAGAATTAGAGTGAAAGTTTTTGGGGCTCATCCTAAATTGGGAGCTGTGCAGGGAGATGCTTGTTCACATTAGTTTTAAATTTCTGAATATCGGTACAGTCGGAGAAACAGGAAGCAGAGAGGGAGTTCCATAGGCCAGCAGTACGAGGAAAGAAGCTATTGGAGTAGAAGGCTCTCCAGCATCTAGGGACCTCCACAGTGAATGGATGGGATTTAGCTGATTGTGGGGTTGGTCGAGTGCATTTACGTCGAGAGGGCACCAGAGCAGCAAGTTCATCGGAGTACATTCCATTGAAGTACTTGTAAAACAAGCATAACGATGCAACATTGTGGCAATGGGACAGGGGTTGGAGCTTGGTGGATAGTGAGGGACCTATTAGATTAGAGACTCTTTTTTGGACCCTGTCTAAGAGGGAGAAACTAGTGGATGGTGCACCAGCCCAGATGTGACAACAATACTCCATGCATGGGCAAATGGATGTTTTGTAGAAATATAGAATACTGTCAGGTGTGAGAAGTTTTCTAGCATGGTAGAAGGAACACTTTTTTTGCAGCAGCCTTGGCAATGTCTTCTATGTATTTGTTCCAATTCATGTTACCTGTGAATGTAAGGCCAAAATAAAAATTGTTCATTAATGAACAAATGTTTAATAGCCAATATTATATGTAAATAATATTAACAACTAGCATAACCTGTGCAGGGGTTTGGCGTGGTTTGGTTTACGGCATATCAACCATCTATGGGTTATTTAATGCCGAATAAGGTTGTCAAATATAATTCTATAAATAGGATAATTATTCATATGCCTAGAAACCATTGACATTGCTCTTAGAATACATTTCTCATAGAAGGAAATTTCAGTGAAAGTGGGAACATTACTCTTAGAAGGAAATTCTACTGAGAGAGAAGCATTACTCTTAGAAAACACCACTCCAAGAAAAACAGGCACTTCTGTAGTATATATGAAGCAGCAGATTTTTCTGTCCTTCTACTGAAAATAAAGGGAGGTAATTCAACCGGAAGTGATTTTTTTACAACATAAAAAAAAATGCAAGACTGATTTGTTTTTGGGTAACAATTAACAATTTCTTTTTTTTTATTATATGAAGTAAAAAATTTTTTAAATAAAAAACCCTAAACCCTAACCCTAAACCCTAACTCTAAGAAATCAGGCGGTGTGCCTGTAAAAAATCTATTGTTTTTTGCGGCTGGTTCATTAAATTACCAATGTCTCGAAGATTAATCTTATTTAACTCCATTTTCTAAATACTAAATTCAACTTCCGGTGAATTCTGAATGAATGATACTTGGAGAAAAAAAACCGGAACTCTTCAATTTCGATTTCTTAATCGGCAGCTGCTT
>OY744532.1:75710846-75718346 GCA_963556195.1 Sepiola atlantica | reverse complement strand
ACAAAGTTTTGTTTTTACACCCCTCCTCCAAAAAAAATAATTACCTGTTCCGAATTACTTAAATT
This sequence comes from Sepiola atlantica, assembly GCA_963556195.1. Lineage (NCBI taxonomy): Eukaryota > Metazoa > Mollusca > Cephalopoda > Sepiida > Sepiolidae > Sepiola > Sepiola atlantica. The sequence goes on along the minus strand of OY744532.1, from coordinate 75,718,281 downwards.
GACAGGACATTATCTAAATCAGGGGCGGGCAACCTCCGGCCCGCGGGCCACATCCGGCCCGCGAAGGCTTAGCGTTCGACCCGCCACTCTGCTATACTGGGACCTCCCAGTAAAACTCATATCATTTTGTGACATAGACGTAAAAGTAGGTTTCAATTAAGATTTACAGTGGCATAAAAATGTATAAATATCAGCGAGCGATGATGCATGTATATTTCATTTTTCTATTAATTTCAAATCATTGGCCCGAGATAAAAAATAGAAAAAGAGAAAGAGATGAGGAAACGGCATAAAACAGAGAACTTATGTGAGGTGTGTCAAAACGAATGCTGGATCAACTTGTTACTTCCCCCGTCATTATTTTTTATGATTCCAAAATGTCTCTTCGTTGGCGCCTTTTATAACATCACATACAGAAGTCTCCTGAGAAAAAATATCAGATTTGTAGAGTGTCCAATGCAATTTTTGTACAATTTATTCATGTAAACAAAATATAGTAATTCTGAGATTTCGTTTTTCACTCCGGCCCGCGATCTCCTTCCAAAAGTCTCATCTGGCCCTCACTCTGAAAAGGTTGCCCGCCCCTGATCTAAATGAATAAATGTATAAGTCGGGCTCATTTCTCATACTTACTGTAAGGTCAAAACACTGTATTTCAAGTTTACAGAGTAGGAGGATCCTGTCTTATATACTGTTTATGTACAGGGTGGGCAAAAATAAGGGTCCTATTTTTAAAAATTCATAACTTTTTTATTTATTGATTTAAAAAAATTTTTTTTTTTTAGAATAAGTAAAGGACCCCTTCCGAAGCAAGCATGAGCCGTATTAGCCCTAAGGAACGTACCCTCATTTAGAAAACATTATTTTTGCTTAAAAAACTCAAAACAGTGTAAAAAACAATACTTTAGTTTTTGTAAGTTTTAAGAAGTGTTTTTCGGCTAAAATTTGTTTTGTTTATTTCAAAAAATCTCGGAAGGGTCAGTCTACACACACATAAAGTTTGGTGAGTTTAACTTTTATTTTGTGGAAGTTATTCAAATTCAAGTTATTCAAATTTAAAGATAGGACCCTTATTTTGGCCCACCCCGTATATGTGCTCTCAATATCAAAGTTAACTAATTTGCATATTACTGTACAAGAAGATACTTTATTAATTAACTATACTCCGTTTTTTTTTTTTGTTGTTGTTTTTTTAATTCAAAAAGTGTTTTGATTTTAATTTAACAAATAGTTCTGTTTAGGAATATTGTTTTATTTCACGGACAAATGTTGAACAAGTCAATAGAATTCAGAAATGGTCGGTTCTCCTTGCTTACGGTGGCAGTTGTTTATGAACCACTATTGAGTTTCTTTCAAAACTTCCAGACACACTCACCATTTGCCCAGGCAAATTCTTTCTTTGCAGTCTTATTTAAAACATAAATAAATCTGTATCAGAATTACGAAAATGCTAATATTTATCTATCTAAATAAGACCGTAAAGAAAGAAATGGGCAATGGTGAGTGTGTCGGGAGGCTTTGAAAAGAACACAATGGTTCATAAACAACTGTCCTTATTTGCATAACTATTTTTGAAACAGTTTATTATAAACTAATGTTCGGTGTTATTAATTTGTAATTTTATTCTATTTTTACTATATAAAATAAACTTTTCTTAAACTAACATTGCTCACCACTAGGCATAACCGAAAACAGAAAAGGGAGATGATCTATCTCTATCTATATCTCTCTATCTCTATCTATATCTCTATCTCTCTATCTATCTCTCTATCTATATCTCTATCTATATCTCTATCTCTCTATCTATATCTCTATCTCTCTATCTCTATCTCTATATCTCTATCTCTCTATCTCTATATCTATATCTCTATCTCTCTATCTCTATATCTATATCTCTATCTCTCTATCTCTATCTCTATATCTCTATCTCTCTATCTATATCTCTATCTCTCTATCTATCTCTCTATCTATCTATATCTCTCTCTATCTATCTATATCTCTCTCTATCTATCTATATCTCTCTCTATCTATCTATATCTCTCTCTATCTATCTATATCTCTCTCTATCTATCTATATCTCTCTCTATCTATCTATATCTCTCTCTATCTATATCTATATCTCTCTATCTATATCTATATCTCTCTATCTATATCTATATCTCTCTATCTATATCTATATCTCTCTCGTTAATGACACCTATTTTCTTTTTTATGGTTTGTAAATTCAATGATTGCTTTGAACCCGTAGGCAAAACATTTTGCATTTGTGTTTAATCGTTCTTTTGGGGGCCTGAATTGATTTTCAACAAGTTGCCATCAGGCGAATTGATTTTCTTTCCTTTCTTTCTCCCCCCCCCCCCCATTACGGTCTTATTTAAAAGATAAATAAATTTGCATCAAAATTACCAAAATGTTTTATGCTTATCGTATCGTAGAATTATGCTGCAAATCAGTCCAACAGTGGCCTCGTTGCTGTCAGGTTGAGGCATGGTTCGGATTTACCTTCTTTCTGAGAAGTTAATTTATTGCTAATCGCCTGAGGCATCCCTACCAGGAAATGCAGACGGTGCTGCTCAGGCATTTTTGAAGGCCAGAGTGCACGTATCTTAGTGCGTTGGCTTCTTAAAACCACACCTAACCTTGTGTCAAGCCTCCGGACAAATAGGCGAATAACGTCTATATGGATTTTTGCTTCAAGTATTTTAAGTAGAGAACTTTGCAAACAGATAGCGAGCTGGCAAAGCCGTCTAGTTCAATTAAGTTTTACAGGTCAATTAAGAAACTATTTTTCCTCAATGTTTTTTCTTCTGATAATCAGAACAAAGTCTTTGTGGGATTTTTTTGGGGCGAAAATGTAGGTTCAAACTCAATCTAAGCATCACAATATCGCAACCGCAGTTAAAAGAAATGTCACCAGAGCTCCTAATAAAGTGCACACTATTTAAATAATACATCATTTCTTTTTATAATGTACGCAAAAGCAACTAAGGCCCATCTCTTCTCTTCCAATTTACTTTATACCGGTACAAGGGGTTCGTTTCACACCAGTGTTAATTTACGATATGCCATTGGAAGGAACACACAAATGGGCGCAACAAAACTGAAGCCGCCTATACAAAACAAAAATTTGTTATTATCTGTGCACAGCAGTCATTGCTGCAGCAGCAGCAACAACAACAACAACAATGGTTTGAAGCTAAGTAGCTCTTAAATAGTATATATATTTCAAACGAACAAGATGGTTAGGGAGAGGAGGTTCAAGTTCTGCAGGGGGTAGATATGGGAAGTTGTTGTCCAGTACTTATGAAATTGGATACATAGAAACTTCAGTAAAGGAGGAGTAGGCAGATGCTGTTGCCATAGCAATAGAAATCTGACAAGACTGTGTGCATCACTAAAATGCTTGTCTTCTTGCCAACCAGCCTCCTCAAGAGATTGTCCAAGAAAACTGCCAAAGTCGAACGCTTCCACGCACACATGCATCTATGCATTTGGAATAGACTTTTTCGCAACTAAATCTACAACTCTACTTCTTCGGAAGAAAAATTGAATCTACGAGCGGTTTTGTTTGCTTGTCCGTTGGTCAGTTTTGTCTGTCACACTTAAGTCGGAAATAACATTTTAGTTGGTCTGTCACACCTAACCTCTTTCCAGATCTCTGCTGCTCCAGCTCCCCTCCACCTCCGAGATGTATCGTATTTTGAGTATAAGGCATGTGATATCTCATGGTATTCCTAGCATTATTTTGACACACACGCAAACACAAGTTGCTTCAAAATTTTTTTATAGTAGCGAAAGGGGAGAGCTTTTTTTTTTGTCAGTTTTTACTCAAAATTTTCACTTTAATTTTGAACCAAAACCCTGATTAAAAAAAACAAAACAAAAAAAAACTAGCAAAGTATGTGATTATTGTGCCAGTAACATGGTACAATAACAAATGAAAATTAGCCAGTAAGAATCAAAGTTTGATGTCAGCTTAAATGCTATTTAGGTCCAACTTTTAAAATCTCACAAGATAATTTTATATGTTGGTGTAAATGTTTGTAATTCTCATGCAGTAATTTCCAAATTTATAGACTGACAATTTTTGTATTTTTTCATTTGTCACATGTTTTAAATATTTCCATATAAACCTACTGCTTTTAAGAAAAGTTATGTCTACTTTCGGATTCTCAAAAAATTATTTCATATTACTTTTGTAGGGGTTTTAGTCTACGCATTTGTTGAGAACATGTTTTATTGTGTATGCAGTTTGGCAGGCATGTTACATTGGTTGTTGGTCATAACTAATAAGACACCAGCCGAAAACTGTCGACACGTGTATGTGTGAGTGAGAGAGAGAGCAAGCGAGATATATATTTAGAGAGAGAGAGAGAGAGCAAGCGAGATATATATTTAGAGAGAGAGAGAGAGAGCAAGCGAGATATATATTTAGAGAGAGAGAGAGAGAGCAAGCGAGATATATATTTAGAGAGAGAGAGAGAGAGCAAGCGAGATATATATTTAGAGAGAGAGAGAGAGAGCAAGCGAGATATATATTTAGAGAGAGAGAGCAAGCTATATATATATATATATATATATATAGAGAGCAAGCGAGATATATATATATATATATATATAGAGAGAGCAAGCGAGATATATATATATATATATAGAGAGCAAGCGAGATATATATATATATATAGAGAGCAAGCGAGATATATATATATAGAGAGAGAGAGCAAGCTAGATAGAGAGAGAGCAAGCGAGATATATATATAGAGAGAGAGCAAGCGATATATATATATATATATATATATATATATATATTAGAGAGAGATAGATAGATAGATAGATAGATAGATATAGAGAGAGAGCAAGCGAGTTTATCTTAGGTTTTCCTCACTCACACCTCACACGATGTGTCTTGTTTTGTCATGGCATCAAAAAGAGAATCGAACTGGGAAAGGTGGTAAGTAGGGGCGGGGGGGGGGGGAGAAAGAAAGAAAAAAAAGCAACCATTCCCAAAGTTATAAAAAGCCATAATTAAAACAAACAAGCCATTATTGAGTCCAGTGTAAAAAATGGAACCTTAAAACAATGAAGTAAAAGAAAGAAAAAAAGAAGCTTAACAAGAGGTGTTCGGTGGTGGTGTGAGACAATGGTCATCGCTGCTGATAAATGGCGGTTGCAAGGGAAAAAGTCTTTTAATGATAACATGAATGGCGAGCAGAGTTTTACACCGACCAGATGTTGATCAAAATAGCCAGCCTTTTGTCGTTGAAGATCAATAGAAAAACCTCAACAGTTTCTGTTTGGCGGTTTTTATTGTTCTCTTTTTCCCCATAATGTAACTTAAAAGGCAACAGAATTGGGTGGGGGGTGCGAGTGTCTGGTTGAGGGTGTGGGGAGGCTTTGCGTGTAGGGCAGGTATTGAGTAACTTACGGTAGTCAACCTTTACAATAGATCAGCTTTAAAATGGCCTCGTGGGGATTTAAAGGTGAGGGAGAGAGATGGTTCTATAAATAACGAGCTCGAGAGATTGAAAAGGAAAATTCTATTTAAATTTTTTTAATTAGCCGTAATTTGTAATTAACTGAAAAAAATCACCCATCTTTCACTTAGCCATCTATGTATTTCTCTAGACCTCTCTCACTGTGTGTTGATTCAACCACTCTGTAATAGTTTTTAATATCTTTGTGAGTATTTAGGAAAAGAGTAAACTCTTTTCAGGTAATGTCTATAGTGTGTTCGTACACGCCATAAACACGTATGTAAATTAGATAGCAAAATAATAGGTCTCTTTACTTCTACATCATCCATGAAGATGATACAACAGTGAAGAGACGAATTTGTTCAGTTATGTAAGAAGAATTCCTTTTGTGGAACAAATAATGGAAGTGGTTTGTGAACCGTTGGGTCACAGGTATATTTAGTATATCATCATCATCAGCATCAGCATCATCATCGGTTTAATGTCCGTTTTACATGCTGACATGTGTTGACCGACTTTTAGAAATTGATTTCAAAACTAACCTATCATTATTTAAACTACATAACCCGAAATCTGACAGATTTTCTTTGTAAGGCATTTCCTTAATTGAGGCAAGATTTTTAGGCCGGATGCCTTTCTTGGCACCAACCTAGTGTGGCGATAGGGACCGGTGCTTTTATAGAGACACCATCTCTAGATGATCACCTACCAAGGCTAAAGAGAGCTTCACCTGCTCTTAATAACAAAGATCAACTATTATTGTTCATATATATATATATATATATATATATATATATATGCATGCATACATACACATATATGGGGTGTCCGAGACAAATTTGATAATTTCTTCATATTCTTTCATTTCAGAACCATTTTAAGTATTTAATAGTGGTAAAGTGCAATGGATAGCTGTTTCTGTGCAGTATTAGTGGTTTGAGAGATGGAGATCATGGACAACTGGAAAGCATAAAAATATTGGAAGGGAGTGACCGGCATCATGATGATCCGCGCCAGATTCAAAAATTCAGAAAGCTTCAGTGCTTCTTAAATATCTTAAAGGCCATGAAATGCGAGTTGGAGAATTGTGACAGAAATGTGGACCTTTTTTCTTCCCTTTCCAAAAAGTGTTAAATTTTTCTCAGACACCCTCTACCGTAGTGCTAATGTTCATAATACCAATTTTTATTTTTATAACAAAGTTCCCCCCAAACAAGGCAATTTGCCACTGTAGATGTAAGGGGCTACTGAGAATTAGAGTGAAAGTTTTTGGGGCTCATCCTAAATTGGGAGCTGTGCAGAGAGATGCTTGTTCATATTAGTTTTAAATTTCTGCATATCGGTACAGTCGGAGAAACAGGAAACAGAGAGGGAGTTCCATAGGCCAGCAGTACAAGGAAAGAAGCTATTGGAGTAGAAGGCTCTCCAGCATCTAGGGACCTCCACAGTGAATGGATGGGATTTAGCTGATTGTGGGGTTGGTCGAGTGTATTTACGTCGAGAGGGCACCAGAGCAGCAAGTTCATCGGAGTACATTCCATTGAAGTACTTGTAAAACAAGCATAACGATGCAACATTGTGGCAATGGGACAGGGGTTGGAGCTTGGTGGATAGTGAGGGACCTATTAGATTAGAGACTCTTTTTTGGACCCTGTCTAAGAGGGAGAAACTAGTGGATGGTGCACCAGCCCAGATGTGACAACAATACTCCATGCATGGGCAAATGGATGTTTTGTAGAAATATAGAATACTGTCAGGTGTGAGAAGTTTTCTAGCATGGTAGAAGGAACACTTTTTTTGCAGCAGCCTTGGCAATGTCTTCTATGTATTTGTTCCAATTCATGTTACCTGTGAATGTAAGGCCAAAATAAAAATTGTTCATTAATGAACAAATGTTTAATAGCCAATATTATATGTAAATAATATTAATAACTAGCATAACCTGTGCAGGGGTTTGGCTT
>OY744532.1:75680846-75705846 GCA_963556195.1 Sepiola atlantica | reverse complement strand
GGGCAAAAATAAGGGTCCTATTTTTAAAAATTCATAACTTTTTTATTTATTGATTTTTTTAATTTTTTTTTTTAGAATAAGTAAAGGACCCCTTCCGAAGCAAGCATGAGCCGTATTAGCCCTAAGGAACGTACCCTCATTTAGAAAACATTATTTTTGCTTAAAAAACTCAAAACAGTGTAAAAAACAATACTTTAGTTTTTGTAAGTTTTAAGAAGTGTTTTTCGGCTAAAATTTGTTTTGTTTATTTCAAAAAATCTCGGAAGGGTCAGTCTACACACACATAAAGTTTGGTGAGTTTAACTTTTATTTTGTGGAAGTTATTCAAATTCAAGTTATTCAAATTTAAAGATAGGACCCTTATTTTGGCCCACCCTGTATATATATATATATGTATATGTGTATGTGTGTGTAATAGTTTTGTTGATATTAATAATAATTAATTATAGTGATTTAATTTTTTAAAAAGTATAAATTAATAAAACTTATTCATTAATTTTCAAGGGAGGTGAAGCTAACTCCTTGCAGACCGAGCTCCCCCCCCCCCAAACACACTACCACATAGGCGAATTGATTTCTTTCTTTTTTATTTCTTTACGGTCTTATTTAAAAGATAAATTTGTATCAAAATTACCAATGTAGATGTTAATCTATTTATATGAATAAATCCGAAAGTTTTTCTTTCTTGTTTATAAACTTATGAAATGTTTATTATTAAAGATGTTTGTTTCGATTATCTCAAGTAGCAAACTTTGCAAAGTGATAGTGAGCTGGCAACGTCAGCTAGTTATATAAACAATTACTGGAAGGAGAAGATTCGAGTCGGAATCGAAAGTTTGGGCCATCGATTCCAACATTCTTGTTTTATCGGTGTTGCTTTATAATCACTTAGAATCTAAGTGCATGTCGATAACGAACCAGTCATTTTTATTTAAATTTGGACATGGATAATCACGGGTATTACCATGTTGTTTTAATTACGGCAGCACAAAACGTTCACAATTTTTACTTTTTTGGGTGCTCCGTGAAATTATTTTTAAGGCTTCACGCACCTAAACCATAATTTCAGAAAATTTGTCAGAAAAGGGGAAAAATATCAATTGGAAATATAGTCAAAATACATTAGAGGCTAAGGTAGTGCGAGAAATATTAAATCGATAAAATCTGTAATAGAAAATATTCCTGAAATTATTACAAGATTCTCTAAACAGAGATTTATTAGAAAAAGATATCTTGCAGACATTAACCGGCTTACTTTAAGAAAAAAAAAATGAAGCTTGGAAAAAAGTTGGAATTATATGAAACTAGAACAATACTCATCCCAGGACGTGTAAAATTAATTCCTTGAACCGAACAGTTTTGCACCATTTTTATGTCCCCGAACAAAGATTAAAACCAAGATATAATGATACTAAACCGTATCTCTAGAATACTTATTCTAATTTCAATCAAAATCTATTACACGATTTTGATTCTAGAAAATGTCTAAAAGTTAAGGTTTAACGGGTCTTCCGAAGAAATTGAAATTTAGGAAATCTTGCTTAATTGGTGTATAATGACTGGATCAAATGCAAATTGGAAATATTTGAATTTACAAATGGGAGGTTGTGCCCATATTATGGCCTCTAAAAACCCTTTAAATTACTCCAAAGTAAGTGAAATTTTGGGTATAGTTATTAATGTCTAATACCTATTGTTAAAATTTCACAAAAATCGGAAAGATCTAAATTTTTACAAAAGGCTCCTCCCCCTTTGTAAAGAAAGGAAATTAAATATAGCCCACATTCCAACCCTGTGCTCCAAAATTCATAATTTAGGTTAACATCCTATACATACAAATATATACACATATACATATATATACATATATATGATGATGGACTCTCCTGTCGATTTCGACGTATGAGTGCCCCGCATGGGGCTGCCCGCGCGTGAATTTGTAATTGCAAGGGTTGCACAATCCCCAACAACCGCTCTCCTGAGTCGGCATTGCTTGATTCCAATGGCAAGTAGTAGTACAAGACGACTGGAAACAATGCCGAGATAAGCAGAGAGCACATACAGCACGTGGTATTCCTAAATGGTCACCCATTTAGTACTGGCCAGGCTCGACGCCGCTTAACTTCGGTGATCTAACAGGAACCGGTGTGTCAACATGATTGTGCCGTATATATATATACATACACATATACATACACATACACACATACATATACACATATATATATACATACATATATATACATATACATACATATATATACATACATATACACCTAACTTAATATAGAGATATAAAAAACTATCAAAGTGTTTTGAGTAAACAAAATGAATATGAAACATTGTAACAGAGTGATAAAAAAAGGCCAGATAGTAAATAAGAATTATAACCTAGATGGTAACAAGATGTGGGTCAAGGGTGTGGGTAGGGTTTGGGACATGACTGTGATTATTTTGATAATTTAAAGGTTGAGACTAAAATTGAAATTGTAAACATTAAATTATTATCTGATTTGAAATATGCCGATTTGAGGAATGTGTTAAAACCATTTTCAGAGTAACGTCACTGATTGTGAGAGAATCGGAAAAGAAAAACAATGTGAGACTTGAGATCGAAGTGAGCAGGCGTTCTGCCTTTAACTCCCTCCAGTGGGGGCTGGGGAGGTGACTGTATGTGAGGCTGTGGGTGTTAAAAGAATGTCAGCATTCTACTACAATAAAGTGTAAACAACTAAAACATTTCTTGTTTTGAATTTCCATCTTTGCTGGAACACCTTTGTCATTTTGGGACCAATAAAAAACGAGCATAACGCGATAATATGGGAAGCAACTAAAAAAAAAAATCGAAACCCGAAAATAGGACCGCTAGAAAGAGTAAACAACTGTAAACCTTTTAGTATGTAAATGCGCAATCTAAAATTTGCAAGAACGTTAAGTGCATTCAAAAATGATGAGACATACGCAGTTATCTGGCTTGCTTGTTTGCGCATATTAGATGGCGGGAGGCAGGACGAATGAGATGAGAAGTGGTAAAAGAGCAAGAAGATGATGTAAATCAACCCATAAACAGACGTCTGTCTAGTTAGTCACCATGGCAACAAGGGTTTTGATTGGATGATATAAATATAGTTTTATTCGGCATCAGCGTTTGAGATAGTAAAAAAGTGTGTTTATTTGTTTCATAACTAACATCTCCTACACTTATTCGTGAAATCTCACTAATTACCCTTAAATTAAAACTTAAAAAATATCTATTTACCTTCTAATGTATACACTAATACATAATGCACTAACGTTGGCCGAACACAGGTCACTAGTAAAAATTAAAAATAAACACATTTTTTCAATTTATGTGCAGAGGAAAATTTGAGAAACCCAACATGGACAAGTATTTCAACTGGTCACACGTTTTTTTTTTATAATTTGAACCAAAAGCCTTGTGATTTTTTAAACGTTTATTTCTTATTTTTTTTACAACACTGTGTGTGGCATACAAGGAGATATGAATGGAAAAGATGAAGAAAATTGGATATTATTGTAGATTAACACTCCCGGCTACACCCCATGAGATTTTACTTTTTTTTCTTTCTTTTTTTTTTTTTTTTTTTTTTAAGCGATTACCTTGAAAAACTTGGTGAGAAAAAAAAACAAAAAAAAAAACAGCAACAAATAAAGCCAATTATTTTAAAACTTAGAGTTTTGCATATAAATTTAATGTAAATGATCCATTTCCGGGCTATTCTAACGTTTTAGGACAGTTAGAGGGGATGTCCACTCTTTCTTTTTTTTAGTCGAATATGTATTGTTTTATGACCTTGCCACTCTGACTCAGGGTTAGTAGTAAACATTTTTAATTTAAGTAGAATCTCATTTTTCTGAGGGTGTTAATCTACAAATTTACAGAAAACTATTATTTGTTTGTTATTTTCTCAACATTTCAACCGATGTAACTCCCGATCTGCAACTAAACGAAGCAGCATGACTTTCTAACTTTAGGATTTTAAGTGAACGTATTGCAAACAAGTAGTGTATGCAGAAAAAAGAAAGAAAAAAAAACATACTGCGTCAAATTCAAGAAAATGAAGACAATGTGAAAGTTCTGACCTGTTACCGCCATTTCCTTTACGCACTTGTGATTCAAGATGGAGGAAAGGCCGATAAACCGAAACAATCTTTGCCTCCAGTCTTCAAGTTAAAGGTAAACTAACCTATAAAATTGTGACCCGCACTCTCGATAGAAACGTCCCACTTCTGACACCATGTTGAGATTTCACTCGTTATAGGGTTCACGAGACGGTGGAACAATGCTACGTGAATGCATGATTAGACAAGAATAATAGGAAGTGCGCATATTTAGTTATCTTTAATTACAGAAGAGCGTACTAATAAAGAAGTTGGTTGTTTCCCTTGGGCTGCTTTCTGTATTATTATTATTTACTCACTAAGAGTTCTCAAATGAGTCATTGCCAGTGATTGCTCACTGGCAACAACAGACGGTGTTCCATGGAGTCAAAGTGACAACAAGTCTCCCCATATTTCCAGTATTCTCAGCATATTTCGATAACCACTGCAAATTACTTTGCATTCTCGCAACAGCTGTTTATCATTGAATTCTCGCAGATAGCAACCATTGGCTTTCTCTGTGATTCGAGTGGCAATAAGCTTCATTCCTGTACTATCAGTTTTCTACCAGTGGAGGTCTGAATGGTGCTCGTTCTACCTGGTCTTACCCGTTGACCGTTCATAACTATTTTGTGTTTGGTCAGCGGCAATTAGCCTCTCCGTATTTTGTGTTATATATTTTTCTAGTCCTTTTATCGCATCGTCCATGCAGTCTTCAATATTTATCAGTCCCTTTCCATCCTCCTTCCTTTTTACATAGTCGTCAGCATCATTTCCTGGATGCAATGTATGGCCATTAGTTTCCTGGTTCTTTGATTTAGATACCAGAGATGGTTGAGAACATGTGTTGCATGGAGAGAAATATGAGAATGATACGATGGATGTGTAATGCGAGTCCTAAAAACAAGCTTAGATCTGATGACCTCAGAGAAAGATTAAATCTGGATACTTTAGGCAGATTTGTGTATAACCGGAGACTTTGATAGTATGGCCACGTTGAAAGAATGGATGAGCATTTTGGGGTTAGTAGATGTAGAACAGTTAAGGTAGCAGGTTTAGTTCACAGGGGAAGGCCAAGGTCACCACGGTAGGAAGTGATAAAAATGGATTTGACGGAAAGAGGGATAAATTAAGTCCTGGCTAAAGATAGGTTTCTGTAGAAGTGAATTTCCTAAAGTCATCCAATGCATGCCCGCATGTAAAACAGACGTTAAACTGAATATAATAATGATGATCAGAGTTCTTTGTTTGCCCATTTTATGAATGGCCCAGAGTATCTTAATAGGGATACTGACCAAGTATTTATTCCTTTTAATAAGTTCCTACTATATAATGTGGTTTCAAGCAGCTTTCTTGTCTGTCTCGGGTATTCTATCATCTTTTTAATTGCTGTTGATTTGATGGCGTCTGCTTCCAGAATGACCAGTTCACTAAATGCCCTCATCACTTCTCACTTGGTAATTTCTATGCTATCCATTGTTTCCAGCATTCCCTCCGTCTTTTCAGGTAGTGCACACTTGTATATTGTCCAAATTCCATTCCTATTTCCTGGCTGAATATTTTGGTCACACTTATTAGTGTTTGTAGCTCCCGTTTGTTTTTCGCAAATAGTTTTAAATCGTCCATATACAAGATGTTGCATTCTTAACTCTGTGTCTAACACGCAGCAACGAAGTTGCCGTAATCATTACAGAAACACTAAAGTTCAAGATTGTCATTCATACCTTGTTTGCTGGTTGTTTGTTATTCCCGTAGATGCCTCCGCATGATCCTCCCCAGACGAAGGGGGAATGCCGTCCTGTAATTAAAGCTTCTTATTCATGTCTTCAAACAGACTAACTCGAGATTAAACTGATGGAACACTGAGACATTTATTCAACATGATCTTCGTTCCAAATCACTGACTAGTGCATATGGAGAGAGAGAGAGAGAGAGAGAGAGAGAGAGAGAGAGAGAGAGAGAGAGAGAGAGAGAGAGAGAGAGGTAGGTCAAAATCACTAACTAGTTATATCTCGTCAGCCCATGTCATTACACGTCCAAATGCCTCGTGTACTTCCAAACGAACTCCTTGCTATTACTTTCTCTTCTTGTGCAATGTGACATCATATCCATATAACACATTCGCACAGATGAAGTAATTTTCAACCCGCGGTCAGTCAGTTGATCTCTCTAGGCTGCGATTCCATTTCCTGTTATTCTCAACTAACTTAATTATATACTAGAGGATCTACCGGTTCAATATCTAACAGGTGGTTTATTTTTTCCTGTGTCTCTATAAATCTGAAACCTGCATTGCATCTCCTGAGTATCTGGCCGGTTGGCATCATAATTATGACAAGCAAGAATGGAGAGACAGAGTCTCCTTGGAAAACGCCTCTCTATTTGTATCTCTGCTCGGTGTTGACCCTGTAAAACATTCACAACAAAGACTTGTCTAGCTACAACCACTGCAGATAATTTTCTTTTCTTCCTCTTTGTACATAAAACTAAACGGAACTTCGATGAGCAAAGTTTCTTTCCAACAACTGTCCGTCTGTGGAACATAATACCATAGGGGTGGCTTCCCAGTTGACTACAACAGGGTCGTTTTCAAGTCCAATGTTAACAAATTCTTAAGTCGTCCACTTAAATAATCAAATTCCAATCCTAACGGTGTTTTCTCACCGTCCACCTGACAAACTCATTAAACCTTATCCTCAAGTGGCCTTTGGGCCTTGATAAGCGGTGACTCGTTAGTACATAGAAACAAAAAATCTGTAACCTGCATTAGCTCTCTTGAATATCTGGCTGAGTGATATCATGGCTATGACAAACAGTAGTGGTGATAGGAAGTCTCCTTGGAAGATGTCTGTCTCTATTTGTATCTCTGCTAGGTGTTGATCCTCAGCTGTCAGTTCCAGTCTGTTTTTCCATTGCTTTATCCATAAAGTTGACAGTTTTGTCTGGTATTTTTTTTTTTTTTAACTTTCTTAAATGTTCAATTATCCATGCTTGGAGGATTGTCTCACGTCTTCTTTCTCCTTTGTAATCGAGCCAGGGTCATGTGACTATCAAGGGAGTGGTAGATCTGTTCACTAAGTTGTGCTGTGAAGACTTTCCACATAATTGGTAAGCAGGTTATTGGTCTGTAGTTAGTTACGGTTTTTCAACTTCCGTCTGTTTTTTTTTTTTTAAATTAATGTGATTCTCTCTTTAGTGATTTACTCCGGTTTTGTGTACACATCTCCTTAGATTTTCTGCTAGTCTTTCATGCAAGGTAGTGAATTTCTTCAATCAGAATCCATGTATTTCGTCATGACCAGGTGCTTTCCAGTTTGCTATTTTTCTTAAGGTCGTCTCAAGGGTTTCTTCATTACTTTCAGTTTCGGTTGCTGAAGTTCTTTAATGTTTTTCAGACACTCGGCATTCCTTTTTCCTCCCATATATTGTTCCAGAAGTGTCTTGTTTCTGGTGGGTACACTTACTCCAATTTTGCACTTCCTTCATTTATGTCCTGGTAAAACTGGCTTTCATTCTATTCAAAAGTATTGCTTTGCTTGTACTGCTCAGATTTGTAATAAATATATATAATAATACGCTATGGCCATTTCATGGCCGTGTTTATGTTCTTACTCTTCACCCACCTTTTTAAAGATGGAATCGTCTGATTGGCGAAAATGCAATGTAAAAATAAAGTAATTTAAAAAGTTTATTCTCATGTGGCGAACATGAAATTCAACCTAAAATACACTTTGACCTTTGGCTTAGGATCTAAGTGTAGTATCTGTTCTGTCCAAAGATGGTACAATAATACTGTGGGGTCTGCGTTTGCACTGCAATACATAGAATGGAAATATGTTACAAACTCCTATAAGGGTTTTGGAGATAGACCCCCATAACCAGATATAGTCTGAAAATACATTACCCACAGTACTTAGATAAGTATGCTTCATTTTGAACAAAGGTGGTAAAATAATATTGTGGGGTCTGCGTTCGCGCCGGACGTCCATAGACTGGAAATATTTTAAAGCATGACAACTAAGAATAAAACAGATGAAAGATACAACTGTTGAATGTCCACAGGTCCCGCTAGTAACAATAATTATTATGATATGAATATCTACAATCTGTTGGCTGAAACAGTAGATATTTTGATTGACATGTCCTCAAAACAAACTGATATCACCTTTTAACCTTTGACATTTCACAATGTGACACTATATACATATATATTTTATTGTTCTAAGCTCTTAAACGTTATAATATTGTTCTTGCAGTAATTTTAATTTTTTTAATTTTTTTTATTGTTTTATATCGACATTTTTCTTTCCTTTAGAGTCCAATGATTGTTTGGGATCGGTGAAGACAAAATTCAAGTGTTTGTATTAAAAAAAAATTTAAAAAAAAAAAGAAAAAAAAAAGAAAAGTAATTTATATTAGAGTAGACTGATTGACTTACCTGGTATTGCCAGCGTGTCAAAAATGTCGAATATAAATTAAATTTATTTGGTATAAACTTTTTATTCATACAAACATTTCTGGCTACATATGTGCATACTAAAGCAAAGAACAGCTGAAGTCTCATCAGACCAAATATACAAGGAAAATATTTCTAAGCAGATGTCATGTGATCAGAATCCAAACAATTAATGCAGTTTCAGTCTTTATTATTTTTTGGAAAACTTTCATGGGATCAGAACATTTTTTTTTTTTTTTTTAAATTATTTTTTATTTATTTATTTTTTTTTTATTACCTCACATCTATGATCAAATGATTACCACCACAAACTTAATTTCATTAGCTTACTGTCCCCTGTATCATTCTGGAAGTTTGGGATAATTTGTTTTATTATTAGTAGTTTATTCTTTATTCTGCTTATCTGATTATTCTTAAGTATATTTAAAAAAAAAAAAGTATCTGCAGTTTTTTTTTGTTCCATCTATGTTAAACCATGGAATCTATTTTTCAGTTTACGATAAACCTAATAAAATAAGAATATTAGGAACATATCTATCATGTAAACACAGTATGTTTATCCCATCTCTATAAACAAAACTACCTCCTCAGAATATTTTTTGCAGGGAAGCCATCTTTCTTTTCAGCAGCAAATGTAAATTACATATAGCAGCCATTTTTTTCTATAAGCGATAAATTTCGTTATTAATAGTAAATAGTACATTCTTTTGTTTATCATGAACGCAAACATCACAACTGTTGCATGGGGGTCCTAACTACTTAGATTCTAGAATATTCCTGTTAGACATTTAATATAGAACGTTGTTTAAACAGCAAAGAATACTACTAACACCGTTACACCGCTGTTTGGAAAAATATAAATTAAAATTTAAATGTTTACTGTGGTGAGGTACGCCATTCGAATATTTGAAAAATGTAATAATTATTTTGATAAATAAAAGATTGAAAGTTAAATAAAATTATTGTAAAGAAATGAAATCGAATGAAAATGTATTCTTAACAACATGCATCAACAATCAACAAAAGAAAAAATGCTAGGCAGAATCAAATATCAAGATGTCAAATGCAACGCTAGTCAGGTTTAACAAAAAATATATGGCTGATTTAATTTCGTATATTAGATAAGCTAAGAGCCAGATGTGCCAAATAAGCAAGCAGGCCGATAAAGGGAAGGGGACAAATGCAGCAAGAGAGGAAACTGGCTATGGGGTGTTAGCCTTGTGTGCGAGCAAATAAAAGAAGAATGAATGTTAATGAAGTTTGAAATAGGATTTTTGAAAAGTTTGTTTTAGTTTATGCTATTACATTTTTGATTATTATTGTAAATTTACACAACCATATATAATATATATATATATATATATATATCAATATAAAATGAAGTAATAAAATAAGGTGTCAACCAAATTTTATTAGAATTCAAAGTTCAAGCAAAGTATCTTAAAGTCCTTAGCTCATGAGTTTTCAAAGATAATTCTTCTCTTCAGAGGACCATTACCGCAGTTATACCACTACAGGTAATAAAATTAAACTTTGAAAATATATAAAAAATATATAAAAATACATATCAAATAATATCAACCCAAAAACATACTTTTTTGTTAAATCTATATAATCCATCCAAGTCATACAATTTGAAAAACATAATCAGGAAAGACATCCAGAGGGTTGACTGAAGATTAATCCAGGTGATGAGTACCAGTCCAAATACGAGAAATTGAAAGAGCTGACAAAGTTATCCAGTCGCGAAATGCGTCAACAATCGATGAAGTGAAAAGTATCCAATGTTTATGTTAATTATTACAACGATAAATAAATCAAATCAAATAATATAGAAAGTTCAATAAACTCACTTAAAATTCCAAAGTCTTGATCTGGGCAACCCAAATCAAATCAAAGTTCATTTGTTAATTAGAGAGTCCGTTAAATCCGAATTGAACAAAAATAAGATTGAATTGAGTCAGCAAACCCGGTCATAGCTTCCAACCCGGATAAAACTGAAGCTCAATATATTCTAATAAAATTTGATTCGCACCTTATTTCATTCTTTCACTTTATCTCGTGCTATATATATATATATATATATATTTATATATATGAATTACTGAAATAATAAAACAAAAGTAAAGTTACATACTTTACAAGTTTATTATAATCATCAAATGTTTAAACAAGGACTAAAATATGAGAATGTCCTTTAGCCCATGGATTTTCAAAGAAATAACTCTTATCCTCAGAAGGAAAATAATTATTGGTAAATATTAATTTGAAATCTTTACAAAACAATTTTGAATTATTAAACATAATGTAAAATTGTTTTGTAAAAATTTTAAATTAATTAAAAAAAAAAAAAAAAAAGAGTAAAAAAAACGAAACAATTTATTCCATTAACGAGCAGAAAGTCTTTGTAATAATGAATGCACCAGTAGAGTTGTTGAAAAAGTCCGACTGGAATGGTGTATTATGTAATGAAAGATATTGGATTCCAATAAAATTCAAGAATATTCAAAAGTCAAAAATATTTGAAGAATTTATATATACGTAAGAAGTATCATGCCTCTAATTATCTTTGGCAGATATTTAAATATAATATGGTTAATTCGGCGTTAAGTT
Source organism: Sepiola atlantica (assembly GCA_963556195.1). NCBI lineage: Eukaryota > Metazoa > Mollusca > Cephalopoda > Sepiida > Sepiolidae > Sepiola > Sepiola atlantica. The sequence continues at coordinate 75,694,655 of OY744532.1, read as the reverse complement.
AATGTCTAGAATCTTTATTTTAATTTTGATCAAAATCTATTACATGACTGATACTAGAAAATTTCTAAAATTTAAGACTTAAGGGGGCTTAAGAAATTGAAATTGAGTGAATCTTGCTTAAATGATGTCAAATGTCTATGGATCAAATTCAATGCAAATCTGAAATATTTGAATATTCAAATGGGAGGTTGAGCCCATGTTATGTTCCTTTAAAAACCCTTTAAAATACTCAAAGAAACTGAAATTTGGGGAATATTTACTAATTGATGTCTAATAATTAGATAATATCTGAGGTATCTGAGTTTTCACAACGGGCTTCCCATCCTCTTTTACCCCCTTTGCATAAAAGTAAATTCAACTTAATATAGCCGACATTTGGACACCTTACAGCTAGCAGCTGTGTTCCAAAATTCATGATGATCGGTTAATTAGTTTAGGAGTGAATCATGCACATACAAGTATATACACATACCTAACTTCATAAAGATAGAGATATGAAAGAGAATAAGTTTTCATTATTTGTAATTTTCCCAGAGATAGACCGACTGAAATTATCTTGAACACAAACTTGAGAATGATACCAAGAGAGAAATTACACCATTGCAAAAAAAGAAAAAAGAAAAAGTAAAGTGGTTGATCATAGTAGGACATGGCATCACTCCTTTCCCAGGATTACTCCACTTACCCTTATAACGCTGAGTGTTTAGCAAGCGGACATCAAGTACCATTTTTTGAGTTTTTGGTATGACTTGACCAAGGATTGAACCCTAGTTTCCCAGCCCAATAGCGAACAATCTAACCATTATGTTAAACGAGCCTATATTACAGTTATTTATTAAAACTTTTTTTTCTTACTTTAATAACCGCACGAAAATCTTTTACTTTCATTTTTATTTTTATTTTTTAAATATGCCGTTTATTTACTTATTTATTTTAGCAAATTATTATTTTTAAAAATAGGATTTTTTGATAACCAAATTGCTATTGAACCCTGGTCTCCCAGCTCATTCGTGAACACTCTTATCATTATGCAAAATGGGTCGGTGTTGTACTTGAGCAATGTGTGACAAGTTGACCCCCCCCCCTAAAAATAAAACAAAACAAAAAACTAGATATTGCAAATTAAACCTATTGATGTTTGCATTACTCAGTCTTAGACTGTTATGTCATAACACTCTTCAAATGAGTCAGAAGATTGACAATGTGTGCGTGTGGGGGAGAGGCAATGTGTAGAGATTGCATACGTAAAAACCTAATGGAAATGGTGTAGGCTTACTGGTGAGGGTGGTGGTGCTTGAAGGTAGGGAGGATGGGAGAAGTTTCATAGAATCAACACCTCACAATGTTTCTAAAACATAGTTCACCCCAAACAAGGCAAGTTGTCACTGTTGACATAAAGGGCTACCTAGAATAAGGGTGAAGGTTTTGGGGATCATCCTAAATTGAGAACTGTGCAGAGAGATGCTTGTTCACATTAGTTTTCAATTTCTGCATGTTGGTACAGTCGGGGAAACAGGGAGGGAGTTTCAAAGGCCGGCAGCACGACGAAAGAAGCTAATAGAATAGAAGACTCTCCGGCATCTAGGGACATCCACAGTGAATGGATGGGATTTAGCTGATTGTCGGGTTGGTCAAGTGTATTTACGTCGAGGGGTCACCAGAGCAGCAAGTTCATTGGAGCATATTCCATTGAAGTATTTGTAAAACAAGCGTAAGGATGCAACATTGCAGTGATGGGAAAGGGGTTCGAGCTTGGTGGTTAGTGAGGGACCTATTAGATTAGAGACTCTTTTTTGTATATTGTCTAAGAGGGAGAAACAAGTGGATGATACATCAGCCCAGATGTGGCAACAATACTCAATGCATAGGCAGATTGTGGCTTTGTAGAGATATAGAATACTGTCAGGTGTTAGAAGTTTTCTAGCACGGTAGAGGGATCCCCCCCCCCTCTTTGCAGCAGTCTTGGCAATGTCTTCTATGTATTTGTTCCAATTCATGTTACCTGTGAATGTTAGGCTGAGGAATTTTAACGTTGGACTCTCGGGTAGGGTGTTATTTACCATGGCAATCAGTGTTTGAAGAGGTTTCTTGTAGTTGTTGAAGGAGAGCTGGAGACGATGGACAACTGGAGAGCATCGGAATATTAGAAGAAAGCGACCTGCATCATAAAGATTTGTGCTCGATTAAAAAAACTCAGAAATCTTAGCTGCAGATCAGTGATCCTTGAATGCCTTGAAGGTTGTGAGATGCGAGCTGGAGAAATGCAATGGAGATGTGGAAGCAGCGGCTAGTAGGAAGGACCATAGCAAATGTACTGACTATGTCCGTACAACGAAATTTGTAGAGAAACTACAAAAAAGGTGTAACAAGATGTAGGCAAGGTATTAAAGAACTTGGAGAGAGAGAGATGAGAGTTGAAGTGGAGACTATGAAAAAGCGCTAAGAGTCGCAAAGGGCCAACTATTTACCAGTAAACCCTAACCCTAACCGCTTTAAAGCTACAAAAACCCTTCTTCTCACAATACACGGAACAACACGTGGTTAGCCTACAGTCTAGACAAAGTCTTGCACATCATAAAGACCAAGTTCCCTCAAACTGATGGTCTTAGGGTGTGCACCCAGCAGAGACCGCATCATGCCACCCCATATATTCGAAATACGACTCAATTCAGATGACTATATGAAGTTGCTGTCCACTGTCGTCAAGCGTTAGGTGGAAATGCCATACGTGTGATGGTAGGACTCGGTTCCAAGTAACACTTCTTTAAAAAAAAAAAAAAACTGTCCGAGAACTTCCCCGACTTCATAAGCATTCCCACCCCCCTCCACTCGCTTGATTGTGATCCCATGAACAATTATGTGTGAGGTGCAGCTGAGAATGACACCAACGGTATTGCCTGCAACACTAAAGACAAGGTGATTGCCAGAATAAAAACTGGTCTGCAAACGTCTGTTGAAGGACACCATGAAGGCCGCATGATCCTGGTTCAGGTTCCACCTGAAAGCTTTGGCGGAGGCCCAGTATCGCTTCTTTGAGTGAGCTGTATTTGGCAAAATATCTTTTAAGAGATACACTTTGAAAATACATGAATTATTGGATAAGATGGTTTTTTTCTTTTCTTTCCAAAAAATGTCAACTTTATCCTGAATACACTTACATATAAATAATTATTATTGATAAATAAATATTTTTATCCATAGACATATGTTTCACATTTTTTAAAATTTTACGCTTGTCAGTATGCATCGTCGGTCGAACGATTCAAATTCCTGATCGACGTACGATGAACCCAAGTCTCGTAACCATTAGACGATTACACTACGCCTTGTATCTTTTTTTTAATGTAAACACAAGTAATGTGATTCTCGAGAGAGAGTTCTATCTCCCAAGGGAGAGAACCATGCAATCTGGCTAATTTATGAATCATCAATTTATTATTTCTCAAAAGGGCTCAATTTTATAGGAGCTTAATATTATTAATATATATATATATATACATATATATATATATATAACCGAATACACGCACACACAATCGATACATTAAGTTTATTCATTTTAAATGCCTTTTTCAATTTCATCAACATTTTTTTCCCTAATTTTTTATTTAAATTATATATTTTATATATATATATATATATAAAATATAGTTTACTCGTCTCTAGAACTCATCAGTGCGGCTAGACCGAGTGAGATTCGAAATCAGGACCCCAGTGACCGACATCCAGCGCACTACCAACTGAGCCAAGAACCTCCTAGTGCTAGAAATTTTATTGCATTATAAATGACGTTATTTATTTATATTTTTTATTTATTTACAATACTGATAACTGAAAGTATACAATTATTTTTACAGGAGAGCATTGCCTCAATGCTAAGTGAGAATCATTATTCCCTTCACCGAGAAAGGTTCCATCTGTGAAATGTTACAAGAGTTGTGGAGTTTCTTGCACTTTGTGTCATTAAAACCCTCTTTTCATATTCACACATCTAATATATTGCTTAGCTTATATGCGATCTACGTCACAAGCTAAACTAATTTGCATATTGAATTGCAAAAGGACTTTTGATCAACTATTATCGTTTTTAAATTCGGTGACTGTATTGAGAATAATAATAAAACACACGTTTTTTTTCTACAAATACGGTTTTATTTTGTGGAGAAAATTTGGACTCATAAATTAATTTCCACACCCTCTGATAATTTGACACATTAAAAATAAAAAATAAAATAATAAAACCGAACTTATATTCTATTCATTATTTTTAAGCAAAAAGATAATTCGATTTTGACACGTTCTGAAAATAAAATATCTTAGAAATAGTAAAAGCCAATAATCCAACATTTTGAGCCTTCGATTGCGAGGATGCCACAAAGGTTTTTGTTCGATTCCAAATGTCATAGAATTAAAGCTTTTAACAATGAACCATTTTTTCTCTTCCCTTTTTTACACTTCCTTTAACTCTCTCTCTCTCTCTCTCTCTCTCTCTCTGTGTCTGTGCAAAGACATGTCAATACAAATCTAATTGAATTGTAAATAGCGTGTCAAAAATAGAATGATGTCAAATATCATAGCATATAAGACAAATGTCATCTATAAAACAAAGGAAATACATAAGGTTTGCACACACACACACATATATATATATATATATATATATATATATATATATATATACACACACACACACACATACTAGAATAATTGTCCCAAGACGGGTAAAATGAATTCCATAAACAAGTTTCGCACAACTTTTTCTTTTCATCTTCTCTTTTTTTTTTTCCCCCAAAGTTTTTATTCACCCCAAACAAGGCACATTGACTGCCAAGATGTAAGAGGCTACTGAGAATAAGGTGCCAAATCCCTAGGGGAGCACCCTAAGTGAGGAGTTATGCAGTGAGATATTTGTTCACATTACATTTAAATTTCTGCATGTTGGTACTGTCAGGGGAGCAGGAAGGGAATTCCAAAGGCTAGCAGTTCGAGGAAAGAAGCTATTAGAGTAGATAGTCCTATGGCATCTGGGGACCTCTACAGTGAAGGAATGTGATTTTGCTGATTGTCGGGTGTATTTACGTCAAGGGGGTACCAGAGCAGCAAGTTCGTTGGAGCACATTCCATTGAAGTACTTGGAAAACAAGCACAGGGATGCAACATTGCGGTGATGGGACAGGGGCTGGAGCTTGGTAGACAGTGAGGACCTATCAGATTAGAGACTCTTTTTTTTTGGACTGTGTAATACGAAGAGACTAGTGGTTGGTTCACCAGCCCAGCTGTGACAACAATGCTCCATTGCATGGGTAGGATACTGGCAGGTGCGAGAAGTTTTCTTGCATGGTAGAGGGAGCCCACTTTCCTTGCAGCAGCCTTGGCAGTATCTTCTATGTATTTGTTCCAATTCATATTATCTGTGAATGTTAGGCCGAGGAATTTGAATATTGGACTAGGGGTAAAGTGCTATTAGCCATGGCAATCGGTGGTTGAAGAGGTCTCTTATAATTGTTAAAGAAAAGGAGCTTTGTTTTAGTGGTATTAAATGTTACCATACATTTATGACTTCATCCAACTACAGTCTGGAGGTCATTTTCTAAGGATTCAGCTATAGCCCTGAATATTTGAGTGTTCGTTTTACCCACATGTTGAGAATAGCGTGATGTCATCAGCAAATATACACATCTCTGACACAATTTCATCAGGGAGGTCGTTAATAAAAATCAGGAACAATAAAGGTCCAAGGATTGACCCCCTGTGGTACACCTGCAGTAATGTCAAGTTTTTTTTTGGATGTACGGCCATCGAGGACAACCTGGATCTTTCTTTTGGCTAGTAAGAATCTAATTATATTAAATATTCGTCTAGTAATACCATATGAATTAATTTTCATGAAAAGACAAGCGCTACTACCCTAACTTCATCCGTCTTGTCCAGTGTATGGTATATGCATTCAGAGATGACCGTTAGGATATTCGCCGGAGAACGTACTTGCCTAAATACATACTGACTGTCAGAAAGAAGTTTAGCAGTAACGAGGTGGTAGGCTATCACTAGATTGATTAAAGATTTTAACGAAGAGCGAGAGTAGACTGATGGAACGATAATTTTGAGGGTCGGTTTTTTCACCAGTATTCTTCAACACTGGAACCACAGAGGCAATTTTCCAGCTATCAGGGAAGCAAAACTCGGCAAGGTATTTGTTGTAGAGTTTATGTCCCCTTACAAAGATTAAAATTAAAACAATGATACTAAACCTAATGCCTAGAATCCTTATTCTAATTTTGATCAAAATCCATTATATGATTTTTATTCTAAAAATTCCATATTCCTAGTGACAACGATACTATCCTAACACTAATATACAACCCCCAATGTGTTTCAAATACGAACATGAAAAAGAAAAGGGGAGCATCAGCTGTTTACCCTGTAACCATCTTGTTATATATATATATATATATATATATATATATTAGTGCTGGGACGATTAATCAGGAATCGGAAAAATCAGAACTTTTTGGGGTATCGGAAAAATTTTAGCCTAATTTCCGATTCAAAAAACGATTCTTTTACTTTGTTTTTTTTTTTTTTTGTTTAAAACTTAATTTTCTATTGCTGGCAACAAAAGTAAAAAAATTAGGTGAAAATCCCACAATGAGATTATCAAAATCTTCGATACGATACATAAATGGAAAAAATATTAAGTTTATCAAATTAAAAATAAAATTATATCTACATTTAAAAGTAGATGAGGACTCTCTGCTACCCCCCCCCCCCCCCAATGAAATTCTACTTTCTTTTTTTTAAGGCGATTTTTGAATCAGAACCGGTAATTGTCTCGGAAAAAATATTGGAATCGTCTCATCACTAATATATATATATATATACATACACACACTAGGCATTTGGCCTTTGCTGGTGAGTCATGAGAAACCATATGAGCACTTTTCTGTTTTAATCTCTAAAACAAAATAAGACACCATCGTTGTTTTTTTTTGTTTTGTTTTTTTAATGGTGTCAAACGCAAACACTGAACCCACAATATTATTGTAAAAAATTAATACCCTCATTGGATTTCTCGGCAAATTTTACTTGAGAAAAGTTGTTTCTTTGTTTTCAATTGCAACTCCCAGTAAACAATAATTGGAATTGTGAAGGAGACTCTAGTGATACCCCATTATATATATATATATATATATATATATATATATATATATATATATATATATGTGTGTGTATCGAGGCAGCATTTTTTCCTTAAGACACATATTATTAAAAATAACCGACAACTCTTGTCTGGATATTTTTTTTATTGATCCTTCAATTTTCCGGATAAAAATCTTAATCTCGGATGAGAATTGGCTGATGAAACTGCCGTAATTTACATTTTGGTCCAGAGTACTTTCTGACCCATCTAGGTCCATCTTCAGTGGAATAATGTCAATCAGGTAAAGACCTGGAGTGAGATTTATAATTAATTATAAATCTCGCTCCAGGTCTTCGAGGAACGAGTAGGCATTTTCTTTCCAAATTAGTACATAATAACATTGGAAAACCGACCCCTCCTCACCCACTGACAAACCTGACCTAGTTGACCCCTAAAGAATGAATAATTATATTTTAGATATTATTCACCCGGGTCAACGTCGATCAAGAGTATACCAACTTTGCGGCTTTTTGTTTTTTTACTTTTAGCTGAACACAGACACCTTTCATTTATATAATAGATTTACTTCATCAAAAATAGCAAGATTTCACTGTTAGTATTTTGAGAAAAAAATGACATTTTACAAGTCAAATTTACAAAAGAAACACATCCGTGTCAGAATTTACAAACATTTACAGAAACCACGCAAATGTGTGCTGCGTTTGAAAAAGAAAAAGAAAAAACTTAATTACTGATACTTGTGATTTATTGTTGTGATTTATTGTTATTATTAAGGGTGGGGTCGTTAAATTTCCTATTGTTAAAATACCCAGTTTTTTTTGTGACCAAACTGAACCAGAAGTGAATCTGTCATTAAATATAATAAAACAAAAATCCAATGTCTGGATGGAAAACTTAACTGATTGCTATGTGTTTTGATTATGTTAGCAAAACGAAGGGAGCCATAATCAGTTCAATATTGAAAAAAGGAACTATTTACTATTTTTTTCCGTCTAGTTTTGTATCGATAAAGTTTTCATATATGTATCTGTCATAGTTACTTGCATCTGTAACTTACTAGTCCTACTTTTTCTTAAAGAATGCAGCGTGATGATGTATGGAAGTGAAACCTAGCCAGTTAGAGTTGAGGACATGTGTTGCATGAAGAGAAATTATATGAGAAAGATACGATGGGTGTGTAATGCGAGTCTTAAAGACCGGCTTATTTCTGACGACAGTATAGGAAAATGTGTGCAGTAAAGTAGACTTTGATGGTATGGCCACATTGAAAGAATGTATAAGAGTTCTTAGGTTAGCAGATGTGGAACAGTTGAGGGAGCAGGTTCAGTTCACAGGAGACGGCCAAGGAAACCATGAGAGGAAGTGATAAAAAATAGACTGGAGAGAAAGGGGGATAAATAAAGACCTGACCAGAGATAGATTATTTTGGAAGTCAATTTCTTTAAGCCATCCAGCACATGGCAGCATGTAAAACGGACAATGAAATTCTGTTTAAAAAAGTAATTGTGACACTAAAAGCGTGAATAATCCATTCAAGAAATGGCTGCCAGCGCGCGCGCGCGTGTGTGTGCGTACATGTATAACTATGAATAAGCATGATTTATAACATTTTAAAAATCAAAACTCGATTAATTATTTATTTCAAACAGTTAATTACAAAAAATGTAATTAATAGATTAAAGTTTCAAAATCTTATCAAAAAAACAAACCTGCACGCACCTCTGTCTCTTAGCTTTACATATATAGAGTTCGGTATGTGTATATGTTTATATATAGGTGTGTATGGGATAAACTCTGAAACTAAACGATCATCATCTATTTTGGAAGACAGCTTCTAGGTGTAAAGGTGGGTAATGTGTGTTATATTTATGTAGTTTTATGTAGGGGGGGGACAAAATGAGTCTGGAAAATGAAAATCAGATACCTCTAATTTTTATAAATTTTAACAACAGATACTGGACATCAATTAATAAATATTCCCCAAATTTCAGTTTCTTTGGAGTATTTTAAAGGGTTTTAGTGGACATAATATGAGCAGAACCTCTCATTTGAAAATTCAAATATTTCAGATTTGCATTTAATTGTATCCATAGTCATTAGATACCAATTTAGCAAGATTCTTTGAATTTCAATTTTTTCGTAAGCCCCATTAAGTTTAATCCCCAAATTTAAGTCATTTTTCTAGAATCAAAATTATTTAATGGATTCTGATCAAAATTGGAATAAGGATTCTAGATAAAAAAACTTGAGTAGAATATATAATACTATTAGGTACAACTTAAATTTGTGGAAGAAGGTGTCTTGAATGAGAACGGACCGTTAAAAATTTCTGGCATCAGAATGAGAGTCAAGTGTTTAGCCCTTCTGATATGTAACAAAAATATTCTTGACCCACCCGGCTAGCTGCTAAATCTCATGCCTTCACTGTAGAGGTCCCTAGATGCCGAAATATTTTCTAATGATAGCTCCTTTTCTTAGACCAATTGCCTTTGAAATTCTTTCTACTCCCTGTTTCCCTGACAGTACCAACATGCAGAAATTTAAACGTAATGTGAACAAACATCTTGCTGGCCAACTCGACACTCAGGTTGCTGCCCCCCCCCCCCCATAAATCTGGCCCTGAGGACAGTAGCCCATCACGCTCTAGTGGCAATATGCCTGGTTTGGGGTGAATAAAAATAAAGTAAAACCTTTGAAAATTTCCGGAATCAGAATGGGAGTCAAGCGTTTAGCCGTTCTGCTATGTATTTGTATTTTAATACATCAAATCACACTCGCCTTAATTACCGGCGAAGTCGGCTGAAAACAGAAATGACTCTTGCAAAAATTGCAGAGTCAACTCTCTATCTTTGCATAATCAGTATATTGGTTCAAATATATTGAAATACAGTAGTTAAGGGGAGTTTTGCAGGAGACAGACTTCATAGTTTCAAAGTTTTTTTTGTTTTTTGTCTTTCTTTAAATCGACTCTGGAGTCGGGTTTGCTTTTTTTTTTTCAGTCGACTTACAACTCTAAGTATCGATATTTCAAATACTTTGCTTGGCCTTTTGGCTAAGATCAAAGTGTAGTATCTGTTCCGATGGATACTGCACCCCATACTGGTGTTGTCTTGGCCTTCGGGTCTTGATTTATGCCGGTCAATGGGTCTGTCCTGTGCAGTTCTGGGAGGTCCACCTTCCCAGGCTTTGCCTCCCCTCTTTGGGGAGGAGTAAGTTTATTGCTTACTGCCTGAGGCGCCCCTACCGGGGAATGCTGACGGGGCTGCCCAGGCAATTTTTAAACCCCACTTTCCCGACCCGACCTTGGGTCACATCTTACTTGTGGGAGTAAGATAAAAACTGGCCTTGTGCCTAACTCCTGAAGAGGAGTAAATCAATACTCACAATACAATTTTCATAAAAATAACATCTATTTGTCATGCAATTTTGTCGACTATAAAATAACAGATTCAGTTTTAGTTTTGTTGTTTTTTTTATACTAGTGGTTCATCACTTATCACGGCCAAAAGCCACTCAAGGATAAAGGTTAATTCAATTGTCAGTTGGATGATTGAACAGTACTACTATGTAAGGACTGAGAACGATGCTTGATTAATTCAGATGACGACTCGAAATATTTGTTGACATTGGACTTGAAAACGACCATGTTGTAGTCTGCAGGGAAGCAGTCGCATGGTCACGTGTTTCACAGGTGGGAGATTCTTGGAAAGAAACTCAGTTTATGGAAGTTCCGTTTGGTTTCAGGTACACAGAGGAAGAAAAGAGAGTTCTTTGCAGTGTTGGTATAAGGATGAATACTTACTGAAAAGGTTTTACGATGTAGTATCATACAATATCTAAATATATGCGACACGTATTGAAATATTTTCTCGAAGAACTCTGGGAAGGAGCAAACAAAACCATAGAGGCACGTGGAGATCAGTTCTAGGGATTCAAAAAAAAGTCTAAGAAAATGTCTATCTTTAAATATGCATGAGACGTGATCTTGCCGCTGTGCAGTGGTGGTGGTGGCCGTCGTCATCACAATGGAAATGCATTCGGTGACAGGTGGCAGGATAGATATTGCCCCCACTTTTATTGTATTTGACAGAGTGTAAAGGAAGGAAAAGCTAAAATAATTTAATCATGGACCTCAACATTGACACCATCTCCAAACCCCCACAAGGGACTGAAGGTCAATCAGACTGAGGAAATAAAGGAGGGCTGGGGAGGGATAGTATGTAAGTGGGCATAATGGAAGAAGAAATAGTAAAAATAGAAAATAAGGGAGAGAATTGTGAAAGGAAGGCAAATGATAAAATATATATCTAAATGAATACATGCGAAAGATTTTTCCATCTATTCTTAACTATATTAACATCAACACAGGTTGACCCAATTAAATTCTGTGATACATGAACTTTTGAAATATCGTATATATATAGGAAACGGCAAATACCCTCAAACACATTCAGATCTTAATTTGCAGATTTATTTTATAAACAGGTTCTAATAAATATTCTCTAATATACAGTTGTAATTTTGCATTGTCATATTTATTTATATATATATATATATGCAATATTTTCGTCGATAGTAAAACATTTGAGGTCGTTGGGATGCTGAGAATATATACTACACTTTGATCTAAGCCAAAAGGCCAAGTAACCATAAAAATAATGTGTTTATAACTAGGCCTTTTTAAATGAATAATAATTTAAAAAAAAAAACTGATTTAATAGAAATATCTTTTAATGGGGATGGGTAGTGTAGTATCGATTCTGTTGTCATAAGAATGCCCTCCCAGAAATTATATCCTCATTTTTAAGGAGGGTGGGGGTAATCCTACCAGGTATTAGATCCTTCTTTGAGGGGAGGGGTAACGTAGTATCTGTTTTGGTGTCATGAGACTATCTTCTCAGGGACTAACTTTTCCTTTTTGTTTGGGGGTTGGGGTAGTGTAGTATCTGTTCTGGTGTCAAGATACAATACTCACAAGCATTATCTCCTTTTATGGAGGCGATCCTCCCAGGTATTACCGTCTTTTTTTTTTAGAGGGGGGGGGGACAGTGTAGTATATTTTTGTTCTTCATAATACCATCTTCCATGATTATCTTCTCGTTTTTTTTTTTGGGGGGGGGGGGGGTTACTATCTGTCCTGATATCATCCTCTCAGACATTAAATCCTCCTTTTTAAGGGTGGGTGGAGGGGCGTTCGTCATGATATTATGTTCCAAGTCATTATCTCCTCCTTTGGTGGTCAGCATAGCAAAAATATGTAACTGGAGGGAGCATATAGTTGCTAGTGTGTGTGTGTGAAATACAAAAGGAAAAACAAGTAAGACAAAGAGGGGGAAAAATCCTAAAAAACGAGAGATTTACCGGTTTTGTTCGGATCAACGAAACGTCTTCAGAAAACATTCTGAAGACGTTCGTTGATCTGAACGAAACCAGTAAATCTCTCGTTTTTTAGGATTTCTTCCTGTGTTTAATTTGTTTTTCCTTTTGTCTATTTCATACACACCTTGTTCCCACAGCATTTCATGATATATATATATATATATATATATATATATATATATATGTGTGTGTATATATCTCTATGTAAAGGATTCACTCCTAAACTAACTGTTCATTATGAATTTTGGAACACACCTGCTAGAAATAAGGGTGGGTAAATTTGCCTATATTTAGTTTAATTTAGTTTTATGCAAAGGTTTGGTTTGGTTGATTTATGGTATATCAACGCTTTTCGGGTTATTTAATGCCGAATCCGGTCATTTTGGTAATTTATGCAAAGGAGACAAAGAGGGAGTAGAAATTCTTTTGTGGAAATTCAGATACCTCAGATTTTTGTGAAATTTTAACAATATTAATATTCTTCAAATCTTTTGGAGTATTTTAAGGGTTTTTAGGGGGTATAATATGGAAACAATCTCCTATTTGAAAATGCCCTGAATTTCAATTTCTTCTTAAACCCTCCAAGCTGAAGCCTTAGATTTTTGACATTTTATATAATTTAAGCTAGTCAGATTTTCAATGTTAGCAATGCACCTTACAAATCGATATTTGATTCTGACTAAATATTCTTTACACTAAGTGCAATTAGCTTCAGTTTAATTCCGAAGATAATTATTCTGGCAAGAAAAATGATTAAAATGGAAACAATGACCCAATAAGCTCAAAATGTAAAGTTAAAAATAGAAGTTATCTTTCTTACATTTTGAGTTTTGTGACTCGCATATGAAATCTTTAAATTATTAAAAAATTCAAAATAAAATGACTTTAGTGAATCCCACTGATGGTCACATTTTTTAAACATTGTTTTCGTATGATAAATTTGAAAACCATAACATTGTATATTTTTAAATAAATAAATTTATTTATTTTAAAGGCTGCAAGCTTTCGGCATATATGCCACTTTCAAAGCAAAAAATGTTTTTTTTTCATTTTACTGGTATTAACTCCAGGAGGTATGACCCTCCCATGGATACAGCAAAATATACGTCCAGTCTTGTTGACGCAGTTTTTTAAAAGCATCTTATTTAACTTTATTAAAAAAAAAAAAAAAAAAAAAAAAAAAAAGAAATACATTGTTATAGTTTTCAAATTTTTATAAAAAATATACGAAAACAATGTTTTAACAATATGACCATCTTCCTTCATTA
>OY744532.1:75590846-75675846 GCA_963556195.1 Sepiola atlantica | reverse complement strand
TTTAAATTGTCAATTTTATTGCTATAGATATAGCGGAAGCAATTCTATCTTTTGAGATGCAAGTAGCCATGTTGCTTTCTTATCACACTTATATGATGATTACAGAATCAATAAAGTTGTTTTGTTTTACGGCATATCAACCCATTTTGAGTTATGTAATTCTGAATTCAGTAAAAGTTTTCAAATTTCAAATTCTTTGATATCTTCATATACAAAACATACACCGTGAATAAATATTTGAATTGTTTGCAGATTAATTGGTTTTGTAGAGATAAATTTTACAAATAAGCTAGAAGAATACTCGTCCCAGGGCGGGTAAAATTAATTCCCCAAACAGGACAGTTTTGCACCACTTTTATGTCTCCTTACAAAGATTGGTGTCTAATGACTATGGATCAAGTTCAATGCAAATCTGATATATTTCAATTTTCAAATAAGAAGTTGTATCCATATTGTGCCCCCTAAAAACCCTTTAAAATACCCCAAAGAAACTGAAATTTCGAGTATATTTATCAATTGATGCCTGATTACACATTGTTAAAATTTCATAAAAATCGGAGATATCTAAATTTTCACAAAGTGCTCCCACCTCCTTTTTACCACCTCTGCATAAAACTAAATTAAACTAAATATAGCCCACATTTGGACTCCGTACGCCTAGCAACTCTGTTCTAAAATTCATAATGATCGGTTAATTAGTTTAGGAGTGAATCCTATACATACAAATATATAAACATACCTAACTTTATAAATATATAGTCTGTAAACGATAGATGGTATTTAACCTACAGATAGGACCCATGCAGGTATTACCACTCCAGGTCAGAGTTAATGGTAACTAAGGGATGGCTACACATTTCCCAAAGCTCCTAAATAGGGGCATCACCACCGGATATATGTTAAGGTCATACCCAGGACCCATAACAGGAAAAGGGTTGTGTGATTGGCCTCATGAATACTATTGTGACCCAAATACCTCAATGCAATCAAAATCATAGCTATTCTAAAACACAAGTACAAATAGAGATGCCACAACTGAAGTTATGGGCTGAAGCTCTCATTAGGTTTTTTTTTACTAATTAGGTCACCACATCACTTATCAAGACTAAGAGCCACTCAATGATGAGGGTTAATGAGATGGATGGATTGTCAGTTGAATGCTGAAGAATATTATGGGAGGATTCAAAATAATGAATAGAATGAATTAAATCTGATGACTAATGAAGTCAGTGTTTATTGACGTTAGATTTGAAGATGACCGTGCTATAGCCCTCAGGGAAGAAATCTTAAAAGAAAGTTCTTTTTACTCTATTGGGTTTAAAATCATGAAATTGGGGAGGAATGATCCCTTACATATACCACGTATATTGTAGCTTTGGTATTTTTCTATCAGTTCAAAATATTTTTTAATATATATATATATATATATATATATATATAAAAATATTAAAAAATATTTTTTTATATATATATATATATATATATATATATATAATACCTGTATATCATATAACACACATATGAAGCGATTGCTTTGCTTGAACATTATTTTTCCCCATCAAAAAGCAATGCTTTATCAACACACAAAATGTGGATTTTTCCACCGTTTCAAAAATTTGCAACAACTGTAATTTGAAAACTAATAATCTGATAGAGCTAAAATGTTAACGTGCTATTTGAAGTTTTGCACTTTATAAAAATTATATGGATTTTAAAAAAAATTTATCAGTAGCGTTATTTATATGCCAGGCCCGGGATTTATTGAGTGATTTGCTGTATTATACTAGTTGTACTGACCCAGCATTACCTGTAATCCATTATGTTAAAATTTATTTTGTAAATGTTTTATAACCACGTACATATAGGTAAAATATTAAAATAAATATATATATATATATATATATATATATATATAAATTTAAATTCCCGTTTCTGTAAAAACTAAATTGACTTACATGAGTGATTTTCCACTGAACGACTTCGGACGTATGGTTTTTTTTTGTTGTTTTTTTTTCCTTATATAGTTTTAATGGTTGAGATACTTCCGAGACTATATATATATAGTCTTGGAAGTTTCTCAATATATATATAATATTAAATTCTATCTTAATATTTTACCTACATACGACATCGTTTTGAGCTCTCAGTGTAGAGAAAATGACAATCTTAGACGGCCACAGGGCACGAACCCGGTTCACAGAGACACCTTGAATCTGTAAGTGGTCGTTTAATCCCCTTGGCCATGGGCAGTTGTCATGTTATTACATATATATATATATATATACATACACACACACACACACACACACACACACACACACACACTTCATTCCAATTTCTTTTTAAATATTTCAATGTTTAATAACCAAGTTTCTTTTTGTTATATTCAGTATCTCAGCTAAAAGTGAACCTGATTTTGATTTAATAAGAACGAAACAAGATGTAAACAAGAAAAATGACTGAATATTCAAATGACCAATCAGTGTTCAAATTACAAATAAATCTTTGCTTTTTTTGTTTAATAAAAAAAAAAGAAAACGTAACTTTTAGTAAACCTTGAATCAAAAAAAAAAATCAAGGAACGATAACTCTTGCTAAAAGAATAAGAGTTATCCTCCTTAGTCGATTTTTCTTTTTTAAGGTGACTATTTAAGAATGTCTACATATTAAAAAACCGATAGATTGAATGAATTATTTTTTAAAAATAAATTGTAGCAAAGTATGTCCACATAGTAAAACAATAACAAATGAAAGTTGGCTAGTGAGAATTGATTTGTCAGCTTAAATTCTATTTAGGTCCAACTTTGAAAATCAAGTCAACATTATTTTATCTATTTGATAACTAATCAACAGCAAAGTTACAAAATTCTATAAATAAAAACATAAACAAAGAACGAAACAGAATCAGCTATAAATAAGAAAGCAAAATTAATAGCATCCAAACTAAAACAAGCCGCGCGTGTGTGGTCCCCCCTCTGTATGTGACGAGTGTAAAATGCAATAAATTTGGGCAATTTGGGGCATTTTTAACCCCCCTTTAAACCCCTGGGGGCGCGAACCAGAAGTTTTCTGAGGTCAAGGATGCTCATTTTATATCCAGAACTGCCGCCTCTACATTTTGGCCAAGTTTCGGAAAAATTGAATGGATGGATCAAACATTATGGGAGAAAAGGGTAATCTTTTGCCATTTTGGGGGCTTTTGCCCCCCTGAGGGCGCGAATCAGATTTTTTCAAAGGTCAGCGATACTTATTTTCTATTAGGAACAATTGCCTCCACATTTTGGCCAAGTTTCGGAGAAATGGAATGGATGGATGGATGGATGAAAAGTTATGGGGCAAAAAATGTCAATTTTAGCCATTTCGGGCCTTTTGCCCCCTGGGGGGCTAACCAATTTTTTTTTCAAAAATCGAAGAATGTCACTTTCTAACCTGACCAAAGTTACAACTTCATGCAAAATTTCAGAGAAATTCAATGGATGGTTGCGGAGAAAAATCCGAACGGACAGACATGCCTCAAAATATAAGTCCCCCGATTTTATAAATTGGGGGACCAATTAGGTAACAAAACTATTTATTACACGGAAAGACCAAAGAAAACTCCACAAGTAAACAGTTTTTTAGATTATTAAATCCTATGAAAATCAATATAGGAAAAATAAACAAACAGCTATTAGAAAATAAATACACACATACCCACAAACATTGACTTTTATAATTATAATTATATATATATATATATATATATATATATATATATATATATATATATATATAACAGAGAGAGAGAGAGAGAGAGAAAAGATATGAAATGCTGTGGAGACGAGATGTATGAAAAAGACAAAAGGAAAAACAAATTAAACACAGGAAGAAATCATCAAAACTAGAGATTTACCAGTTACGTTCGAATCAACGAACGTCTTCAGAAAAAGCGAAGATTTTAAATTTTCCTATGTTTTGCCATTATTCAATAAATTTAAAATCTTTACGTTTTCCGAACAAAACCAATAAATCTCGTTTTTGATTATTTCTTCCTGTGTTTGATTTTTTTCCCCATTTTATCTTTTTCATACATATATATAAATTATTTATTTAAAAACTATGTTACATATTTCAGGTGTACCGCGGTTTCATCCAGTACACCTCTGAAATGTGTAACGTATAGTTTTTTAAATAAATAATTTGTATTTAGCTCTCACTTTATTAAAAAAAATTTTAACATATATATATATATATATGAATGATGCCAGTCGGAGACTCTTCTGATGTTCAGTGATACATTTATCACACACACATAATATATTAATCTCACAAATTTTTTAAATATGTGCATACGCTCTTACACATCATACACCTATCTACACATACATTTTATACCAATCTAAAAACACACACACCTATCTATACACACATCTTATACCGATTTAAACACACACAAATCTAGTTATGCTCATCAATACACACATGAATATCTACACACACACAAATCTAGTTATGCTCATCAATACACACATGAATATCTACACACACACAAATCTAGTTATGCTCATCAATACACACATGAATATCTACACACACAGACACACACATATATATATATATATATATATATATATATATATATATATATATATATATATATATATATACATACAAACTAAATATTTATGCTAAAAAGGAAAAACAAACCGACACTCCTGCTAGTCAATTGTGATAGTCGCCATGACAACTGTTTTCCTTATCACCATGGAAACTTGTTTACATCATCATCTCTACAAGAGTCAGAAGAAACAATTTTTGTCCTCAATGAGACAAAAGAAAAAAACCAAAAAACAAATAATTAATTTTATTCCTTCATTTTTTTTTTTAAATAATCAAAATCGCTAAAAAAAAATTTTACTTTAAAAACAAAAATCTGTTCATAGTTTTTTAATTTTATTGTGAAAGGATACACTTTTTTTCTCTCTTTTTTTTTGCATGTTACCTTCCTATGAAGTTGTGTGCGTGTCTATATACTCTATTTACTATGTAACTATATTTTCCAGGATTTTCTTTTTAACTTTCAGTTTGTTTCGCTTATTTATTGACTCACCAATCTTTTCTCGTCATTTCGTGTATGAAAATATTTATATTTTTTAAAGATATTCCAATTAAAGATTTATTTTTTTATTTCTTTTATTTTTTAAAAATCGGTGTTACAATAAAATCGATGTCTTATGAAAAGTTGAAAGTATTTATGGGAATTAAATTTCAAGTTTGTTTATTTATTTTTTTAATGGACAAAATTAACAAAAAAAACAAAAAAAACAGCTGTTGCATGTCAGTTATTTAATCCTCGGCTCCCCAATTTTCAAACCAGCGATCCAAGCTGACATCGACAAAAAAATTGCCAACTTGTCTAACATGTCATCCCGGCTCTTACTCATTGATAAGCATCCGGCACTTTTTCTCTTGCGCAATTGCTTCTGTATTCCAAAATTTTTATTTTCGCTACGTAGTGCGCCATGTTACCAGTTTCCGATAACCTGAGCAGGCTGGATTGCGTAATTCGGGACTCGGCAACGGCCATCTGTAACATCAATTTTGATGATGTAGGCTGGCGCCAGGCCACTCTTCCTATCTCCATTGGTGGACTTGGTCTTAGATTAACAACCGACGATGCATCGCTTGCTTACGTCTCCTCCATCTGCGCAAGTCAGGATCTCGTCGAGAGTATTCTACATGAAGCATCCGAATCTCCTCTCGACCAACTGATCCATGACCTTTCCATCGACTGGAGGGGAGCTGGTCTAATCGTTCCGGAGCAGACTAGAAGACAGAAGAGCTGGGATACGATCAGGGTGAAGACCAGTGACGAATCTCTAAAATCATCTTGCGACCAACACCGTCTGGCTTGCTTTCAAGCTGCAAGTTCGCCACACAGCGGTGCATGGCTAACAGCCTTCCCATCATCGGCTGTTGGTAACCTGGTTGATGACGATTGCCTGAGATTCACTGTAGCTCTGCGCACAGGTTCTAAAGTTTGCAGCAGTCACAGGTGCCGTTGTGGTCAGCCGGTTGACATATATGGACTCTATACCCTTTCATGTAGAAGGAGCGCCGGCTGATTTCCGAGGCACAGCGCTCTCAATGATGTCGTTCAACGAGCACTAGACATTGCTGGCTTCCCGTCGATCCTCGAACCGGTTGGCCTTGACAGAGAGGATGGCAAACAACCTGATGGCCTAACGGTGTTTCCCTTTACAAACGGTAAGTCACTGATATGGGATGCGACTTGTGTCGACACTTTTGTGCCCTCGTCAGTGATAGAATTGGCAACAAACCCTGGACACTCAGCAACGTCAGCAGAGAGCCGCAAGTGGTCAAAATATGCCAATCTTCTCGACAGATTTGTATTTCAACCGACTGCTGAGGGGACGAGTGGAGTGATTGGCTCTGCCACACGCGACTTCCTCAGCAGCCTTGGCCTATTAATGACGCGCAACACCGGAGACAATCGCGAATTGTCTTGGCTTTACGAGTGCCTCTCTATCGCCATTATTCGTGGAAACGCCTTGAGTCTACTCTCGGCCTGCTAAGCCAGCCGGACATTCGAAGAAAACTATGGATTGTGATACAATTATATATAAGGAATCAGGATTTCTCGATATTGAACTAAATGTCCAAGTGACGAATAAAAGATTCATTAATTAATCTTATAGTTTAATTTTTCACCGAATGGATTAGAGTAATATATTTGTTTCTTATTTTGTTTAAATGCCTAAATAAAACTAATATATATGTACAATTTACGTTATTTATTTTTTTGAAAATCGGATTTTTGTGAAGTTTAATTTAATTACCTTGGTTATTATATTAATCGAATAAATTTGTCTAAAATAATAAGACACTTTTTTTAAAGTTATGTTTTACATAGACAATCTATAATATATATATATATATATATATATATATATATATATAATGAACAAAATAATAAAGATATGATTTATATCTTTAAAATAGAACCTATCATGAAAAAGATTTGATGCTCAATACACGGATAGAACAAGTTAAAAGATGAAAATAAAAGTTGTAAAAAAATACAAAGTCTATTACATCTTCAGTTGTTCAAAACAAGGGATTTATTTTTCCTAAAACCATGGCTTTTCAAAGAATTGAATTCTTATCAGAGGAATACAGATGGATAAGCTGGTAAAAAGATTACCATGGTCAAAGTTTGAAAAGAAGAAAAGGTAAAAATTAGGGGGAAAAAAAAAACGTTAAAAGTGGAAATATGGTGAGAGTATTCAATGTAGAGAAAATGAACTTTTTTTTCTTCTCATATGCACTCAATTCATTTGGTTTATCTACTAATTTGTGACCTATTTGCATTAAAAAAAAAATATTTAAAAGAAGTTTAAAACAATTTAATTTGCCGTAAATAGTGACAGTAAAAAAAAAAAAAAATTTGCGTTCAGCCATTACAGAAAGTAAGTACATAACCGGAGTATTTTACTCACAGCAAATTAAATTGTTTAAAACTTCTTTTAAATATTAACATATTTTTTTAAACTCAAATGGGCCACAAATGTGTGGGTAAAACAAAATAAATAGCTTTTGACTAATTCCCCAACAGTATTTCTTTTAAAATAATTTATGTGGTAATAGTAATAATTTCAGTCCCCCCCCCCACTCCTTTCTCACTTTTTTTTCTTATTTGCTTAAATATATGAATGTGGCTTTCCAGTGAAATAAATACTAGATTAATATTTGGCGGGAGATTAAATCAATAAGTCTCTTTGTTATCAATGATATATTATGAAATAATTGCAGGCATCTGCAGTTTTATTTGCCTTTCTTTTTTTTTTTTTGCATTCAGAATAAATTAAATATGCTTATGCAGTCTCCGTGTAATGGTTCGATTATGCAGACTCTCCAAATAATGATATTGCATTTGATTCTTCAGTGTGGAGCGCTAGGGTCATATATATGTACTCAGTGGAACGATGCACATATGCAGACTCCATTCCAAACAGTGGTAGAAGTTTAATATAAAGAATCATGTACCAGTACCGAATCTGGCTCATCAATGTCACCCGTAAAAAAAAAAAAATTTTTTTTTAAATGATGTATATTCAGTAAGTGTTGCAATATTTGGTCTTGCAATGGGGAGGGGGTAATCTATACAAATTGTGTTTAGCAAAGGCTGGCAGGGTAGATTTAAATTATATATATATATATATATACACACACACTATTATACTAAAGCCGAGTTAATCAATGCTCCCCCCCAGGCTTTTTTCCTATATATTTTAATCAAACAAAATACATGTTAAAATATTGCTTGGTTTGAGGATTGACTTATGTTCGGAAAAAAAAAAAAAAAAAATTAATTTTATGTTTAGAAATTTTTTTGATGAAGATTAATAATTTGGATTATTCAAACTACTATTTTAATCTAAATCAATAATACATATACTTTTTTGAAATACTGTATATATAGTAACAAGCAAAAGACAAAACAAGTATTTATTTACTTCATTTGCATAACTCTTTTTTAAACAGCTTATAATAAATTCATTTTCAGTGTTATTCGGTTGTAACTTAATTACCCTATTTTCATATATATATATATATATATATGAAAGTATTTTTTCAATATTATCAGTAATTAATTAAAGTGATTTAATTAAAAAAAAACCCGGATAAATTCTGAAAAAACTTTTAAATTAAACTAACATCGCTCACCACAAAACAAACGAGGAGAAGAGTGGCTTAGTTGCTCGCCTGATTGCCCTCCCCGTCTCTCTTTCAAAATTACCAAAATGTTAATGTTTATCTATTTATATGAATAAATGAATGTGAAAGGTTTAGTCTTGTGTTTCCCAAAAACATATATATATATGAAATGTTTATTTAAAATTTTGGTTAAAAGTATTTCAAGTAGCAAAATTTGCGAAGCGACAATAAGTTGGCAAACTCAGCTAGTGTATATATATATATATATATATATATATATATATGTGATGTGTCTTTTTTCCCCCCCTGTAACTATATTCACCCGGGGTGGGTTGAGCCGGCTCCAAATGAGTTCACTGCATCTTGCATCAAGGCAGTCCCCCCCCCCCCGATAAACAGCTGAGTCCTTGGTATACTTAAGCCATTCACAGTTCCAGCATCAAACACCAAAATAGTAGTGGCCAGCCACCAGCTTCATGTCTGTCCTCACTATTTTTATCCAAGTCTTCAGTTGCCCGCCTCAGCATTTCTTTCAGCCGACGGGTGCGATCGGGGTTACCAACTTTTGGATAAATTATTCCTTAGAGCGTCGAAGAACGTGACCAAACCAGCAAAGTCTCCTTTTAAGAAGAGTCTCTGATGCTGGTGGTGTTGCATTTTGCATGGATGGCACGGTTTGGAATTTGGTCAGAGAGACGGATGCATAGGATGCATCTTTTTGCCGCTGTCCATTGATTCAATTGAAAACAAAGCCAAATACCAAGATCAAACAACTTTTTTACAATATTAAGGGAGTTTATGTTCTCGCTAGACATCCATAAACAGCTACGGCTGCGTTTTACTCGATTTTAAATCGAAATTGAAAGTAAAAGAATAAAAATGATATGTGTTTAATGCAGAGAGCAGGATTACACAGGGCTCCTCATTTATTCCCGGACAACGCCAGGGGTGCTTGCTAATCTACAATATTCTTTAGGGAGATAAAAAAATAAAACTGGTTACATCTACTAAAAAGGCTCGCGAGGACGAATAAACGATTTTGTTTAGAAATTCCGATGTGCAAAGATCGGAATTTAAGTGTTAAAAAATAATATCGGTAAATTTGTTTATTAGGTTTAAGCAAAATATCTATAAAGTAGAGTTTTTGTTGTTGTAATTTTCAGTTTAAATAGAAATGCATAAAATAGTTTAGAATATAAACAAAGGAGAATTGAATAATTTTGAGAATTTTTAATAAGGTGTTGTTTGAGATGAAAACCGGAAGTTCCAAAGACAAAAGTTTGTAATATAAATAAATAGAAGATACTGCCAAGTCGGCTGCAAAGAAGATGGACTCTCTCTATTGGGCTTAGAAAACTTCTCACACCTGACAATATCCTATATCTCTACAAAGCCACCATACGCCCATGCATGGAGTACTGTTGGCATACATGGGCAAGTGCCCCAACCACTAATCTCTCCCTCATATACAGAGTTCAAAAAAGAATCTCTAACCTAATATAGCAACCCTAACCCTAACACTGTCTACCAAGATCCAGCCCTTCTCTTATCGTCATATCCCTGGGTTTGTTTTACAAGTACTTCCACAGATGTGCTCCGACGAACTTACTGCACTTGTACCCCTATATGTAAATACTCTTGATAAACTCAACAAGTATTGATTTACTCCTCTCCAGGAGTTAGGCACAAGGCCACTTTTTATCTTACTCCCACAAGTAAGATGTGACCCAAGGTCGGGTCGGGAAAGTGGGGTTTAAAAATTGCCTGGGCAGCCCCGTCGGCATTCCCCGGTAGGGGCGCCTCAGGCAGTAAGTAATAAACTTACTCCTCCCCAAAGAGGGGAGACAAAGCCTGGGAGGGTGGACCTCCTAGAACTGCACAGGACAGACCCATAGACTGGCGTAAATCAAGCCCCGAAGGCCAAGACAATTCCAGTCTATGGGGTGCAGTATCCATCGGAACAGATACTACACTTTGATCTTAGCCAAAAGGCCAAGAAGAAAGTCCCACCCATTCACCGTAGAGATCCCCAGATGCCAGAAAAATTTCTACTCTAATAGCTTCTTTCCCTGACTTTACCAACATGCAGAAATTTAAATGTAATATGAACAAATATTTTGCCGCACAACTCACCATTTAGAATGCCCTCCTCCCCATAATTTGGTCCCTAATTCACAGTAGTCCCTTACATCTCAGTGGTAATATGCCTAATATGCCTTGTTGTTGAGGTGAACCACAGTATAAAAAGAAAAATAAGATCTGATCACGGAAGACTGCAAATTGTCGAACAGTTTTGGCACATAATGAAACTTATCAACATAGTTGTAACATCAATATATATTAGTTTTTTGTGATCGCAGAGAAACGTGAACATTACAAACTTCTTTCATCTCAAGCAACGAACACATAACACCAAAGTGTTGGTCTTCTGTTTATAGATGCACAGCTTACGACGTTGATGAGGACTAAGGTTCACTTCATTAAAATAACCCTTGTCATCAAAAATGTGTTTCCAATTTAATTTAAATTTGTAATAATTCTATTCCCTCTAAATGAATCCAGCTAAAATTTGTTTCATATTAAAACTATATAAAATTTATAATATCTCAAAATACTATTTCAATTATCTATTTTTAATGTATTTTAATTTTTCACATTTTTGTATTCAAGATTACCTAAGAAGCATTAAATTTTACTGAATATATCATTTTTAATCAAACTTTACGTTATATATTTCTTAAAAAGGTTTACAATTGTAATTTTTAATCTATTTCGAAATTTCTAATATATAGGAATTTTTATAGTTTTTCTGTACACACACACACAAGAAAAAGAGTTTGAATTACCTACTAGAAAAGAGAGTTTGACTTACCTACTAGAAAGGAGAGTTTGAATTACCTACTAGAAAGGAGAGTTTGAATTACCTACTAGAAAGGAGAGTTTGAATTACCTACTAGAAAGGAGAGTTTGAATTACCTACTAGACACCATCCTCGAGTGTATTCGGTCTCTCTGTACAAGGGTTTGTCAGGATACCCTGACATGAGGATAGTTCACCTACAAGTAAACCCTGACCAAATATTCAAAATAACATAGTATTCGAAGCCCAAATAAGATCCTCTCGACACGGCTATACACTGGCTCATACGAAGAATGGTCCACCTTCTAGTAATGTTACCTCAAGTAACGGCACTTAGCTGGATACTCTACCAGACTAGATGAATTCTTGTCCTGGAATCCGGTAAGACCAAGAGATCACAAGAAAAATATACTATAACATAACAAACTGGTCAATTGGGGAGAGGAAAATTAATGTTCTTAACTTTTTTACTAACTCAACATTTGACAGGTAAAGGAGAACTTTAATGGAATATTCGAATATCTACGTATCTCATATAGAGATCAAGTGTTAGCCCCAGGAAAAGGGCCTCTTGATTTCTGAGAACTTCGACTGAAGTAAAATGAAACAAAAACGCAAGAAAAGATTCTTTACTTAATAGATTAAGTTTCGATAGAAATGTTTAAAATGAGAAATTTGATGATGTCATTACTGAAGTTATGGGTTTGATAAAGTTTACACTTTGTTCAGCTAAGATCCCTCATGCGAAGGGGTATTTAAAATGATCCAAATTTTGAGAAACTGAATAAATTTGTGTTGAATGAAATCTCATTAAGATCAGGGGTAAATACATTTTTTTTCTGGGGTCGAGGGGGGGGGGGTATGAGAAAAAAAAAGAAGATAACACCTTATGAGAATCCGCGTAAGTACAGGAAAATTCCTACTAAATGTTATACCTAGGAGTCTAATAGACTAAAAGTAGTTGGATAACACACATGCACACTCGACTTACTTGGCCTTTTGGTTAGGAACAAAGTGTAGTATCTGTTATGATATCCTTCTAGACCGAGGCGATTTAAATTTTTGTCCCAATCCAGAGTGCTTCTTTTGGGGAACTGGATTTTACCCACATTAAAAACCGACCTTGTGTCTTACTCTGCTCTCATGGGAGAGGCAAGTAAGTAGGGGCACACACTCCCATAGAATGAAAGAAAGAAAAACGTGTTTATTTAACCAAGAGGAAAATACAAATTTTACACCGAAAGAAAGGAAGAAAGGAAGGAACATGTTACCTAAAAAGGTAGTCTGCCACCAAACTACTTAACATTGTTTTATAAGTCATAATTTTTTTTTTTTTTTAATTTTTTTTTTTTTAAAATAACATTTGTTATTTATAATAAGAAAACATATCCATATCATAGAATTATGATACAACGTTCTTCAGTTCCGACAGTTGCTTTGTTGCTGTCGGCCTGAGGCGTGGTTCTGTTCAGTCCTAAGTTAACCTTCTCAGGCTTTGTCTTCTCTTTGAGAATCTGCTAATCGCCTGAGCCACCCCTACCAGGAAATGCAAATGGGGCTGCTCAAGCATTTTTGTACCCTAAAGTGTAATCGTATCCTAGTGCACTGGCTTCTCAAAACCACACCTGACCTTGTGTCTAACCTCCTGGCAAGAAGATAAATAATACATATAAAGCAAAGTTGTCTGCATGTGTGTCGCTGCATCACAGTTAAACGGATGAGCCAAACTAACCGTTGATTTGGAATCAGCACCTCCGATCCGATGTTCTTATCAGTGTCAGAGGCTACTTCACCATTTTTTTTTTCAAAACTCGTTATTCAAAATTCGAAGTATAAAAAAAGTACATTAGAAACAAATGTTCCGACATTTTTAGCGTTCCTGACTGAACAACATACACATAATAATCTGAACCTTTTACTACCAGTGAGAAAAACAAAAACATAAAAACAAGTCAATATTGTTTTGTTTTTTTTAAACGTCAAATGATTGTATATATTTAAGTTTTTTTTAATTTATTTATTTTATTTATTTATTTTTTTAAATCAAAATAGGAATTATTTTATTCTTTGTTTCTTTATTTTAGGACAATCAAACTATTTCAGATCTATGCGGAGAGATAAAACAGATTTTTAATTTTGTATCTCTACGCCAAACTCATAAAGTAGTTTAAATAGGTTACAAAGACAAACTATTTTCGTTTGATCGGTAGCCATATGGATAAAGCATTTGTTTTCAGTTCCAATATTTAATGCTATCTTTCATGGGTTCGAATCTCACACTAGATATTTATTTTTTGTTTTCTTTGCTATATCACTTATTTATAATCGTTTTTATTCTGGTAATTAAGAAGTTTTTTTTTGTTTTTTTAAATTACTTTATTGCAATTTAAAATAAAAATAAAAAGCGAGTAAATATATATAATTTATATGCTTACACACAAAAATATGCCCCAACTACACACAACAAACCGAGAC
Organism: Sepiola atlantica; assembly: GCA_963556195.1. Classification (NCBI taxonomy): domain Eukaryota; kingdom Metazoa; phylum Mollusca; class Cephalopoda; order Sepiida; family Sepiolidae; genus Sepiola; species Sepiola atlantica. Next base: position 75,661,794 of record OY744532.1, on the reverse strand, counting down.
AGAGGGGGGGGGGAGGCATAAAAAAAAACTACTACTTTCAAATTTAACTGGAATTTACATTGATATCTGATGCATCACTCACTAAATGGCCCAATAAACAGCTTTCCAATAATTTTTCAGAATACAATTTAAAATTTTATAAGCCCTTAATGATGGAGCACAGAGTGGAGTAGGTGCTTGTGTGACTGCAAGAGTTAGATGGGAGTAAATTCAGGGAACTTCTGCCATTACTAACTAGCAGAGCATTACCACTGTCGACCAAGGGAACAGGTTATCAGGTATGTGTACATAGTGTGATAATGTATGGAAGTGAAACCTGGCTTGTTGCTTGGAGAGAAATGATACGAGAATGATACAATGAATGTATAATGCAAGTCTTAAAGACAGGCTTAGTTCTGATGACCTCAGCGGAAGATTAAATCTGGATAATATAGGGTGATGTGTTCAGAACAGGAGACTTCGATGGTATGGCCACATTGAAAGAATGGATCAGAGTTTTGGGGTTAGTTGATGTAAATGAGTTAGGTAGCAGAATCAGTTCATAAGGGACGGCCAAGGAAAACATGGGAGGAAGTGATAAGGATGGATTTGAGAGAAAGGGGGATAAATAAAGACCTGTCCAGAGATCGGTTAGTTTAGAAGTCAATTTTCTTAAAGCTGTCCAGCATGTAAAACGGACGTTTAGCTGAATATGCTGATGATTAAAAAAGAAATATGAATACTTTTCTTAAAAGGAGTTCAAACTGTCATAATGCTTTACAAACAGCCGCAAATATCAACAGAGATTGGGGAAACGAGTTCACAAGTGATTAGACATTACGAAGGTGTTTTATTTATTTTTATTTTTTTTCAGAATTCTGTAGAAGTAATGTGAGCTTTGAAGATGAATGTAGAAGACAGCCATGTATCTTGACAAATCAATGCATAAAAGCAATTTATTTATCTACCTCGCACAGCGGTAAGATGAGACACAAGGTCGGAAAGTGGGATTTGATAAGTCAGCGCCCTAGAGGAAAAGCACCTGTGACCTTTAAAAATCGCCTGGGCAGCCCCGTCGGCATTCCCCGGTAGGGGCGCCTCAGGCGATTAGCAATAAACTAACCCCTTCTCAAAGGGTGAGAAGGCAAAGCCTGGGAGGGTGGACCTCCTAGAACCACACAAGACAGATCCACAGACCAGCGGAAATCAAGCCCCGAAGGCCAAAACAATACCGGTCTGTAAGGTGTAATATTCATCGGAACAGATACTACACTTTCATCTTAGCCTAAGAGCCAAGAAGCGCATAAAAGCAATTGTTGAACAAACCCCACATCTAAATGTCAGAAATGTTTAAGGCACTTGATGTCAGTTTTTCAACGGCATCCAACTATCTAAAGCAAATTGGTGAGTTGAAAAAGCTTGATGAATGGGTCTCACACAAACTCAATGAATAAATGTTTGTTTCGGAAATTGGTCATTATTTTACGAACAACCTAATACATTTTTTGAACTCTTGTCTTCTAAACTAGACCAAAAGATCCGACTGACGTTTTCCTTGACCTCTTATGTCACACATGCAAATGACATCACATGTTATAAACCTAAACCCACGTTTATTGGTTTATCTCTAATAACACTAGTGTATACCCTCTGTAAAAAAAAAAAAATTATGCTTCGTCAGTGTTCACACTAATATCAAGGATGTGAGTGGACAAAGGCAAGAAATGCTGAAATCCAGATGAATTTCCTAACCAATTAGCCCCCCACGCCCTGCATGCAAAATGATTTCCCATTTCAGAGCCATTCTAGCTTTTCATGGCAGTTAACAAAAAAATATTTTATTTAATAGTAATTACTTATTGTACCACTAATCCTAGGTCCAAGTGGTAAGAAAGAAAAAAAAAAAAAAAAAAAAAAAAAAAAAAAAAAAAAAAACTTTCCTTAAGCCTACCACTAACTCTAAGTTCGAGTGTTAGCCCCCCTCCCCCTTGTAAAATCATACATAATCGCCTAAAAAAGTAACCCTCTCCCCAAACAAATACACAAAATTTATCTTCCATAGCAAAAAAAAAAAAAAAAAAAAAAAAAAAAATATCAAAAATAATAATTGGTTAGTGCCCTATGACGATAATATGGCCCGTGGGGCAATTCAGTATAAATTCAAGTAAAGCCAAGAATCAGCAGCAGCTGACTGAAGTATTTGCATTGTTTGTACTCTAAACCAGACAAGTTTTTTTGTTGTAAGTGAATTGTAATTATAAAAGTTGGAGGTAAGTTTGGAACCAAAATTTGCAGAGGAAATGGAAGTTTCGTTTTGTTTCACATTGTTTACCAAACAGAATAATTTTGTGTAAGTAAATTCTCTATTTACATATGTAATAATCACATTGACACACCGGTTCTTGCTAGATCACCGAAGTTAAGCGATGTTGAGCCTGGTCAGTACTAGATGGGCGACTATTTGGGAATACCAGGCGCTGTATGTGAACACCTAGCTATGGGCAAATAGCGTTGCCAACCTGCAGTGCCTAGCGTGGCGACTATGGAAAAAAACCCTGAATGACAGTCATTAATAAGATGGATGGAAACCAGGAAGGGGTTCCTCCCCCAGGAGTGATCAAAAACACAGATAATGATGATGTGTAACTTGTGGCGACAGAATAAGCGTTTATGATGATAAATGTATATAACATACCAACAACCAGCAGCAGTTAACCTGAAATATTAGTATTGTTTGTAAATAGACAAGTGCCATTTTTTATGGCGTGGGTTCACTAGTAATATATATATATATATATACATTAAATAATTACTATACAATGAAACATAGAAACCATTCATAAAGCTATGTGGGACTTCATCCATTGGGCAGAAAGCAAGACACGTGTCTACACTCCTCAGTCTACTGTATGTATAGAGTCTTGGTATCTGTTGAGTCACTAAAAACAATGGACTGAGGGACGTAGACGCATGTTCTGCTTTTAGCCCAATGGGTGAGGTACCACATTACACTGTGAAACCACTGGTATTTGGTCGAATCATTGGATAGTAATGATTTAATAAAAACATATTATGCTCTTACATAAGCAGTTGAGCACTGATCTATTTTTCTTAAAATAAAAAATAGTATTTACTATATATATATATATATATATATATATATATATATATAATCTAAACATCTAAATCAGGGGCGGGCAACCTTTTCAGAGTGAGGGCCAGATGAAACTTTTGGAAGGAGATCGTAGGCCGGAGTGAAAAACAAAATCACAGAATTACTATATTTTGTTTACATGAATAAATTGTACAAAAATTGCATTGAACACTCTACAAATCTGATATTTTTTCTCAAGAGACTTTTGTATGTGATGTTATAAAAGGCGCCGACGAAGAGCCATTTTGGAATCATAAAAAATAATGACGGAGGAAGTAACAAGTTGATCCAGCATTCGTTTTGACACACCTCACATAAGTTCTGTTTCATGCTTTTTCCTCTTCGCCTCACTTTTTCTCTTTCTATTCTTATCTCAGCCCAAGGATTTGAAATTAATACTTAAAGAAAAATGAAATATACATGCATCATCGCTCGCTGATATTTATACATTTTCATCCCACTGTATATCTTGATCGAAACCTACATTTACGTCTATGTCACAAAATGATATGAGTTTTACTGGGAGGTCCACGGGCCGGATTGCAATAATAAAGCCTAGCAGGGTGGCGGGCCGGACACTAAGCCTTCGCGGGCCGGATGTGGCCCGCGGGCCGGAGGTTGCCCGTCCCTGATCTAAATGAATAAATACTAAAGTTGGGTCCATTTCTCACACTAACGGTAAAGTCAAAACGCCCTATTTCAAATTAATTCAACTTTACCCAATAGACGCACTATCGTTTTTTTATACTGTTTATATATATATATGTGATATAAGTCACAAGGTTAACTAATTTGCATAAAAAGGACAATTAATTAATTAACTATTATTTGTTATCGTTTTTAATTCAATGATTATTTTGATTTTAGTTCTGTTTAGCAATATTGTTTTATTACCTGAACAAATATTTAGCATTTGCGTCCAAACGTTGTTTTCTTTAGAAGGACTGACAAGTTGCGATCTATTTCTAAATTGCAAGTGAAAAGGCAAATTCATTTCTTCTTCTTTCTTCATGCTCACATTTAAAAGATAAATAAATCTGTATCGAAATTACCAAAATGTTAATGTTTATCTATCTATATGAATAGAAAAGGAGAGTAGAAAGTGGATCGTGGGTTTACTTTCGGCAGCCTCGTAACACTCGCTTCTTTTAGTCATCACATTCCATGAACAATGTTTCTGACGAAGGGGAAGAATTGCTGTTGTCTGGGTTGGAATTTATCCATCTAACACTTATGGTTGGCTAGTTTTAGACCTTGAAGTTGTTTTGATGTTTGCTCCTTACATCAAGTGGCTTCATGCCTTGTCTGGAGTGACTTCCATAAAAAAAAAAGAGAAAGATTTTGTTTCATGTTTACAAAAAAGTTATGAATAAAATGTTTATTATTTTGAATTAATGTTACAAGTATTTCAAGTAGCAAACTTTATGAAACGATAGCAGAACCAGCAAAGTCAGTTAGTATATATATATATATATATATACTAACTCGATGATGTGTGTTCCCTATAGAAACAAAGGTTAGAGAATGTACATAAAATCTAAAAGTGTATTCGTAGGTAAAATTTACCAGAGAAGACACTGGAAGTTTTTCAAAATCTCTATGTGCACTCTAATGGGACTATGAGAGTATAACCCACCTTAAATTCCATAAAAATAGGATATATTTGAAGTTTTAAGTAATATGTATAAAATTTTCTGGGGAAGATAATGGAAGTGGTTCCGAATCTCTCTCTGTTACCCTCTATGTGCCGAATATCTACGTGCCCCCCACCTCGCTCCTTAAAACTTCAAATACATATCTAATTTTAATTTAATTTAAACCATATGTATAAAACACTAATTCAGAGAGTTTTTCTAACATTTCAGCTTCTTCCGACTATATCAGGGATCAGGGATACGAAACAGGAGGGGAGGGGGGGGGCAGTAAAAACAAAAACAAAAAGTAATATGGTGTCATGAGCAGAGTAAAAAGGTACATAGTAGTGTTCCTCATTCAATCCCGAGCAACGTCGGGCCTCTCTGCTAGTATATATATATATATAATATAAAATTGAATAAACATCGATGTCAACTGACACTAATTAATTTGTGTTTCTACATCAGCTGCATCTCGTCAAGACTGATATAAAAAGTCATATATATATATATATCTCAGTCTTGAGACACGGCTGGCATCGAAACACAAATTAATTGGTGTTGGCTGACATCAATGTTTATTTGTATTAAGTACTTTTGAAAAAATGTTGGTTTTGTGCTCATTATGTAAATATATTTGAACTTGAATACTTAATAGACCAGATTAAAGACTCAAGACTTTTTTTCTTTTTAAATGAAACATTTATTTCATATATATATTTTGGTTTCAAACAAAGGATGAAAAAGAAAAAACAATGTCTATTCACTGATGAAGGTTTGTTTGGAACCGAAATATGAAATAAATGTTTCATTTAAGAAAAGAAAAAAAAAAAAAAAAGAAAAAAGAAAGAAAAAGAAAAAAAGTTGTGCATGTTTAATCTGGTCTATTATGTTTTTATCGTAGCCTGTCTTCACATTATATACAGGGTGGGCAAAAATAAGGGTCCTATTTTTAAAAATTCATAACTTTTTTATTTATTGATTTTTTTATATTTTTTTTTTTAGAATAAGTAAAGGACCCCTTCCGAAGCAAGCATGAGCCGTATTAGCCCTAAGGAACGTACCCTCATTTAGAAAACATTATTTTTGCTTAAAAAACTCAAAACAGTGTAAAAAACAATACTTAGTTTTTGTAAGTTTTAAGAAGTGTTTTTCGGCTAAAATTTGTTTTGTTTATTTCAAAAAATCTCGGAAGGGTCAGTCTACACACACATAAAGTTTGGTGAGTTTAACTTTTATTTTGTGGAAGTTATTCAAATTCAAGTTATTCAAATTTAAGTTATTCAAATTTAAAGATAGGACCCTTATTTTGGCCCACCCTGTATATATATATGTGTGTGTGTGTTTATAGCTCCAATATAGTTTCGCACTTAGTACATAATTCCTGCCAAAAACCTTCTATAAATACTAACACATGGTCTAGACCTGATTAACCTTATTCCCCCGATGGGTCCAAAAGTACTTGGGAGACAAATGCAAATTATGGCAAATTCATCAGCCAATTCCCCTCCGAAACAGATTCTAATTCGGACTATTGAAAGGATATCTAGACATGAGTTGTCTCTTATATTCAACAATACTTGCCTGCAAGAGAAGATGCTGCCTAGATATACATTATATATATGTATTTGTGGAATATTTGATCTGGCAATCATTCCTTCCAAAATTCTAACAAACTTTCGAATGTCCGAGTGTAAAGTAAATAAAATTTCCAAAATTCTTGTCTTGGACTTTATTTTTCTAGCTTTCGACTTACTTTTGAGTCATCTTCCGGAGGGCTTGTAAAACACATGCATATAGTCTCATCAAATGCAGAAAGTGCAAATATGAAGAGATCGTTTAAATATGGAACATAAAATAAAATCTGAATTGGAAAACATTGCTTTGTGTGATTCGGGCTTCCTCACACAGACATGATCACGTAAGCGATAATCATAACCCTGAAAGTATTATGCTTTGGTATAAAAAAAGAAAAGCCTGTTTATGTTGTGCATATCTCTCTATTCGTCAAGCGATATTGTACCATAAGCTGATAAAATCTTTTTTTTTTTTTTTGTTTCTGAACAGTGAAAGAGAGAAGTCACGTTTTGGACAGCTGCTCTATCCCCCTACCCTCAAAGGGGGTGGGGGGATTAAGACCCACAGGATATTATGCATACTGTAAAAATAAAAGTATCCCCCCCCCCAAAGAATTATTATACCTCAAATGATTGTGTTCTGTCATTATTAACTATTACAATCTCTATCATTAAAAACAGAAGTGAAAGACGTCAAAATCTGCTAATATACATCCACTATGACTACCACCATTGCCACTACTCATTCAGTCGCTTACCTACACGTTTTAACAAGGAGACTAGAAAGTGGACACTGTGTTTACTTTTGGCAGCCTCGTAACTCTCACTTCCCTCATTTTGTCCTTTAGTCTTCACATTCCATGGGCGATGTTTCTGACAAAGGGGGAAGAATTGCTGTTTTTTGGGGGGAGGGGGGGTCAGAATCTATCCACCTAACACTTATCGTTGGTTAGTTTTTTTACCTTGAAGTAGTATTTATTTATTTTTAGCTCCTTACATCAAGTGGCTTCATGCCTTGTCTGGAGCGACTTTTATAAAAAACAAAAAAGACACTATTTTCTGTCAATAAAGGTGAAAGGTCATCTGGTGGGTTTGAAAGAATTGGCCATAGAACATTTTAAACGGTTTATTACTGCCACATAACATTACAATATCATCCAAACACTAGCAGCAGCTAACTTGAAGTATTAGTGAATTACCCGTGTAGCAATATTAGAGACGGTAAGTGTGTAAAAATGGAATTAGTACGGTAAATTTCAATGTAGGGTAACAAATTAGATAGGTAGACGAAGGCTACGATGTGGCCTGGCTGTGACGTCACTGGCATAGGAAATGAATGTGGCAAATTGGTAGAAAGAATTGGTTTTTTTTCGTCTGAACCACCAGAGAGTGCAGTTGGGCTTTCAGATAGCTTCTCCCTTCTCCTTCTGGGGGAGTAGGTAGGAGTTGTCATTAGACAACTCCTACCTCCTCCATGTATATTCTGAATGAAGAACAATTAAACCCCAAAGATGGGCTTTTGATTTTTTTTTTTTTAATGGAGAGAGGAGATGGAAACATAAATCCTGTCAACAAAGTGGACAAACCGTGGGGATAGAGGAGAACGCACCATGGGGGTCATCAACAGCTCCTCATAATGTTACATAGCCCATTTGGTCCCAGATGCACAAACAAAAATATGACAAAAAAAGGAAAAGTGTGAAGTTTCGACTCACCTGTCCTTTATCCTTTTCCACTTTTTTGAAACACTTGTTCAACGACAAATTATGTCGTACAGAATTTTTCCAACCTGTCGGTGCATTGAGAAAGTACGGAAAGTTTTTTAAAATCCACGAGTAAATGTCCTTGACGGGTAAGCTCTTTTGGGGCGAATCCTCAATAGCCATGAAAATCAAACAGCTGAAAGAATATGGGGGTTTGCTATTGATATGTTTTTGGGGGTTGTATGGTACGTGGGGTGGGTGAACAGGGGCTGAGGCAGGGGTAACTGTCCGTATATCTCCGTTTTCTTTCTGCCCTTCCTCGTCGGCAAACTGTTCATCCACCTCACCGGCATTTATGTTCTTGATTAGATTTGTATCCTGGAGCCAGGCAAGGCTCGTTAGTTCGTCGTCGTCATCCATCTCCCCTTTCACTAGGCGCAGCTCTGAGAAACAGCTATTGCTTAGGGGGTCAGTCTTCATCTCCTCAGAGTCAGAGTCCATACAATTAAGGGCCCGCGACAGTGCACTGCCTGGGAAACTTTGACTCAGGCTGTTCACCAGTCGTTGCCGCATTGAAGCATCACTCTCGTCCATGCTTCGGCCAGTGGCCATGGTCGCCATGGGCCATATATCAGCCCCTGTGGAAAAAGAAGAAATGTAATAAGATTAAAATGTATGAATTATTTTAAAACTATTTATACAAGAAAAAAAATCAAATAGAATGATCTAACTATTCTTTTTTGTTTTTTTTTTGTTCATAGACAACATTAGAACTGAATAAAATCAGTGAGAGTCATAAAAAAGAGGAAAGAGAAGGAAGGGGAGAGAGTCATATAAAAACAAAGGAGAGTCATATAAAAAAGGGGAGATAGGAAGAGAGATAGGGGAGATAGAAAGGGTGGAAAGGAAGATAGAAAGGGTGGAAAGGAAGATAGAAAGGGTGGAAAGGAAGATAGAAAGGGTGGAAAGGAAGATAGAAAAGGGGGAAAGGAAGATAGAAAATAGGGAATAAAGGTAACCCAGATATCCAGAAAGTTCAATCATGAAATCATGTTATCTGTACGTACGTACGTACGTACGTATGTGCCACCCTGTATCTCATCAACTATTTGATGGATTCAGCTGATTTTTGGCAGAGATAGAGGTTCTAGGGTCTAGTTGATGGCATTTTAATTTCAGTTTACCATATACCTTAGTTTTCCAGAAAATTCCAAAAAACCTTAAAAATGACCATTGTATTGAGGCATAGCATTTACAAAAGTAGTGATATTCCATGAAAAATGCCAGTATACTGAAATCATATGCCCTTAATAGGGTTAAGATGAAAATTCATATACACTAAATGTACAAAAGAAAGGAAATTCCCAAATTTTACGCTTTTATTGTCATTAAGGGTATGCGAGCACAACAGGCTATGTATTTTACTGGTAGGAATTTTTCTTCAGCGCACCTCACACACTTCATCCAATCATGCATAGAGATTTATACAGTAGTGATGTGATAATGAAATGGTTTGGTTGATATGTAGTCATACCCTTAATTAATGACAATAAAAGTGTAAAAATTTGGGAATTTCCTTGCTTTTGTACATTTAGTGTATATGAATTTTCATCTTAACCCTATTAAGGGCATATGATTTCAGTATACTGGCATTTATCATGGAATATATATAAACAGTTATTCAGCTTTAGTATATATATATATATATAGTTATTAATTCAGAGACGCATTGGTTTTCAGAATATTTTAATCTTGTTAGTTTAAGATTGTATTTAAGTTGGACTTTTTAAAAGTAATGCTTTAAATTTTTATCTCAATATTTTGGTACAAGGAGTTATCATTGGCCGTGTTGTTCTTTAAACTATTGTCCTCATCAATCTTGATACTTATATTCATACTACGTTTCGGCTCATGTGCAGTCCAGCCTTCTTCAGGGGATTTTCACCATCATCATATTTTGTTTAACATCCATTATACATGCTGGCATGTGTTGGATGGCTTTAAGAAATTGACTTCCAAACTAACCCAACTCTGGCCAGGTCTTTATTTATCCCTCTTTCTCTCAAGTCCATTCTTATTTCCTCCCGTATTTACTTTGGCCTTCCCCTGAACTTGCTACCTCAACTGTTCTACATCTACTAACCCAAGAACTCTCCTCCATTCTTTCAACGTGGCTATACCACCGAAGTCTACTCTTCTGCGCACATCTCCCTATACTGCCTAGATTAAATCTTCCTCAGAGGTCAGCATAACTAAGTCTCCTGTATTTGAATATCACTGTTGGTGATCATTTACGTATTGTATAGGCTGATGTTTCTTGCATACGAAAATCCGATGAGTTAATGATGTTGACGGTTACTTTTAGATAAACAAACACCCATGCGTTTGTTTGGTGTGTTTTGTTTTACGGAATATCAACTTCTTACGGGTCATTTAATGCCGAAACATTAGTTGTAGTATGGTAAAAAGTTCAAATATTTATTCATGGTGCTTGGTTGGGGGAGGGAAATTGTGTTTTGGTTTGGTTTTGCAGAACATGATTGAAAAAGAGAAGAAAAAAATAAAACATCAATGTTTGGTGCATTTTGGGTCAGAAAGCCGATATCTTCAGACAGCCTGATCTGGTAGCACCAGACACCCATGCGTAGCATGACATGAACATAGTTTTATATTAGCTTCAAGGTTTACGCGTCTCTCTACACACGCGACCACTCACATCGCTTGCCAATACTAGTTTACTGTAAGATGTAGGTATAGTTGTGAACAAGGTAAGTAGGGACAATTGTATTAAAATATAAATGAATATAATGTAAAAAGATGGTTTGATGTGGAAATCCGTTTGAAAGGAATCCATTTTTGTGCCAGCGAAAAATGCCAGAAGGTTTTCCGCCTTTTCTAGTCTTGCATTACAAAATGCTTCACATAATCGACCTCTTTATTACTCGTCTCTTCTTTGGTGACATTTTTTTTGAAAAATTTGATGGAAACACGAACGGGTGGGGGAACGGGTGGATTTAAGCGTGCCAGAATTGAAAGCTTAAGAATAAGCAAATAATTTCTTGGCATGAAAAATGTCAGTATAACCTTTCAGAGAGAGAAGAGAGAGGCGAGAAAGAGAGATGTGGGAGTTACAGATATATATATATATATCTATATAGATATGGGGGAGTTACAGAGAGAGAGAGAGAGAGAGATATGGGGGAGTTACAGAGAGAGAGAGAGAGAGAGATATGGGGGAGTTACAGAGAGAGAGAGAGAGAGAGATATGGGGGAGTTACACAGAGAGAGAGAGAGAGAGAGATATGGGGGAGTTACAGAGAGAGAGAGAGATATGGGGGAGTTACACAGAGAGAGAGAGAGAGAGATATGGGGGAGTTACACAGAGAGAGAGATATGTGGGAGTTACACAGAGAGAGAGATATGGGGGAGTTACACAGAGAGAGAGATATGGGGGAGTTACACAGAGAGAGAGATATGGGGGAGTTACACAGAGAGAGAGATATGGGGGAGTTACACAGAGAGAGATATGGGGGAGTTACACAGAGAGAGAGATATGGGGGAGTTACACACAGAGAGAGATATGGGGGAGTTACACACAGAGAGAGATATGGGGGAGTTACACACAGAGAGAGATATGGGGGAGTTACACACAGAGAGAGATATGGGGGAGTTACACACACAGAGAGATATGGGGGAGTTACACACACAGAGAGATATGGGGGAGTTACACACACAGAGAGATATGGGGGAGTTACACACACAGAGAGATATGGGGGAGTTACACACACAGAGAGATATGGGGGAGTTACACACAGAGAGAGATATGGGGGAGTTACACACAGAGAGAGATATGGGGGAGTTACACACAGAGAGAGATATGGGGGAGTTACACACAGAGAGATATGGGGGAGTTACACACAGAGAGAGATATGGGGGAGTTACACACAGAGAGAGATATGGGGGAGTTACACACAGAGAGAGATATGGGGGAGTTACACACAGAGAGAGATATGGGGGAGTTACACACAGAGAGAGATATGGGGGAGTTACACACAGAGAGAGATATGGGGGAGTTACACACAGAGAGAGATATGGGGGAGTTACACACAGAGAGAGATATGGGGGAGTTACACACAGAGAGAGATATGGGGGAGTTACACACACAGAGAGATATGGGGGAGTTACACACAGAGAGAGATATGGGGGAGTTACACACACACAGAGATATGGGGGAGTTACACACAGAGAGAGATATGGGGGAGTTACACACACACAGAGATATGGGGGAGTTACACACACACAGAGATATGGGGGAGTTACACACACACAGAGATATGGGGGAGTTACACACACAGAGAGATATGGGGGAGTTACACACACAGAGAGATATGGGGGAGTTACACACACAGAGAGATATGGGGGAGTTACACACACAGAGAGATATGGGGGAGTTACACACACAGAGAGATATGGGGGAGTTACACACACAGAGAGATATGGGGGAGTTACACACACAGAGAGATATGGGGGAGTTACACACACAGAGAGATATGGGGGAGTTACACACACAGAGAGATATGGGGGAGTTACACACACAGAGAGATATGGGGGAGTTACACACACAGAGAGATATGGGGGAGTTACACAGAGAGAGAGAGAGAGAGATATGGGGGAGTTACACAGAGAGAGAGAGATATGGGGGAGTTACACAGAGAGAGAGAGATATGGGGGAGTTACACAGAGAGAGAGAGAGATATGGGGGAGTTACACAGAGAGAGAGAGAGAGAGATATGGGAGAGTTACAGAGAGAGAGAGAGATATGGGGGAGTTACACAGAGAGAGAGAGATATGGGGGAGTTACACAGAGAGAGAGAGATATGGGGGAGTTACACAGAGAGAGAGAGAATGGGGGAGTTACACAGAGAGAGAGAGATATGGGGGAGTTACACAGAGAGAGAGAGATATGGGGGAGTTACACAGAGAGAGAGATATGGGGGAGTTACACAGAGAGAGAGATATGGGGGAGTTACACAGAGAGAGAGATATGGGGGAGTTACACAGAGAGAGAGATATGGGGAAGTTACACAGAGAGAGAGATATGGGGAAGTTATACAGAGAGAGAGATATGGGGAAGTTATACAGAGAGAGAGATATGGGGAAGTTACACAGAGAGAGAGAGATATGGGGGAGTTACACAGAGAGAGAGATATGGGGGAGTTACACAGAGAGAGAGATATGGGGGAGTTACACAGAGAGAGAGATATGGGGGAGTTACACAGAGAGAGAGATATGGGGGAGTTACAGAGAGAGAGAGATATGGGGGAGTTACAGAGAGAGATGGGCAAGTTACAGAGAGAGAGAGATGGGCAAGTTACAGAGAGAGAGAGATGGGCAAGTTACAGAGAGAGAGAGATGGGCAAGTTACAGAGAGAGAGAGATGGGCAAGTTACAGAGAGAGAGAGATGGGCAAGTTACAGAGAGAGATGGGCAAGTTACAGAGAGAGAGAGAGAGATAGAGAAAGAAAGACGGGCGAGTTACAGAGAAAGAAAATCGGGCGAGTTACAGATGGGGAGGTACAGAGAAAGATGGGGAGGTACAGAGAAAAAAGCCTGACTAAAAAACAATGTTTAGATTGTTTAAAAAAAAAAAAAAAGATACGAAAAGAAAAATGCAATAAAGAAAAGAAATCTAGAAGAAGGAAGAAATCGGAAGTGAGTATTTTTTTGTTGTTTTTTGGCTGTTCAATATTCATCAGCGAAGCAGACACATTTCAAACATCAGACAACATTGAAATTGTTTAATGAAATTAAAGCTCAAGCCAGATTTGCAAATTACAGATTATCTGCAAAATCAAAAGCAGAAGCCAGAATCGTGCAAGAAGGGGAAAAAAGAAAATCAACCAATAGAATGACAGGTTTGTTCATTTAAATGTTTACTTCTTATTGGCTATCAATATAGAAATCACGTGGCAATCACGTGACCTGATACCGAAGGAAGAAATAAGGAATCAACTGGAATAGCCGAAATAATTTGAGAACAGCATTTCTTACAAAATAGTTAAAATCTTACACTCTACTTGGAATAATCTTACATATAAAGTTATTTTGTTGGATTTTCAAACTCACATCCCAATAGTAATAAGCTAACGGATCAAACTTTGCTTCTGACTAGCCAATTTTCATTTTTTTTTTGTTGTACTATTTTATTCTCAATATAATAACACATTATAATTTATTTAACCCCCCTCCCCCCAAAAAAACTGTCTAGCTCAGATGACTGCTAATATGAAACATTTTTACATGATCACTTAAAAGTCAAAATCAGCTTGGGGGATAACTCATTTTAAATCGAAGAATATAATTGGAATTACCTACCTTAGGTTTAAAAATGTGCAAACAAATAAAAATTAAAGACTAAAAATTAGTTCATTGCATCCTGGGTAATGCCGAATAGGTATAGCTAATCTACTAAATAAAGTTAATCATGCCTGTCGGTATGTGCATCTGAATCCGATGGATATCCAAACCGTTGGACTTAAAAAAGGAGATCAGTCCTGTCAAATTTCATCTATGTATATTGTTTTTGTGCATTAATTGTGACGCCGTTACGCGTTAGCAAAATTAGGTCGGCTGTTGCAGCAAAATCCGACACTTGACAAAAGTAAACAAAATACCAGGAGGTGCCGAGGAGCGTGGTGAAGACCTTGCTGGACGAGATCGCTGCCGGACGCCCCTACATCTTCCAGCAAGAGTCCGCTTCTGCACACAAGGCCAAGACGACCCAGGCGTGGCTGCTCAAAACACGTTCCTCACAACTGGTCGATGAATTTGTGGTCGCTCTCCGCATCCGACTGCAAACTCCTCGACTATCTCTTCTGAGGTGTAATCGAGGCAAAGACTAACAAGCACGCTCATAACAAACGAAGAACGGAAAGGATGCTGGAAAGCAACAAAAGGGATAAATAACCTGCTATAGATCAACTAAAATAGTTTCATGTTCGACAACAGCGACATCAGGTGAAATTTTTTGAATTTGCTCTTTGGCGATCCCATCTTTTTAAAAAGGGTAGAGGGTGATAACGTATGTATGAACATGAAATTGCCATAACGTATTATATAGATTAGAATATGAAAAGCAAAAAATACCCTGGAACATGGAGGTGCAAACATAAGCTCATCCAAGCAAGGAAACCGTATGTGATAATAGTCAGCAATAAGGAAAAAAACCTGCCAAATAGATTTTGCCGTTCCAGCAAGTCACGAGGTAAAGATCAAAGATGCAGGAAAACGAAAATACATTGAACTTTCCAAAAAACTGAAAGGAATATGAAACATGAAGAAAATCACTACAATACCAATAATCGTAGGAGCACTAGGAACAGTTCCGACAAACCTGGAAAAAACACTCAGAGAAATTGTAATCAAACCGAAGATTGAGACCATAGAACGGCAATGACGAAAACAGACGAAATCTTAAGAAAAATCCTCGAATGTGGAAACCAACCCACATAACTTGCCATAGATAATTTGAAAGAACAAAACATATAGGAAGATCATCACATGAGCGTAAGGAACTGCCAGAAATCCCATAAGCTGACCTGGTTGACCAAAATTGCATTAAATTTACCATGAAGAACCCTTGGAATGTAGGGAGAGGTATAAAAAATACTACTACTAATAATAATAGTAATATTAATGATGACTGCAACTCATGTCCGAGTATTGCCATCAGCCAATAAATTGTTTTTTTTTTAAGCATGTATAGAGTGAATAGGTCTTGTGCCCAGCCAATGATTTACACTCTCTAGTACAAATAATAAGTAAGCAGACCCCTAATAAAAGAAACTGTTTCATTATTCTGGTGGATCTCCCAATTGCAGTACATTCTTTCCCACATACTCTGCATAAAAACAAGGTTTCTTGGCCATTTGGCTAAGATCAAAGTGTAGTATCTGTTCCGATGGATACTGCACCCCATACTGGTGTTGTCTTGGCCTTTGGGTCTTGATTTACGCCGGTCAATGGGTCTGTCCTGTGCAGTTCTGGGAGGTCCACCTTCCCAGGCTTTGCCTCCCCTCTTTGGGGAGGAGTAAGTTTATTGCTTACTGCCTGAGGCGCCCCTACCGGGGAATGTCGACGGGGCTGCCCAGGCAATTTTTAAACCCCACTTTCCTGACACGATCTCGGGTCACATCTTACTTGTGGGAGTAAGATAAAAACTGGCCTTGTGCCTAACTCCTGGAGAGGAGTAAATCAATACGCTGCATATAAATAAACTAGTTAAAAACTATTTAATTTAATATTTAGTGCTCAATTGTTTGAAGAGTTGAGCTACAGACAAATAAACTGAAAAGAACATTAGAAAGCCGGTTTATAAAAATGCCGGAATATTCCATTATGCTCAGATGGGCAAGTTCATTCTCAGTTCCGATTGGCTGCTTGTCCATGAGTGGATAATGTTGAGAAAATTCTTGCTTGAATTAAGCAATATTTAGATATAAACTGTTGGTGGACTATATGCCGGGAAGTGTCAATTTGATTCTACAGCCTTTGTAACTTCTACGACCAGCAGTACTGCAAGAAACCATTCTATATTCATTACAGATCAAATCGGTTCGAGTCCTAAGACATTCTGATAGAATGATGCCAAACATTGTGTATGCTTCTCTCTGGAGTTTCTCATGATGGATGCGATTCCTTTCAAATGATGTCTTACTATTCGGGATTAACTTCCTCAACAAAGAACAATTAAGAGACAACTTTTCCCAGCCGTTAACCTTGATATTTCCCTTCACCAAAGTGTTCGTTATGCAGCCTTTATACCACATTTTTTTTTTTTTTGTTGAACACTTTCATTTAGCTTACTCTCCATATAGAAGTAATATTAATACTAATAATAATACAAACTATAGGCTCTGAATTAAGAATCTATATATCAATACGATTGTACCTTCATTTTGCGTCACGCTATCAGTAATGCATAAGTATTAAAATAAGTTATAACAGCTAAAGCCGGTATTACAATTACAACTTTGCTATGTATTCCTCAAAGATATATATATATATATATATACATACATACATACATATACATACATTACCTGGCGTTGCCTGGTTAAGAGTGTGGGATAGCATCATATTAAAAACCTTGATGTTGTCAGCTAGATATCTTACCCACTGAGCTATTCAGATATATGTTAATCCTCTTAAAGTAATGCTTATAAAATAAATTAATTTCATTGTGTACCATGTTAGAAAAGTGTCATTAGCTCCTTTAAGGGACAGTTAGAGATGCAGAACTACTTCCATTATGTTCACATGCAAATACACTTATATTTAATGTACACTCCTAGTATGTCTTGGTTTTAGGGGACAGACATGCACACAGGTGTTTTCCTTTATCATCTCTCTCTCTCATATATAAGAGAGAGAGGCAGAGAGAGAGAGAGAGAGAGGCAGAGAGAGAGAGAGAGAGAGAGAGAGAGAGGCAGAGAGAGAGAGAGAGAGAGAGGCAGAGAGAGAGAGAGAGAGAGAGGCAGAGAGAGAGAGAGGCAGAGAGAGAGAGAGAGGCAGAGAGAGGCAGAGACAGAGAGGCAGAGAGAGAGAGGCAGAGAGAGAGAGAGAGAGAGAGGCAGAGAGAGAGAGAGAGGCAGAGAGAGAGAGAGAGGCAGAGAGAGAGAGAGAGGCAGAGAGAGAGAGAGAGGCAGAGAGAGAGAGAGAGAGAGGCAGAGAGAGAGAGAGAGAGGCAGAGAGAGAGAGAGAGAGAGGCAGAGAGAGAGAGAGAGGCAGAGAGAGAGAGAGAGAGAGAGAGAGGCAGAGAGAGAGAGAGGCAGAGAGAGAGAGAGGCAGAGAGAGAGAGAGAGAGAGAGGCAGAGAGAGAGAGAGGCAGAGAGAGAGAGAGGCAGAGAGAGAGAGAGGCAGAGAGAGAGAGAGGCAGAGAGAGAGAGAGGCAGAGAGAGAGAGAGGCAGAGAGAGAGAGAGGCAGAGAGAGAGAGAGGCAGAGAGAGAGAGAGAGGCAGAGAGAGAGAGAGAGGCAGAGAGAGAGAGAGAGGCAGAGAGAGAGAGGCAGAGAGAGAGAGGCAGAGAGAGAGAGAGAGAGGCAGAGAGAGAGGCATACTAAATATACCAAATTCTTCACTTATACTTTATTATATTAAAAACTGAATATTCCCCGGTAATTATCACAATTCTCCCGATCCCCCCCTTTTGAAAATTGTTACAATGGTTGCATCGCGGAAGTCACTGGGGAGGGTCTTTGTCTCCCAGATCTTAAATATGAGGAGCATAAGATGGTTCCTCAGCTCGGGGCCACCGTGAGTGATGAGCTCCAGTGGGACATTGTCAGGCCATGGGGCTTTGCCAGGATTCATCCGCTTCAGGGCTTGATTGAAGTCCTAGATGGAAGGTAGAAAGTGCCATCCAGTGACGGACAGGATGCTGAGGGGGTCATCCTCAGATCATCTGGGGTGTCAACGTGATCGTTAAGGAGGTTCTCAAAATGGAACCTTCATCTTGTTGGAATACCCTCACTGTCAGTGATGGTTGTGGCCCCATCCACGTCCTTCAAGCCACCCACTGATGACCATGTAGGACCGAAAATTTATTTGGTTGCTGCATAGACGCTGCACAGATCTAGCTGGTGTAGCATAGTTTTGTATCTCTGCAGCTTGTCTTTGCCACCAGTTGTTCTGGGCTTCTCGGATCCCTCTTTGACATTCTTCTACAGCTTGATTGTGAGCACTTTTATTAGCAGCTGTAGGCTGGTTCTATAGGGTCAAACACGCTTGATATTTAGCTTCGATGAGAGAGGAGATGGTACCGTCACTCTCGTTGAACCAGTCCTGTCTTTTCTTAGTTTTGTAGCCGATGGTTTCTTCTGCGGCACAGGTCATGACGTTCAAAAAAAAAAAAAAAAAAAAAAAAATAGATAATAAATTATCTATTAAGGAATAAATCTATTTGTGAACAAATTAGATAACTTCTTTAAAAAAACGTGCAGGCTTTACGACTACTAGCCCATTGCTGCTGCTGCAGCAAAAATAAAATAAATTATACATTTTTTTTCTGTACACTTTTATTTTTTTTTTATATATATTTTTTTTAGTTAGGTTTAATTATTTTGACATTCTTACAACCAAAGAAGCAAAGTTCAATTTCCAGTTGTCTACGACATAAACATGATCAGTGTTCGAAGAGGCCACTATTCTACAAAAGAACCTAGTTGGTTTTCACTCATTTTTGTAGTTTTTTTTTTTTAATATATACAGCAGAGGCATCTGGGCTAGTGCACCAATCACTAGCCTCTTCCTCTTAGATAGGGTGCAAAAAAACAATTTCAAACCTAATTGGTCCCACACTGGCTGTCAAGCTCCAGCCCATATCGCATTGCCACAGCGTTGCATCATTGTGCTTGTTTTGCAAGTACTTCCATGGAATGTGCTCCGATGAACTTACTGCACTTGTAACCCCCCCCTCAATGTAAATACCCTCGATCAACTTGACTAGCAGCAAAATCACGCCCCTTCTCTGTAGATGTCTCTAGAAGATTTTCTACTCTAATAACTTCTTTCCTTGGACCACTTGCCTTTGGAATTCCCTCCCTGTTCCTTCA
Organism: Sepiola atlantica; assembly: GCA_963556195.1. NCBI lineage: Eukaryota > Metazoa > Mollusca > Cephalopoda > Sepiida > Sepiolidae > Sepiola > Sepiola atlantica. Next base: position 75,642,136 of record OY744532.1, on the reverse strand, counting down.
TCCGTATCAACATGCAGAAATTTAAATGTAATGTGAATAAACATCTTGCTACCCAACTCTTCAACCATGTTGTCCCCACATAAATCTGGCCCTTATCATAGTAGCTCCTTACGCTTCAATAGAAATATGCCTTGTTCGGTATATATATATATATATATATATATATATATAAAAAAACTTCTTTGTAATATAGCAGGAAAAATCCCAGCAGAGTGCTCGATTAATTGAGAATTAAAATTACAAATTAAAAATTAAGAGTGCAATATTTATTTATTTTGGTACAGAAAAATTAGTACAATACAGAGAGATGACAACAGAAGCTGAAGAGAGTCGGGTGGCTAAGTCCTTCTGTGCTTGAAACCGACGGTACGAATGTTGTACTAAGTTTTCTGTACCAAAATAAATATATATATATATATATATATATATATATATAAAACACCCATAAAAGGAATTCACAATAGAAACTTAATCGATGAGTGTTTTTATTTCATCAGAAAACTATTACATATTTATTCCATCTATAACAAAAATTACTTGGCTTTCCTAACGGTTTATTATTTTTAATATTTCGAATTTCCTATATATCAACAATGCTTTTAAAACAAGAACACTAGTTCTAATAGTGTTGGGACGATTAATCGGAATCGGAAAAATCGGAACATTTTCGGAAAACTTTTAGCCTAATTTCCGATTTCAAAAACGATTCTTTAAAAAAAATTTTTTTGTTTTGATTTGACTCAATTTTCTATTGGTGGTACTAATGATAAAATGATAAATATATTTTTTTAATTATTTTAAACTACCAGCATAACTAAAATTTACAGATCATAACGAATTTAGGTAAAAAGGGCACCGGAAAAAAATGGCCCGAGTGGATAAATAAGAAAATGGTACAAGTGAAAAATATAGATTAAACTCTTACAATGAGTTTATCAAAATCTTGGATACAATATATAAACGGAAAACCTAACGAAATTTGTCAAATTAAAAAGAAAATTATATCTACATTTAAAAGTAGATGAGGACTCTTTGCTATCCCCCCCCCCCAAAAAAAAATAATTTATAATCGGTAATTGTATCGGAATCGTCCCATTACTAATTTCTAATTCAGAAAGAGATGAAGCTATATCTTAATTTTTAATTGTTACGGGAGTGTATATCGCCGAAAATTCAAAATATATTTTTTTTAAATTGCATGGCTTTCCTAACGGTTTATATTTAATAATTCAAATTTCCTACTTATATTTTATTTCAATGCTTACAAGATAAATTAATAAATTAAGATGATATATTTTGTTCTATTACACATCTCGAAATTATCATCTCCATATATCAAGCTCAAGTCATATAATGCTTTGTATTTTAACACGTTTAAGTCTAAGGCCATAGATAGGAATGAAACAGTCAGCAGGAAGAGAGTTCCACAAGTCTGCAGTTCTTAGAAAGAAGCTACCGCAATAAGATGTATTACACCGAACTACCTGAACAGTGAATTGATGAAGACCACTAGACCAACAAGTCAAACGAGCTGTAATAAAGGAAGCAGGGAATACATCAGACGATTCTGAAGAACACATGCCATAAAAGAGACTGAAATTTCCATGGGTCCCACAGTACTAATTAAAATGCACAAAACCACTCCCCTCCCCTAAAACCAGGGTGGGAGGAATTTGCCTAGTGAAAAAAGAAAGGAAAAAAAAAGTTCAAAATTCCATGTGACTGAGATGAAATATGTCTTGCCCTTTTCCATTACTTTCACACTAAATACCCCTTTTCTACCCTCAGATTTCTACCCCCCACCCTCTCAATCCTAAAGATTTGATCAGGCCAAAGGAAATCCAACTTACACCTCCCGCCATCGTTTTGAGCTTCGCTAATGAGAAAGTAATTACACGACTTGTACAAGATTTCCTTCTTCTCATTTTCTTTCTTTTAGAAGATCAACCTGAGCATCTCACTGCCGCAAACACAAGAGAAACACTCGCTAATGACCTCAGGAAGAATACGATGGATGAACACCTGTGGAAACAGGTGAAAAACCAACACGAACAGATGGTAGCCAAGAAATAAGCATGAAGATGTCTGGAAGGGAGGAGGGTAAAATCAAAAAGCAGAAAAAAACAACACAGGAAAAAGAAAGAAAAAAGATAAAAGAAAACGAAGAATGAGAAAAAAAAACGGTTAGAAAAAGAAAATAAACGAAGAAAGAAAAAGAAAATAAACGAAGAAAGAAAAAGAAAATAAACGAAGAAAGAAAAAGAAAATAAACGAAGAAAGAAAAAGAAAATAAACGAAGAAAGAAAAAGAAAATAAACGAAGAAAGAAAAAGAAAATAAACGAAGAAAGAAAAAGAAAATAAACGAAGAAAGAAAAAGAAAATAAACGAAGAAAGAAAAAGAAAATAAACGAAGAAAGAAAAAGAAAATAAACGAAGAAAGAAAAAGAAAATAAACGAAGAATGGAAAAAAAAAAGAATGGAAAAAAAAAACGAATGGAAAAAAAAACGAAGAAAGAAAAAAAAACGAAGAAAGAAAAAAAAACGAAGAATGGAAAAAAAAAAAAACGAAGAATGGAAAAAAAAAAACGAAGAATGGAAAAAAAAAAAACGAAGAATGGAAAAAAAAAAAAAAGAAGAATGGAAAAAAAAAACGAAGAAGAATGGAAAAAAAAAACGAAGAATGGAAAAAAAAAAACGAAGAATGGAAAAAAAAAAACGAAGAATGGAAAAAGAAAAACGAAGAATGGAAAAAAAAAACGAAGAATGGAAAAAAAAAACGAAGAAAGGAAAAAAAACGAAGAAAGAGAAAGTGCAAGATTGGTTTTGTTTATTTTCTTATAACTGATCACCTCAAGAGCGAAGAAAAATAGCAAAACAGTTGATTTTGATGCACACCTTAATTCAAACAGTGTGAAACTCGAACGTTCACCTCATCCCTTGACATGTTTGAAGGACTACAGTTTAATTTTAAAATTAAAATCCTCACTTCTAAAAATCTATCACCACATGACTTAATGCGTCCAATGAGAGTTAACTATCATTTGGACTTAATTACCACTCGGGTCAGAGATTGCCACTCGAACTTGCTGACCCAGGGATGTGCACTGGTTAACCTAGAGTTACATGTTAAAATATACGCTTATGTTTAAAAGTATTAGACTATTTACCAGGTTATGTTACACTTATATTGGTTGATTCCCTTTGAGTTCGTTTTTAGGGGATTTCAATAATTTGTTTTAAATAAAAATAAAACCTCACTACTATTACTACTGGGGACAATAAAATGCCACCCAAGAAATCGTTCATGTAATAGACAATTCTTTTCTGCAATTAAACCATGGCACAAATAAACTTCAATCTCTGCCTGACTTGTCCACCAAGATTTCAGTCATGAATGTCCAACAGTCTTTGTTTTATCGCCGTTTAATGATAAGCACACATATTTATTAATTGATGTCTAATATCTGTTAAAATTTCACAAAAATCAAAGGTATCTGAATTTTCACAAAGGGCTTACCCCCACTTTTTACCTCCTTTGTATAAAACTAAATACAGCCCCTTAAGGCTAGTAGCTGTTTTCCAAAATTCATAATGATCGGTTTAGGAGTGAATCCTGTATATACAAACGTACTTAAAACACACACACACACACATTTGGTTTACCCATGGGGTTCCCTCTCAGTGGAGTCCTTGCCTGTCTTTCCTGGAATTTTTTTGAGAACGACCCCTTCAAATCTATCCTACCCTTTAGATATACGCCTTATCTACCCACATCACATTAGTCTCCCTGACAATAAAATTGAACACACCATTTCCTTCACTTCCGAATTAGAAAATAATCACATCCTCAACTTCCTTGGTCTCACTCTGCAAAACACACCAACCGGCCTAAATTTCTCAGTCTATAGAAAACCAACAAATAAAAATGATCTTATTCATTTCTACTCAGACCACAACAGAATAAAATCTAGAATGATCATAGGCTCACCCTCGGAGCTCTAAGAATTTGCAGCCCCGCTTACCTCTGCAATGAAGAAACCTATTGAGAACACTAACAAAAGCTTTAAAATATCCACAATTTTTCATACACAACACTAAAAGCAAAACCTTTAATATCCACAACAAAAAAAAAACACTATTACTACAAAAGTTTTCTCCTCATAACAACACAACCAGCACAAATAACACCGACAAGATTTATAAAAATAAATCTTAGATAGTTCTCTTCAATAATCCCATATCTATTTCCTTACAAAAACAATTCAAATCTGATATAAAAATAGTAACATCAACTTCTAAAACAATTAAGGATTTACTCAACACCAAACTCCATTCCCACTTACCCGTAAGGACACTTCTTCCCTAGCCGGCATTTACAAAATTAAATGTGCCTAATGCCTGTTGTATATCGGTGAAATGGACAGAAATATAAAATTCTGCATTTACGAACATAAACAGGACCTCAAACACAACAATCCCACTAACGTACTATATATATATATGTGTGTGAGGTAGAATGTGTGTGAAAATCTGATGTATAAGCAATATATATATATTTATGCAATGAAGAAACCTATATCGAGAACACTTACAAAGCTTTAAAATAGCCTCAATTTTTCATCCACAATACTAAACGCAAAGTCTTTAATAGCCACAACAACAAAAAAACAGACTAACACTACAAAAATGTCCCTTCATAACAATGCAACCAGAACAAATAACACCGATATGATTGATAAAAAATAAATCTTACATAGTTCTCCTAAATAATCCCATATATATTTCCTTACAAAAACAATTCAAATCTGACATAAAAAAACAGTAACATCAACTTCTAAAACAATTAAGGATTTACGCAACACCAAACTCCTCCCCACTTACCCCGTAAGGACACTTCTTCCCTTGCCAGCATTTACAAAATAAAATGTGCCTCATGTCGGATATTTTATATCGGTGAAATGGTCAGAAATATAAAATCCTGCATTTACGAACATAAACAGGACAGCAAACAACAATGCCACTAACATACTAATCATACACAGGAACACTTAACCACAATTTTGACTTTACAAACTGCACCTTCCTCAAAACTGAATTCTCTCTCCCATGTTAAAAGTGCATCAGAAGGACTGTAATCCTTCTCTCATCACCATCTAACATAAACCTTAAACTTGGATCTTATTCCTTAAGCAAGCATCTGGCAAAAACCGCACTCAAACAATGCAATATACCTTAACACTGCATAACAAACTCTGATCCTGGTTAAAGCACTACTACTACTACATGTTTCCATTTATTCCTCCCCCCCCTTTCTATTTTAACGCCTTTGTTGCATGAGCTGCATAATTTTTTCAAATAGTAACGCACGTGCCAAAAACATCCCGTTGTGCGTCTTCTTTTTTCCTAGGTTTCGTTATTATTCAATAAATTTAAAATCTTCACTTTTTTTTCTTCTGAAGACGTTCATTAATCCGAACGAAACTGGTTAATCTCCCGTTCTTGATGATTTCTTCCCGTGTTTAATTTGTTTTTCCTTTTTTCACACATTGTCTCCAGGACATTTGATGATATATTATACATTATATATATATATATATATATATACACACACACAAATATATATAATAATAAATAGAATTATATAAATATTAGAACAGCCTATGTGGATTAACCTACGGGACTGAAATCAACTCAGCTGATTTCACAGTCCCGTTGAGATGTACTAACATCAAAATGTAGGTTAATCCACATAGGCTGTTCTAATCTTTATATAATTTTATTTATTTATTTATAAAGCTTTACTTTGTATTGAACAGCTTAGAAAAATATTGGTATTAAGTTCATTTTATCAGTATATTTGAACTTATATATTATGACACACACTAATCGGTCAATCCAATTGGTATGGAAGTAAGATAATCACTTCAAACATTTTTCATTTTTTGTTGTTGTTTATTTTGGGACATGTAGTTTTTCATTTTTTTTTCTAGAATCATTCATGGTCTGACCCTTGTCCATTTGATATGGAATGGCTCAAGTATGCTGTAACACCCCATCAATCAAAACGTGGACCAAGTATAGCTTCTGCTGATCTATGAAAAGAACAGGTTTAGCATGACACCATATCTGCTGCCACTCGAATGCCATGCATTCATGAATGTAAACAAAAACAATTCAACCCTTTGTCTGAATTTGGGGGAAGATAAATTTCCATCATTTAAAAGTTTCCGATTGTTGTCATCATTTTAGTTGTTTCAGTTGTCTAGCCTTCATATATTCTTCAGGTGCCATTTGTCAAACTAGTATCATTTCTCTCCATGCAACGCATGTCCTCAACCCTCAATGGCCAGGTTTCACTTCCATACATCACAATGCACACACAGACGCTTCCCAACCTATTGAATATCCCTTAACACTGTCCCAAGACAACGTGGGATGTTTGAGAAGGGGGGGGGGGGGATAAATCTTATTAATTCCCAGACGACTGCAAAAAAAAAAAAAAAAAAAAAAAAACGACAAAAGGTCCCTTAAGAAGGCTGGAAGGTACAACAATCGAAACAAAGCCAATAAAATCTCATTAAGATAAAAATAGAAAATCTACCATGCAGCAAAAACTCTCTGGAACTGGTACTACTAGCAATACCCATCGATCATAAAAACATTTTGGATCAGTACAGATTTCAAGAGAGTTCTACTAAAATAGAAAATATTTTAAAAACCAAAGCACTTTAAGTCCTCAAAATGGCCCCATTTTTTTTTTTTTTTCGGAAATTAATATACTTCGACATGTACCAATAAATAATAATCTATATGTGATATTTTAAGAGTTTTAAGCAAGTAAACTAATAAAAACGTAAACATAGCTAACGGGTCATTTTTGCGAATTTTGCGAAGAACGGTGGCGCTTTTTAAAAGTTTGCTACTGCTCTTCTGAGGAATTTCGCTATGAAATTTGGAAACCAATTAAGAGAGATGAAGACCTTAATCATGGTGGGGGTACCAAAAACACTGACCGAATCTTTTTTTTTGTTTTTTGTTTTTATATTTAAGAAAACACTCCAACATGACAAGTATTGAACATTTTCTGATGAATATATTTTGTACCCAAACTGATAAGTAAATCAATTCTTTTACACAATTTATGTATCAAAATTATAATTGCATGTTGTTTTATCTATTCGTAAGGTAAGATATTGCTTAATGGCACATCAACCCTAAGGATCCTTTCATGCCATGAATATAGAAGGAAATATCCTTCATTTGAGCCTTAAGTCAGTGGGTCATTTATAGTCATTAGTTAAGAGCTTTGATATTTTGAATTGTCAGGTTTTTACGTTTCAAGTTCTTTATATCTTCAAGCATCCATTCATAGTGCTTGGTTGAGTGAAGGGGAGGGGAGAGGGAAGAAGAGGGGAGGGAGGGAAGAAGAGGGGAGAGAGGGAAATTGTTTTTTGTTTTGGATTTTGCAGAACATGATTCAGTTTCGCAAAGGAAAAATAAACAATAAAACATCAATGTTTGGTGCATTTTGAGTCAGGAAGTCAATAACTTCAGACAGCCTGATCTGGTAGTGCCAGTAGGTTCTATTTGACCCATAGATGGGGCCCTTAAAGGTACTACCACTCTGGGCCAGAGTGGACCTGGGAGCAATGGCAACTAAGGGGCAACTCCACAATCCCCACAGCTCCCAAATGGAGGCCTCACCACTGGATATCTTTTAAGGCCATACCCAGGACCTTATCTTTTCTGTAGTATCAATTTTTAATTACCCTACCCGAAAACAATAGTTTCTTTTTCAGCAAATTTGACTGTTTCGTTTACAGTATCAGTGGTAAATAGTCATAGTATCAGTAAGCAGGAGCAGCTAGCAATTTTTGTTAATTTGCATTCCAGAACGAATTTGAAAAAATAAAAATATGAATATGGAAAATGTCCTTAGATGTTTAGTCAGAAAATATAATTAATAATACATATAATATAAAATTTAAACTGAAACAAACGTTTATACTATTTTATTTTGAAAACAAAAACAAAAAACCTTTTTCTCGGCATTAGAGTATTTTTTTTCAAATAAATTGACTATTAAAAAGTTTATGCGTTTGTGGTCGAGAAATACTGTTTTTCTTAGGTTTACTAAACTTTCGAACTTTAATTGTAGTCAGAAATTACGTTCTAGCCACCAATTAAAAAAAAAAAATAAGATTCTACTTTTTGTAGATGATTACATGTAAATATCCCAAAATATTTGGTGAAAAAAAAAAATTGCAGGGGGGGGGGGTCAGTTTCGCATATAAATTTAATATGAAATGATCACCTATTTCAGGAACATTCTAGTCTTTATAGGCAGTTATATAATTTTGACTTTTTCATGCTGAAAAGTTAGTAAAACAAATTATAAATATTTACCCTTAGTCCGAGTGGCAAGCTCCCTCCTAAAAAACCTTTCTTTAACCTTACTACTAACCCTAAGTTTGAATGGAAAGCCTCACAACAAAACCCCTCTTAAAACCACACATAATCGTCTTAAAAAAAAATAAAAAATAATACCCCTCACATAACAAAAAAAAAAGCAGGATTTATCTCCCATCGGGGGGGGGGGGGGTAATTGCCCTAAAATGCTAGACTGGCCCGGAAATGGAGGTCATTTTGTTAAATTTATATGCGAAACTGGTCCCCCAATCTAAATTCTAAAAATGTTTTGTTTTTTTCTTTCTGCCAAGTTTTTCACACATAATTGCCTAAACAAGTAGAATCTCATATAGGGGTAGGGAGACGTTAGCAGAAAATGTTAATCTATAAATGATAATAGATTAAAATTGTTTAATATAGTTTACTGAGTGAACACATTCAATTGATTAATTAGAAAAATGAAAATGTCAAAATAAAAAGTTAATTTTTAGTAAAGTACGTGGAAGATTGAAAGTAGTCCTGTCCCAACACTCATTTACCTATGTTTGCATATTTAAAAGTAATTTGATTTTTTTTTAAATCGACGCCTTAACATTTTCAAAATCGGCCAATAATTATGAAAATTAAGCCGTTTTCTTAATTTAAAAAAAAAAAATTTTTTTTGGGGGGGGGGGGGAAATTTTGCACAATTTATGCAAATTATTTAGAAAATCTTAGAATGTATTGATTTTAAGAAAATACTAGCATTAGATTTCAGTTTCTTGTACATAAAATACATTACAATTCAACTTTGAGTTCTCTAACTTTCTTTTTTAATGGATACAAGGTATTTTTAAGGTATTGTAGAATATTTATATGCATATACTGCAAATTACTTGGAAACCATTAATTTTCAGTGGCATATTTTAAATTCTTGCACAAAAATACACTTATATGGCAAATTTCATTGTTTTATATTTTGTTTTAAGAAGGTATAACATTTGTTACTGAAAAAGTAGTATAAAAATATGACGAAACGTATGGTCAGAGAGGAAAATATCCAACCGCGTGTGTGTGTGTGTGGGGGGGGGGCACAAACATAGTAATAACTTCCTTATTTTTTTAAGCAGATTTATAAAAAATAAAAAAAGAATCATTCTTAGATGATCAAGCTCTTTCTATGTATGCCATTGAGATATTTTAAGTAATTTCATTTTTTTCCCATGTGTATTGCTAGTACTACAAGCATTTTAACATCTTGCGAATTCAGCAGAAAGTTGAATTCTACTGCAGTATTGATTTACTCCTCTTCAGGAGTTAGGCACAAGGCCAGTTTTTATCTTACTCCCACAAGTAAGATGTGACCCAAGGTCGGGTCGGGAAAGTGGGGTTTTAAAATTGCCTGGGCAGCCCCGTCGGCATTCCCCGGTAGGGGCGCCTCAGGCAGTAAGCAATAAAACTTACTCCTCCCCAAAGAGGGGAGGCAAAGCCTGGGAAGGTGGACCTCCCAGAACTGCACAGGACAGATCCATTGACCGGCGTAAATCAAGACCCGAAGGCCAAGACAATACCAGTATGGGGTGCAGTATCTATCGGAACAGATACTACACTTTGATCTTAGCCAAGAGTAGATAAGTACGTAAAGTTCTGTATTTAAAGTAGAATAATCTGTTGGGCAGAATAATCTGTTAACTACACGAGCAAGGTTAGAAATAAAAAAAGAAGTTTAAGTTAGAAACTTAAGCGAGAAAAAAAGTTGACAAATTTCTGTGCTAGGAGAAGACAGTGTATTGAATGACCTCCCAAAATAACTTTGAAAATGATTACTATAATAATGAAAGTCAGGAAGGAGAGAAGGGAGAGAAAGGGTAGAGCGGGAGGGGAGAGAAAAGAAAGAAAGGGTAGAGCGGGAGGGGAGAGAAAAGAAAGAAAGGGTAGAGCGGGAGGGGAGAGAAAAGAAAGAAAGGGTAGAGCGGGAGGGGAGAGAAAAGAAAGAAAGGGGAGAGCGGGAGGGGAGAGAAAAGAAAGAAAGGGTAGAGCGGGAGGGGAGAGAAAAGAAAGAAAGGGGAGAGCGGGAGGGGAGAGAAAAGAAAGAAAGGAGAGAGAGAGAGAAAAGAAAGAAAGGGGAGAGAAAAGAAAGAAAGGGGAGAGAAAAGAAAGAAAGGGGAGAGAAAAGAAAGAAAGGGGAGAGAAAAGAAAGAAAGGGGAGAGGGAGGTAGGGGAGAACAAGGAGAGGGAGGTAGGGGAGAACAAGGAGAGGGAGGTAGGGGAGAACAAGGAGAGGGAGGTAGGGGAGAACAAGGAGAGGGAGGTAGGGGAGAACAAGGAGAGGGAGGGAGAGAAAGGAGAGGGAGGGAGGGAGGGAGAGGGAGGAGAGGGAGGGAGAGAAAAAAAAGGAATGGGAGAGAAAAAAAAGGAATGGGAGAGAAAAAAAAGGAATGGGAGAGAAAAGAAAGGAGAGGGAGGGAAAAGAAAGGAGAGGGAGGGAAAAGAAAGGAGAGGGAGGGAAAAGAAAGGAGAGGGAGGGAAAAGAAAGGAGAGGGAGGGAGAGAAAAGAAAGGAGAGGGAGGGAGAGAAAAGAAAGGAGAGGGAGGGAGAGAAAAGAAAGGAGAGGGAGGGAGAGAAAGAAAAGAAAGGAGAGGGAGGGAGAGAAAAGAAAGGAGAAGGAGGGAGATAAAAGAAAGGAGAGGGAGGGAGAGAAAAGAAAGGAGAGGGAGGGAGAGAAAAGAAAGGAGAGGGAGGGAGAGAAAAGAAAGGAGAGGGAGGGAGAGAAAAAAAGCAAGGAGAGGGGGGGAAGAAAAAAGCAAGGAGGGGGGGGAAAGCAAGGGGTGGGGGAGAAAGAAAGGAGAGACATTTAAAGCAAGAAAAACACTCACCATATGCTGATTTTTATGAAAAATTATTTATTTTCTGACAAAAAAAAAAAAAAAAAATTAATGAAACCACTTTTATTTATTTATTACACGAGAAAGTTGAAATTTTTTTTTCGGTATTGGTCCACACAACTGAACTCGTTTTGTTTTTTTAACCTAACCCTAACTTACTTTTTTTTACCTTCGGTAATAGTTATTTGTTGCCTTTTTTTTTTCACTCGTTTTTTTTTTTGTTGGAAATTTATTAAAAATAGAAAATTAACGATTTAATCAATTTAATTTGTCTGCTTTTCTCGCCTTCTGATTACATAAACATTGAGAATAAACTGAACGAAAAGTCGGTTTTGTCTGGTTCAAAAGCTGTACCAGTTTCGAAAATAGAAAAAAAAAAAAAAAAAAAAAATGGAAAAGAAAGGAAAAGAAAAGACAAGGACAGAACGGTTGAATATGAAAAGGGAGTCTATTTAACCGACTTTGTTGTAATGTCGTCCGCCAACAGGTAAGGTCGTACCAAAACAGGAGGGGTAGGGGATGGCAGTGACCAATGACACCCATTGGGCGTTTAAGTACAATCTGATCTCATTGGAATGTAAAAACTGGACTAAAGTAGAAATTAAAGAGAAATTAAAAGTACGGCCTTTCGTTTCTCCACCCAGACACGGCGGCGCCTCAATCCCACCGTCTAATTGAAAGAACAGAGTTCAGGTACATTTGTACCTAAATAGGAAAGCCGTAAACATTTCCAATCATATTAGCAGTGTCCGTACGAATTTCACAGATCGGAGATATCATAATGGGTCACTTAGCCAGATACATAGGGTCAACCAGGACTGTGGGGTTGGCAACCCAATCGCTTAACTGTGACACCTGAAATTTTAAAAGATTCGACTCACTCCTGAAATCTTTTATTGTTATATATATATATATATATATATATATATATATATAAGTTATGAGGTTGAAAAAGACTAAATATACATTCGGATTGTACACATAAGTTATTTCGACCGTAACTAGGTCTCCTCGGATGTGTCTCCAACCACAATTCAAACCCCAAATGGAAGAATTTTAACACCTTTATATATTTTAAAATAAAAAATAGAAAAATAAAAAATAGAAAAATAAAAAATAGAAAAATAAAAAATAGAAAAATAAAAAGAATTTCAACGATATTCTATTTACTGATTGGTCTATAATATAGAAGGGATGGGAAGGGGTGATTATGTTAATTAATAAATCAGGGTGGTGGCATTAACGGAGTATAAAAATATGTAAAATCAAAGTACAAAAATAAATTAGGTTTATTAAGTTTACTTGAAGTAAACTTCCTTGATATTACATTAAATTTAAAAGAAGAAACTTTCAAACCATATACCAAGGACAATCAAACTCCTATATACATAAACGTAAAATCCAATCACCCTAAATGCATTATTAAACATATTCCAAAAAACAATAAATACTAGAATTAACAAACTATCATCCAATATAAATATTTTAAACGCAAGTAAACATACATTCGATAATGCATTAGGAAACAGTGGTTTTAAGGAAAAATTAAGATATGTTGAAGATACAAATAAAAGCAAACCTAGGAACAGAGGACGGAGAATTATCTGGTTCAACCCTTCATTCTGTCAACTATCCAATATTAATATTGGTAGAACATTCTTAAATTTATTGGACAAGCATTTCACCAAAAGTAACCCGTTATATAAAACATTCAACCGTAAAACGGTAAAAATTAGTTACTCGTGTACAAAAAACATGAACATAATCACTTCTCACAATAAAAAGATTTTGGAAACAACCACTAACAAAAGTAAGGACAAGGAGAAAAAATGCAATTGTCGTATTGAAAGCAACTGCCCGCTGAAAGGAAACTGCAATGTAGATAATGTAGTGTACAAAGCCACAATTTATCCACAAGAGAATACAAATGATAGAAAAGTATATATAGGAATATCGGCTGGCAAATGGAAGCAACGCTTTTACACACATAAACATTCGTTCTCTAATCCAAATATCACTAATAAAACCGAATTAGCTAAGCATGTGTGGTTTCTAAAAAATATAGGATTAAAACCAATAATTGAGTGGTCTATATTATGTAAGTCAAGAACTCCGAGGGGTTTCAGACATAGATGCAATCTATGTCTGGAAGAAAAAATTAGAATCCTAAAATATGCAGACAACAATATCTTAAATAAAAGGGACGAATTATTGGCAAAATGTAGACACCGTCACAAATTTAAAATAACTACCCTGTAATATTTTTTTTTTTTATTTTAAAATTTTATTATTATTATTTTTTTTTATTTTATTTTTTTTTTTTTGTAAATAAAACCTATATTAACTTCACCATACTTTTAATTCATCGTCATATAATAAAACATTTTTTAATCGTGTGCAGTTGTAGTACCTATTTTAATCGTAATTTCCGTATTTTAATTTTTAAAAACGTAATAAATTTAATTTTTAAACGTATACCATTCGCAATCTAGAATTTAATCCAAACTTTCGCATTGTAACATAATTTTTTTTAAATTCTTATTCTTTTAAACGGACACATTTAGGTTTTAATCATGATCAGTTATATCCACCTTTTAAATCGAGGATTGACTTCTTGTAAAAATAGAAAACCTAATTTATTTTTGTACTTTGATTTTACATATTTTTATACTCCGTTAATGCCACCACCCTGATTTATTAATTAACATAATCACCCCTTCCCATCCCTTCTATATTATAGAGACCAATCAGTAAATAGAATATCGTTGAAATTCTTTTTATTTTTCTATTTTTTTATTTTATTCTTTATTTTAAAATATATAAAGGTGTTAAAATTCTTCCATTTGGGGTTTGAATTGTGGTTGGAAACACATCCAAGGAGGCCTAGTTACGGTCGAAATAGCTTTGAATGTGTACAATCCGAATGTATATCTAGTCTTTTTCAACCTCATAACTTATTCATGCTCTGTTTGAACGGACATAGAGCTCTCTGATTCGAATTCCTATCAAAAATAATCGAACCTGAAAACTATATATATATATATGTATATATATTATCTGTATAAACAATATAAAAATCGGCCACAACAGGGGGCTGTATAGTGCGTCGGGGTACGTTGAAAAGAAATCAATAAAGTGCTCGATCGTAAAAATGCAAGAGCTAAAATACAAATTATTTATTGAAAAACATACATTACATATTCCAGAGACGTACCATGGTTTTATTGACACAGATAGACCTTTACTGTTTAGAAAATGACCGTAAACTTGAGGATTTGAAACGGGTTTTAAGGGCCTTTTCTAAACAGTAACGGTCTACCCGTTTTAATTGAACCATGGTACGTCTGTGGAATAATATATATAATAAAATCTGTGTGATTGCGATCATGCTATTTACGTTCAATGACATTTCAGGCTAACCTTACTTTCGTATTAAGATTTTATGTTGTATCTAAATTTTTTAATCATTATTATTCAACTGTAGGTTTAACAATATTTTATTAATTGGGATTTTCAATGTTTTGTGGAGGGTTTTTTTTTTTTTCATCGGTGTCCTGTTTTTGCAAAAAGTTAGTTGAGACTTGCTCGGCTGATTTTGAATCCTATATAACGATTTGAAAATCGTTTCAAGTTTCAAGTGAAACGCCCTTGGAGGAGGGGGGGGGGGATGTATGCCAACTTTTGATTTGAGTTTTTTTCATGTTTTTTATCAAGCTTTCTTCTTGGGCTTTTCTCATCTTCCTTTCTTCTGTATTGATGTTTTTTTTCCCCATTACTATTAAACGAACACATTCTCTGATGATCAGCGATGTTAAAATAAAAACTATATATTTTTCTTGACTGAGCTGTGAAATGTGCGTCAGATATGAAAAAATTAAAAAAATTGGAAGAAAAAAATAGATAGAAATCTTATTTGTAAGACAAAGGACAAAAATACAGGTATTCGTCGAAGTCGAAAAATGAGGAAATTGAGAAGAATGAATAAATAAAAATTATGGTGATGGATTGATTTTGTCATTGGGATATAACTAAAAAGTAAATATATATATATATATATATATATATATATATATATATCGGAAGCATACCCATCCCAGGATGACTAAAATTACTTCCCAGACAGAACATTTTGCACATTCATATCCCCTTACAAAAATTAAAATCAAGATATAATGCTACAAAACCTTATATCTAGAATACTTATTTCAATTCTAAAAAATGTCTAAAATTAACAGCTTTAGCGAGTGTCCTTAAGAAATTGAAATTCAGGGGATTTTACTTAATTGGTGTCTACGAATTCAATGCAAATCTGAAATATCTGAATTTTCAAATGGGTGGTTTTGCCAATATCATGGCCCCTTAAACCTTTTCAAAATACTTCAAAGAAACTGAAATTTGGAGAATATTTATTAATTGATGTCCAATACCTATTGTTAAAATTTCACAAGAATCAGAGGTATCTGAATTTTCATGAAAGGTCTTCCACCCCCTTTGCCTAAAATTAAATATAGTCCACATTTTAATCCCTTACCCCTAGTAGTTGTGTCTCAAAATTCATAATGATCAGTTAATTATTTTAAGAGCGAATCCTGTACATATAAATATACAACATACCTAACATATGTTTGTGTATATATACATATAGTAAAATATTTTTTTTAAATAGTAAAGTGTTTTTATACCTACAGATAATATAGTTTAGGGTTTTCTACCCTCATCAGTGCAAGAGTGGTGGTTGCAAGCAGTCGCATGAAGTTCGTAGATTCAGACTAGAATAACGAGGCTAACATCTATACCCACGCGGCCACGAGAAATTGCAATAATATATATATATATATGGGGTAAGGTACACGATAATTCATGAAAATTAAATGCTGTGGTGGACAAAATGTGTGAAAAATGACAAACAGAAAACAGGTTACAGTGCAGGAGAAAAACAAAAACAAGAGATTTGATCGGTCAAATCTCTTGTTTTTGTTTTTTTCCTGCACTTTAACCATTTTTTCGTTTGTCATTTTCATACACACACACATATATATATATATATATATATATATATATATATATATATATATATATTATACACACCATTAGCAGGAATACCCAACATTACCTGATAGTGAATGAGGAACCCTATGTCCTGCACCGAACCACAACCTCCATTAAGATGTGAAGGCCATGACCGACCCCATATTATCGTATTGTATTCAATGAAAAAATAAAATAATTCAATATAATTATGAACACAGACAGACATGAAATTGTTCAATAACTTCATTAATCTAAATGAATAAATGCTAAAGTTTTTTTTCCATTTCCTAAGTATATTAACATCAAAACAGGTTGTGCTTATTTAATTCTATGATATTTATTTACTCCTCTGCAGGAGTTAGGCACAAGGCCAGTTTTATCTTACTCCCACAAGTAAGATGTGACCACAGCTTGGGTCGAGTAAGTGGGGTTAAAAGCCAGCGCTCGAGAGGTGAGCACTCTGGCCATTTAAAAATTGCCTGGGCAGCCCCGTCGGCATTCCCCGGTAGGGGCGCCTCAAGCAGTAAGCAATAAACTTACTCCTCCCCAAAGAGGGGAGGCGAAGCCTGGGAGGGTAGACCTCCTAGAACTGCACAGGACAAACCCACAGACAGGTGGAATCAAGTCCCGAAGGACAAGACGACACCCGTCTATAGGGGTGCAGTATCCATCGGAACAGATACTACACTTACTTCCTAGCGTGTGAATTCTATGATACTACATAATATTTTGAAATGCCTTATATAGTAGATTCAAATGCCCACAAACAGTTTTAGATCTTCTTAATTTGCATATTTATTTTATAAAGAGCTCCTAATAAATTAATATTCTGTAATATACAGTTGTAATTTTGCATTGTTATAATTTCTTATATATACACAATATTTTCGTCGCTAGAGAAACGTCTGATGTCGCTGGGATGCTGAGAACAGATACTACACTTTGATCTTAGCCAAATAATGCTTTTTATGGCTAGATATTTTTAAATGAAAAAAAAAATGATTTCATCTATTGTATTATCTTTTAATGGAGGTGGGTAGTATAGTATTTGTTCTGTTGTCATGATATCATCCCTCCATGTATTAACTACTTTTTCGTCATCATACCATAATCTCAGTCGTTACCTCCTCCTTTGGAGGTCAGTGTAGTATTTGTTCATTATCTCATCATATCATCATATCAGGTTAGCAAAAACATGTTCCCTCCATTCGCATATTTTTGCTAGTCTAATATATAATGCATCGGTGCTATTCTATCTACAAGGGAAAAATATCTACACCGTACACCTCTAATATTTTTTAAATATACAAATCTTAGGTGTTACGGTTCCAGTTCAAGGATCTCTAACCACACATTCTTTCGTAACCAACGTGTAGGTAGATAACAATACTTATTAGAAAAATAATCGCATCAATGATTCTACAGTTTTCTCAGTTTTTTTTTGTTTTTTTAAAGACAATGTCAGTCATTGGTTCTTTGATGCAATTTTCTCTAGCTATTTATTTATAGTCTGGAAGAGATGCAGAAAGTACTTATCCCCAGTCTTCTAATATTAAGTCAAACAGATGGCCCAAATCATCCATACAACAGGACGTTAGTCTGTCGCCGGTTATATGCTTCCCAGCACGACTGATACATATTTATACACCTGTGTGGAGCTTCATTTTTTTTTTTTTTTTTTTTTTTTAGAATATGGTATTCTCAAATGGTGAGCCGTGATATGATTGGAACCGGTGTCAATATGATTTAGTCATGGTTGACCATGGAATCATCTCTATCAAGTTCAAATCCAATCAAATATACTGTGTTCAATTACCCGACTTTCTCCCTCCAAAAGAGGCCACCATTTAAACCGATTGCGACAAAGTTTGTTTCTTCTTTTTTTTTTTTAGCTATAATCTCACGTGCATATAATGGTGAAAAAAAATTTAAATGACACGTCTGCAATAAAAGCCAATCACATTCAGAATAATTGTCACCATTTTGCAATGTTATCCGAAAGTATTTAATAATATCAACTGTCGATATACAAATAAAAGAGTTTATTATTGTAAGTGAACAATTCAATAGGTAGTTACGAGTTGAGTAACTAGCTTGTAATGTATACGGGGAAACGACCTGGTTGTACTCGTACTCCGAGAGGCTAGCATCATTGCCGTCGATATGCGCCTCAGAATAGTTCATTGTATAAGGAAAGGGATGTCAGTACTTTCTTTTCTGCATACTGTAAATAAAAATATTCATCAGGGGTGCATGACTGACCTAATGGATACCATGCAAGACTATGGAATCGTTCATGCTGAGTTTAAATCCTGTGAAATCTAAGTTGTTCAAATCATTCGTTAATACCATTGGGAAAAGTGTGGAGCTGGAAATGTCACGCTATTAAGCTAACCAAGCAACCGTTTATTTTTCATATAGGGTTTTAGCTGACCCTAAGGTCATTCCTTTTCTATAATCACTGCATCTGGAGAACAGACTCTACATTTCACTTTAAAAGTACCAGGTCGTTTAATCAAGATTCTCTGAATTTCAATTTCTTCTTAAAACCTTTTAAGCCTTACGTTTTATTTCTAGAATCAAAATCATGTAATGGAATTTTGATTAAAATTGGAATAAGGATTCTATACATAAGGTTTAGTAGCATTATATCTTGATTTTAATCTTTGTAAGGGGACATACAAATGGTGCAAACTGCTCTATTCAGGGAATTAATTTTACCCATCACGGGCAGGTATTCTACTTAAATATAAATATTTATTATATAAACATCTGCGTTTGGCTTATGTAACTATAGCTGCGTTTCAGTGATTATGATTACACTTCTTCAGTTTTGGCTCTGAGGAAGCATAATCGATGAAACACAACTATAGTTACGTAAGCCAAACAAAATGTTTCTATAATAAATATTTAAAGCTCTACCTAGTATTGAGCAATTTTAAGAAAAAATATTTGTTTGATGTTCATTTTATAAATACATTTGAACTTGTTTACTTATATATATATATATATATATATATATATATATATATATATATAAGTATATATAATTTATATATCACACACACACACAGACTAATAGTTGTGAGTATTGGCTTTTGAAACCAGCTCAAAGTTTTGGATTTGCACTTATTTACAATGCTCGATGCCTTTTGACAGAACTTTATGATACTTGAATAACTTATATGTTTTTTTAATATGTCATCACTAATGGTTTCATGCTTTTAGCGATCGTCAGACAGCCTAAAACATGGTCTAAGTTGCAATCATGTTTGCTTACTTCCGGTTTTCTAGAAAGCATAAAAAAAAGCATGTAACTTATTCAAGTACTATATATTTATATTTAAAATTCTAAGTATAGATTTTTATAACAAAGTTTTACAATAGGTCGATAGTGCTGGACTAGGACTGTAATAAAAAACATTTTTAATATTATAGAAACCATATCAAATGTAGGTAACAAATTCTCACAAATTCACCAAAAAATCGTTTTTTTTTTATTCGCATACACTTGTTTCGGCCTACCACCAACATATATCTAATGTTCAAAACATATAAGGCATTTCATTTTCTTGAAGAGGTTATCATCAGTGCTCGTAAAAAAGGTAACTCTCCAGACAGAAAAAAAAACTGTATTTATTCTTCAGATTATATTGTTCAATGGGGTAGTTTACACTCGTACATACAAATTGTGGTATCTTCGTAACCATGTGCTTTTAACCATTCCGCATAATTGCTTTAATCATTTTCCATAGATATACATTTTTGTTTAAACTTCAATATATATATATATATATATATATATATATATTCCATTGTGTTATCTGGTTTCTAACTGATTTTTATATTTTTCATTAACCGATGCTTCTAATGTATCCTATTGCAGTTAATATTTATACACATGTGCCAGCGTTCGTACTACACCTATCTGAATTAAAAAGAAACAAACAAAAAAAAAAACAGTATCTCCAACAACATCGGGAGAAATCGGGTATCTTTGGCAGCAACGTAGTTAGATCTTGACAATGAAAAAAAAGAAAAATTGTCTGTACTACTGAAGAAGACTTGTGAAGCCGATGAATTTTGGATTCAAATAAATGTTTTCATTTATTTGAAATAAATAAAATCTCTCGCATCGTGTTATCTGGTTTCTAACTGATTATATAATATATATATATATATATATATATATATATATATATATATAAAATCAGATTGATTCTCATGAGAATCAATATTCAATATTTAAAAATAGTCATTTAAAAATTGCAATAAAGCTATAAATAAATTATATATATATATATAATTTATTTATAGCTTTATTTCAATTTTTAAATATTGAATATTGATTCTCATGAAAATCAATCTGATTTTATATATATATATATATATAATTTATTTATCTCCAACAGATAAATGGACAAATTCTCTGAAATATGCGCGAATGCATCTAAAAATATCTTTTTAACGTTCAATATTATTAAAAGCAAACTTACCGTAACCAGAATGATTAAGAATCTTTACAGCCATCGGGCAAATTTTCTATTGAAAATGTTCACTTTTGTACCAAAATGAAATGAAAAGACAAGCCTCGTCTTTGAGACAATGGTATCTGTCAGTGCATGCACATATGTGCATTATATAGTAAGCTGTCAGTCGCTGCGGTCCTGTTCAATTGTTACTTCCACTCAGCATTTCTCTTTACCTTTTCGGTTCCACAAACAAATTCAATCACTTCACGCGTGTTCTTTTATGTCCTCGTTCATGTGATTTAATTTTGTATTAATGAATCAGGGCTGTTATCTAACCCTAACCCCATCTGCCAGCAACCCAGTTAAAACAACAGAACAGCAACTTGTCTTTGAGACAAATGGTACCAATTTCACAAACAATGAATTCTGGGTTTGTTTGTTTTCCAAATCCCTAAGAAGTGAGCTCGACTTAATGGACTCGCAGCTAAAAGTAATTACAACAATGAAATTTATTTTCTTTTTATAAGATAAAACGATTTTTCGCTTTTTATATACTGCGTCAGTTTGGTCAATTGTAAACTTGTCAGCAGTGGATTTAGTCAGGTTGTAACAAGACAAATGTATAAAACCAACTTTAACTAATCTTTCCACTTGAAAGTACTTAGGAAAGATAACACCTTTATCATAAGAGAGGTGAAGGAATATATATATATATATTATTTTTTGGTTCCGTTAGATGGAAAGAAATCCAAGTGCTCGATTACACTATCGGAGCGTAATATTTTTAAATTATTTTTTCAGGATCAAGAAAATGGTTGAAGAGCAATAAATTGGTTTCAAGTCTAAATTTTTTTTTGGTTGTTCACGAAACCATTGGTATCATTTGATCTACACTGTAAATTTCATATAATATATATATATATATATATATATATAGTATAAATTCTTTTATTTATACAAACATTGGCTACATATGTGCATACATGTTTCAGCTGCTATTTCTTTCTTTTACATGGCATGTATTTCGAAAGAAATGGCAGCTGAAACATGTATGCACATAGGTAGCCAACCATTCATATATATATATAAAATAAATAAAGGGTGTGGTTGTAAACTTATACTTAGATACTACCATGTCCTGAGATCCATCGCATTCATAAAAATTTGAATTTGGAATACTTTTGACTGTTCTCGTATCAAGAATATTTTACAGGGACAGGTCGCTAGTCTGACGCCAAACCACTAACATTTATAAAGAAGACCGTAAGTGGAGAAGTCTCAGGTAGATATTTACTTCCTGGTTTTCAAAGTGGAGGGAAAATTTCAAACGTGACTCTACGCCGTTGTTGTTGTTATGCGTAGAGATGAATGGAAAATAGCGGATTATTCCAAAACGAGACAATCAAATCAACTCACGATTTTAATATTTCATCTTTATTGTTAAGAAGACTTCCTCAGAAACGAATGAAGATGTTCTTTTTTGTTTTGTTTTTTTTAATTTACATGTGAAAAACAGACAGGATAGAATAAAGGGAGGATGAAAAATATAAAGGGAGTAAAGAAAGACAAATGTGTGTGTGTGTGTGTGGGGGGGGTTCTCCCCCCCCCCTATCTTGCATGTCTATGTTTTCAATTATAAACCTTCAAAATAAAACCCAACTCTTTTAGACTCCCTTTTTAATTTCAGAAAAATCTGTTCAGTAGTTCCCCCCCCCCTCCCTATAGATGTACAGTCAGATTCACTCCCCTCATAAATAAATAAAACATACCAGTAGGTTTTGAATCCATTGGTGCATTTATTTTCAAGTTCAAACCCCCCACCCCTTTGCATAAAACTAAATTTAAATATCCATTTTTATAAGCATTATTGTGTAACTCATGTCACCCCTACCCCCCAAAAATAACTATAGAGGAACAAGTAATGCAGGAATACAAAATACATATCCTGGATTCAGTTAATGCACCAAACACTAAAACAAAAAAAGAACATTAGAATAATAAGAACATTTTGTTTTGATGCCCAGACAACGCTTAAATATATTTTTTAAACAAATATTTATTCATTTAAAATCAACTTAGTTTCGACTGTATAAAGTCTTCTTCAGGAAATAGTAACATTTTTTCTTTTTCTTTTTTTCATGACAAATTTATGTGTTGTCTGGGCTTCAAAACAAAATTTTCTTATTCAAATTACCCAAAGCTTACAAAGAGGACCAACTTCTAATTAATTAGAATAATAGATGAAAGTAATAGAAAAGCCTGGCCTTTTGTCCAAGATCAAAGTGTAGTATCTGTTCCGATGGATACTACACCCTATAGACCGGTATCGTCTTGGCCTTCGGGTCTTGATTCCACCGGTCTGTGGGTTTGTCCTGTGCAGTTCTAGAAGGCTTTGCCTCCCCTCTTTGGGGTGGAGCAAGTTTATCGCTTACTGCTTGAGGCGCCCCTACCGGGGAATGCCGACGGGGCTGCCCAGGCATTTTTTGTATGCCAGAGTGCTCACCTTCTCGGGCGCTGGCTTTTCAAATCCCACTTTCTCGACCTTGTGGGAGGAAGATAAATAACATGGATTCAGTTTATTCACTTTCATTGACACAGTAAGTCTGCATGAACACTTATTTTTGATGCAGCGCCATGGCCTGCGTGATATTTTACGAAGCTGTGCTTTGGTTATTGTTTCTCTATAAGTTGTGATTTATTAGTAGGGGTAATGATGTACTTGCTTCCCACTGCAGCAAGATGTAGCACAAGGCTGAAAGGGGAGGAAAACCATCTCCCAAAGGAGGAAGTAATACCTAGCAGGGTGCACCTCCTAGAACTGTATCTTCGGCTGGTATGAACACAGTTGGTATGGACCACTTTGGTAGAGGCAATACGACTTTCTGATCACCCTTTTTATTAGGGGTAATAAGACATTCACACCATCTTTTTTAGTAGGGGTAACAAGAACTTTGAACCATCTTTTTTAGTAGGGGTAACAAGAACTTTGGACCATCTTTTTTAGTAGGGGTAATAAGAACTTTGGACCATCTTTTTTAGTAGGGGTAATAAGACATTCACACCATCTTTTTTAGTAGGGGTAACAAGAACTTTGAACCATCTTTTTTATTAGGGGTAATAAGACATTCACACCATCTTTTTTAGTAGGGGTAACAAGAACTTTGGACCATCTTTTTTAGTAGGGGTAACAAGAACTTTGGACCATCTTTTTTAGTAGGGGTAACAAGAACTTTGGACCATCTTTTTAAAGTAGGAGTAACAAGAACTTTGGACCATCTTTTTTAGTAGGGGTAACAAGAACTTTGGACCATCTTTTTTAGTAGGGGTAACAAGAACTTTGGACCATCTTTTTTAGTAGGAGTAACAAGAACTTTGGACCATCTTTTTAAAGTAGGAGTAACAAGAACTTTGGACCATCTTTTTTAGTAGGGGTAACAAGAACTTTGGACCATCTTTTTTAGTAGGGGTAACAAGAACTTTGGACCATCTTTTTAAAGTAGGAGTAACAAGAACTTTGGACCATCTTTTTTAGTAGGGGTAACAAGAACTTTGGACCATCTTTTTTAGTAGGGGTAACAAGAACTTTGGACCATCTTTTTAAAGTAGGAGTAACAAGAACTTTGGACCATCTTTTTTAGTAGGGGTAACAAGAACTTTGGACCATCTTTTTAAAGTAGCAGTAACAAGAACTTTGGACCATCGTTTTTGGTAGGGGTAACAAGACTTTTGGACCATCTTTTTTAGTAGGGGTAACAAGAACTTTGGACCATCTTTTTAAAGTAGGAGTAACAAGAACTTTGGACCATCTTTTTTAGTAGGGGTAACAAGAA
This sequence comes from Sepiola atlantica, assembly GCA_963556195.1. Lineage (NCBI taxonomy): Eukaryota > Metazoa > Mollusca > Cephalopoda > Sepiida > Sepiolidae > Sepiola > Sepiola atlantica. The sequence goes on along the minus strand of OY744532.1, from coordinate 75,617,529 downwards.
CTTTGGACCATCTTTTTTAGTAGGGGTAACAAGAACTTTGGACCATCTTTTTTAGTAGGGGTAACAAGAACTTTGGACCATCTTTTTAAAGTAGGAGTAACAAGAACTTTGGACCATCTTTTTTAGTAGGGGTAACAAGAACTTTGGACCATCTTTTTTAGTAGGGGTAACAAGAACTTTGGACCATCTTTTTAAAGTAGGAGTAACAAGAACTTTGGACCATCTTTTTTAGTAGGGGTAACAAGAACTTTGGACCATCTTTTTAAAGTAGGAGTAACAAGAACTTTGGACCATCGTTTTTGGTAGGGGTAACAAGACTTTTGGACCATCTTTTTTAGTAGGGGTAACAAGAACTTTGGACCATCTTTTTAAAGTAGGAGTAACAAGAACTTTGGACCATCTTTTTTAGTAGGGGTAACAAGAACTTTGGACCATCTTTTTTAGTAGGGGTAACAAGAACTTTGGACCATCTTTTTAAAGTAGGAGTAACAAGAACTTTGGACCATCTTTTTTAGTAGGGGTAACAAGAACTTTGGACCATCTTTTTTAGTAGGGGTAACAAGAACTTTGGACCATCTTTTTAAAGTAGGAGTAACAAGAACTTTGGACCATCTTTTTTAGTAGGGGTAACAAGAACTTTGGACCATCTTTTTTAGTAGGGGTAACAAGAACTTTGGACCATCTTTTTAAAGTAGGAGTAACAAGAACTTTGGACCATCTTTTTTAGTAGGGGTAACAAGAACTTTGGACCATCTTTTTAAAGTAGGAGTAACAAGAACTTTGGACCATCGTTTTTGGTAGGGGTAACAAGACTTTTGGACCATCTTTTTTAGTAGGGGTAACAAGAACTTTGGACCATCTTTTTAAAGTAGGAGTAACAAGAACTTTGGACCATCTTTTTTAGTAGGGGTAACAAGAACTTTGGACCATCTTTATTAGTAGGGGTAACAAGAACTTTGGACCATCTTTTTAAAGTAGGAGTAACAAGAACTTTGGACCATCTTTTTTAGTAGGGGTAACAAGAACTTTGGACCATCTTTTTAAAGTAGGAGTAACAAGAACTTTGGACCATCTTTTTAAAGTAGGAGTAACAAGAACTTTGGACCATCTTTTTTAGTAGGGGTAACAAGAACTTTGGACCATCTTTTTTAGTAGGGGTAACAAGAACTTTGGACCATCTTTTTAAAGTAGGAGTAACAAGAACTTTGGACCATCTTTTTTAGTAGGGGTAACAAGAACTTTGGACCATCTTTTTAAAGTAGGAGTAACAAGAACTTTGGACCATCGTTTTTGGTAGGGGTAACAAGACTTTTGGACCATCTTTTTTAGTAGGGGTAACAAGAACTTTGGACCATCTTTTTAAAGTAGGAGTAACAAGAACTTTGGACCATCTTTTTTAGTAGGGGTAACAAGAACTTTGGACCATCTTTTTTAGTAGGGGTAACAAGAACTTTGGACCATCTTTTTAAAGTAGGAGTAACAAGAACTTTGGACCATCTTTTTTAGTAGGGGTAACAAGAACTTTGGACCATCTTTTTTAGTAGGGGTAACAAGAACTTTGGACCATCTTTTTAAAGTAGGAGTAACAAGAACTTTGGACCATCTTTTTTAGTAGGGGTAACAAGAACTTTGGACCATCTTTTTTAGTAGGGGTAACAAGAACTTTGGACCATCTTTTTAAAGTAGGAGTAACAAGAACTTTGGACCATCTTTTTTAGTAGGGGTAACAAGAACTTTGGACCATCTTTTTAAAGTAGGAGTAACAAGAACTTTGGACCATCGTTTTTGGTAGGGGTAACAAGACTTTTGGACCATCTTTTTTAGTAGGGGTAACAAGAACTTTGGACCATCTTTTTAAAGTAGGAGTAACAAGAACTTTGGACCATCTTTTTTAGTAGGGGTAACAAGAACTTTGGACCATCTTTATTAGTAGGGGTAACAAGAACTTTGGACCATCTTTTTAAAGTAGGAGTAACAAGAACTTTGGACCATCTTTTTTAGTAGGGGTAACAAGAACTTTGGACCATCTTTTTAAAGTAGGAGTAACAAGAACTTTGGACCATCTTTTTAAAGTAGGAGTAACAAGAACTTTGGACCATCTTTTTTAGTAGGGGTAACAAGAACTTTGGACCATCTTTTTTAGTAGGGGTAACAAGAACTTTGGACCATCTTTTTAAAGTAGGAGTAACAAGAACTTTGGACCATCTTTTTTAGTAGGGGTAACAAGAACTTTGGACCATCTTTTTAAAGTAGGAGTAACAAGAACTTTGGACCATCGTTTTTGGTAGGGGTAACAAGACTTTTGGACCATCTTTTTTAGTAGGGGTAACAAGAACTTTGGACCATCTTTTTAAAGTAGGAGTAACAAGAACTTTGGACCATCTTTTTTAGTAGGGGTAACAAGACCTTCCGACCAGCCTTTAATTTACAGTTGATATTTTAGCCCATTTCACAAGATCGTCATCTGGTTACTACTAATAAAATGGGATCTTACATTTCTTAAATCTGGATTTTATGGCTAAAATTCTAGACAGATATTGTAACATAACATCTAGCCCCTCCCCACATAACTGTCCGATCAGTCTCTTGAACAAAGTATTTTTGTTTTTCTCTTCACTTAATTCTAAGAACAATATACCGATAAATTGCGAATAAGGCAAATTCAACCGGAAAGGAGTGTTCACATTCACACACAAAAAAAAAAAAAAAAAAAAAAATGTGAGAATTGTACAATGAATAATGAGATCCGGAAATTGATGTAAAACTTGTGAGGCTCACAGTCACAGCAAAATTATGAAAAATTGGCAGGTCTGCTTCCGTGACAAAAAAAATAGTTTGATTATAATAAGGAACTAGTTACTGTTGGTACATGTTACATCAGTGTATACATTAGAAATAAATAATACATCTCTCCTTTTTCTTTACATTGTCCTCTTACTCTCCTCTTATGCTGTTGCTGCTACTATTACTACTACTACTACTCCCTCTATTCCTCTCAATACTTCATGTACCATTCATTTTTCAATCCATCTAAAATATTCAATGTGCAAGCAAGATTATTAATGTTTTAGTATTATCCTGACCATCTGTGATCAGTTTATATATATATATATAGGCATGAATAGAACTTAATTTCCCTTGTATCACTTGATAATTTCCGATAGCCGTGGAAATAGAGCGAAAGTGTGCAGAGCCTTGGTTCACTCTGTGAGCTGGTGTTGCGCCCACTGACCGTCTGAAATTGTCACTTCCTACACGGATGAGAGTGTAAGCTTGAAACACAGGCGTATGTAGGTATAAATAATTTAATATTTATTTGTAAATATTGTTATATTATTAAATATGCAATTTCATAACTTATTTTTTACAAAAATAAGAAATTAATATTTAATTCAAAACTTTTTGTACATCCATCTTGGTTTACAATTACTTTGACCTCTTTCTGTTTGGCTTTGTTTAATGCAACACATAACTGACCATGTTTAATCAAATTTTTTACAAAGTCAAAGGATTTCAGAATACATTGTGATGTCATAATAGATTCTTTCTCTTCTCCCTTCCTTTTAATAATTTACGTTATTCAATTTCTCCCACCAGTTCTTTTATCATCCATCATTGGCCCTTCCTCCCACCATCTAAAACATTCATGTACGAATGAAGTGTGAATGGTGATAAGATAAACCATTCTCAGAGTTTTAGTAGTATACAGATAGATGCATAGTGTAGAAATTGTTAATAAACATAATATCTACGTTGTTCGTATCATGTGTGTGTACAACATTCGGGTAGCAATATTTTCAACAATTATCATTCAGTATGTTTCTTTTTGGAGAGATTTTTTTTTTATTATTCAAGAATTAAAAAGAAATTGTTAAGCGCTTCCTAAATAGCTTCCCAAACTGTTAGATGGAACAGACTCTCGGCCTTTTGGATTAGATCAAAGTGTAGTATTTGTTCGGATAGATACTAAACTCCTTAAAATGTTACCGTCTTGGCCTTTGTGCCTTGATTCCACCAGTTTTAGGGTTTGTCCCGTGCTGTTCTAAGAGGTCCACCTTCCCAGGCTTTGCCTTCTCACCCTTTGAGAAGGGGTTAGTTTATTGCTAATCGCCTCAGGCGCTCCTACCGGGGAATGTCAACGGGATTGCCCAGACATTTTTTGTAGGCCAGAGTGCTCTACCTCTTCAATCTCACTTTCCGACCTTGTGTCACATCTTACCGCTCTGGGAGGGAGATAGAAAAAAAAACAAAAACAGATTCCATCTACGAAATAATACTTATATTTATTTTAAGTCACTCTTTGACCATAAGTAGTTTTTCTTCCAATAGATGTACAGTCAGACTCACTGCCTTCATAAATAAATCAAACACAGCTCATTACACTCCCTATAACGTCTACTATCTATGTTCCAAGTTGATCAAAACAGCATTTTTGGAAAGCAGAGTTGTGTGTCCTTACATTTAGCCAGGCAACAATGGGAAAACATTTCAATGGACATTCGCTCAGCAACAGACAATTAAATATGTCTTCATCTCACAGTAATTTTTTCAGTTGTATTTATATAATAAATAATTATTATTGTTGATATACACAGAATCGTTTTTATCCAAATTATTTCTTCATATTTGTGTCTTACCACTCACAAATTACCACTTTATTTTAAAAAACTTTCAATACACAAAGATTTGCTAAGAATTTTAAAGCCGAAAATGACTTTCTATTCAACAGTTTAAATGCTTCAAAATTCATTTAAAATTTCTAAAAGGTAACCAAAGAATAGTTGAAAAAAAAAAAAAAAAAAAATTAACAAAAGATTAAAATGGCTATTTAGATTAAATTTCGTAATTCAATGATTTTTTTTTTTTTTTAGTCGGTTTTATTTTATGCTATTGTACTCCATTCATACAACTAAACAGTAAAGCATTCTATTTCGCAAGAACGGAAACATACTAGACAAGGAGATAACGTTAGCTAACAAACACATACAAACAAGAACAACAAGAATTTTAACACTAGTTTTTGCAGGAAGGTGCCACTGTTTTCCCACACTAGTATTCCCAAATGATCACTCTCCCTAGTACTGATCAGGCTCAACATCGCTAAACTTTGGTGATCTAACGAGAACTGGCGTGTCAAAGTGATTATATTATATTACTTCATATCAAGACCAGAGAAATCATGCTTACTTTAGTGACTTTTTATTTTATGAGTTGTTAACTCTATTTTTGTTATGAAGTATTTTAATTTAACATTGCCGTATCCATATATTTATTTATAAAGTATGTGCATATATTTATATATTTGTATGTATCAAATGAACTCCTTAACTAATTCACCGATTATTATGAATTTTGGAATACAGCTGCTAGGCGGAAGGGGTCCAAATATGGGCTATATTTAGTTTAATTTAGTTTTATGTAAAAGCGAGTGAAAAGGAGGTGGAAGCCCTTTGAGAAAATTCAGATACCTGCGATTTTGTGAAATTTGAACAATAGGTATTAGGCATGCCTAAATTTCAGTTTCTTTATAACATTTTTAAAAAGTTTTAAAAGTGTGTAATATGGGCACAACCTTCCATTTGAAAATTCAAATATATCCGATTTGCATTGAATTTGATCCATAGCCATTACACAACAATTAAGCAAGATTCCCTGAATTTTAGTTTCTTCTTAAGACCCCTTAAGCTTAAGCTTTACACTTTAGACATTTATTAGAATCAAAATTATGTAATGGATCTTGATTTAAATTGGAATAAGGATTCTAGACATACGGTCATCATTATATTGTGATTTACCAGCTGTCTGGGTGGGACTACATAATGTTTCTACATATTTTTAAAATAAACTGTAGCGAAGTAGATTATTATAGTGGCAATTACATGGTACAACAATAACAAATGAAAGTCAAACTTTTAAAACCCCACAAGATAACTTTATATGTTAGATCATGCCACTTTCTAAGTAATTCGATTTTCCTGAAAACTTGCATTTTCAACTTTCAAAGAGTAATAAGATCCAGTGTGGCCCAAAATCAGAGATATTTTCAAATTTTCCTGCCCCCCCTCCCCCTTTTCCATTGGCCGAGCATCTATCACTTGCGACGTCCGCTGTTTGCATGCACCACTAAAATATGCAGCCTAGTGCATGTTTACAATATTATGTTACATTTTTTTTATATAGTACGTTGTATATTATGTTACATTTTTTTATATAGTGTTGTATATTATGTTACATTTTTTTATATAGTGTCGTATATTATGTTACATTTTTTTATATAGTATGTCGTATATTATGTTACATTTTTTTATATAGTACGTTGTATATTATGTTACATTTTTTTATATAGTACGTTGTATATTATGTTACATTTTTTATATAGTACGTTGTATATTATGTTACATTTTTTTTATATAGTACGTTGTATATTATGTTACATTTTTTTATATAGTACGTTGTATATTATGTTACATTTTTTTATATAGTACGTTGTATATTATGTTACATTTTTTTTATATAGTACGTTGTATATTATGTTACATTTTTTAATATAGTATTGTATATTATCTACATAATATGCAAAGGCAATTTTATGTTTGTACTTACTTTGTCACCTTCCACCCCCTTTTTAAAAGATGGGATCGCCTGATCACCGAAGATACAATGCAAAAGTCATTTTTTTAAATTTAATCTGATGTCGCTGTTGTGTCGAACATGGAGCTAACTTTTTTGGCCTTCGGACTAGAATCAAAGATAGAACTTGTTCTGTTCAAAGATTATACAAAAATACCATGGGATCTGCGTTTGCGCCAGATGTCCACTGAATAGAAATATGTCACCGACTCCTTTTAAGCACGGCAGCAATACACAACAGACGAAAGATACAACTTTTGTTTATATATTATAGTATTTTTATACAATTCTATTTTGTGTAGCATATTTTCATAGATTATACTTTTTACATATCTTATTGAAAATAAATTTATATTATTTTGATTTTTTGTTGCTAGTTTATACATTGTTATTAGATTCTCTTAACAAATAAGTGATGTTCGTAAATGAGGTCAAATTATAAAAACTAGTATGACCTCCAGAATTATAAAAAAAAGAAAAAAAAAAGAAAAAGAAAAAAGATTGGAAATAACCCGTTTGTGTGTGACAGCAGGAGGGGAGGAGAGGAGAGGGGGGGGGTGTAAGTTAGCACATAATATATGATGGGTTATTTTTTGTTATTTTTTGTTAATGTTTTCTTATTTACATATCTATTTTAAAAATAATCCTTAATCACATTTGTTCTTTTTTGGGGATAAACAAGATAAGAATGAAGCATCTTTTTCTATTCTCAGGGAGGGAAGATAAAAAGATAATGAGAGAAGAAATTTATATGGGCAAGAAGATTTTTTTTAGTTGTTAGCAATATCTTACACCTAAATCTCCTTAACAGTCTTGGTGTGTAATATATATATATATATATATATATATATATTATAGAGAGAAGCCCCCCCCCCCCACACACACAAACCCTTTTTAAGCCAGGATTAACCTTTCTGAATAGCTGAAGAAAAGCGAAATAAAGACAGACTCTGGCATAGGATGGAGACAACAGGAAGCTAAAACAGCGGCACAGGAAGAAGGGGGGAGTGCGATTCTGACGAGAGAGAGAGAGAGAGAGAGACAAATCTGACAGGTTGTCATGACTACCAGGATGCAAAGTTATGCTCAATCAATACACTTCGATAAAGATTTCTTTGTTTCCTTTAAAGCCGAAAAGAGATAGAGTTATCAATCATTGGATGGGGAGAGAGAGAGAGAGAGAGAGAGAGAGAGAGGGGGAGGGGAGATTGTATTTATTGTAATTAAAGTTATAAACTCAAACGCTTCTACAATATTTTGCTCAATTCGGAAATAGAGAGGAAACGCTTAAAATAATTGGATTTAGTTAGATTCATCAAGTTTAGGATCATGAAATATACACATTACCTGTAATCTTACTTATAAACATGGACGTCCTTATCAATTGGATATTGTCATAAAAATGAGCATTCTATAATTGGATTGATAAGATACCAGATAACTTCAATATGATACTAGTAAAAATAAGAAAATAAAAAGATACATTTGATACTATGGAAAAAGTTATAGAACCATTGGTATATGGCTCAATGCGCTACATGCCATTCAACTGTATCCAGACGGATTCAACTTAACCAATTTCACTCATATGGCTTGGATTGAGCCGTAGCATGAAAAGGTATCTCGGATTTGTGTGAAAATTTAATGAGTATTATTCCTCAAATTTCAGTATTTTACAGCGGGTTTAGGGGGAATATGGGCACAACCTTCAATTTGTAAATTCAAATATTTTAGATTTTCATTGAACTTGATCCATAGTCATGAAAGACCAATTAAGCAAGATTCCCCGAATTTCAATTTTTTCTTAAGCTTAGACTTAAACTTTAGACATTTTCTAGAATAAAATTCATGTAATGGATTTTGATCAAAATTAGAATAACGATTCTAGTCGTAAGGTTTAGTATCATATCTTGATGTTAATCTTCGTAAGGGGATATAAAAGTGGTGCAAAACTTCTGCAAATTAATTTTACCCGTCCTGGGTATTCTAACACTAACACACTTTTAAACCAGACAGAAAACAAGGGGGAATAGTGAAAGAACAATAAAAAGTAGAATGAGAAAAAAAGCAGAGAGATGTGGGAAGAATCGAAGTGAAATTTACACAGCCAGATCTAGTTAGAAGAGATGGATGAGAAATCAAAATGGCTGAGAAGGTAACTGGGAGACAAGTTACAAAACAAAAAAAATTTGAAATGAGAAATTATCAAGTTACACAAAATCAATGTCTTTTATTCATTTATTTTTTTTAGCACCATAATTTTATATGGCTTTGGTATTGAACAAATAACACATTGTATTTTAAAATATCAACGTATTGATACTTTCGGCAAGCCTATCCTGTAAAAATGTAATCTTCTAAAGGAATAAATGTTAAAGTTGGGCCCATTTCTCGCACTACCGTTAAAGTCAAAATGCCACATTTCAAGTTAATTCAACTCAACACAATAGACGCATCATCTTTTTTATATACTGCTTATGTATATGCGATATCAGTCGTAAGGTTAACTCATTTGCATATTGGTTTTGAAAAGGGACATTTTATTAATTAACTATTATTTATTTATTTTTTTTTATGATTCAATGATTTTGATTTTTATATAACAAATAGTTCTGTTTTGGAAAATTGTTTAATTTCCTGGACAAATATTTAGCATTTGTATTCAAATGTTTCTTTCTTTAAGAGGGGCAATGATTTTCAACAAGTTGCGATCTATTTCTAAATTGTTAGTGAAAAGGCAAGTTGATTTCTTTTTTCCTTTCTTTACGGTCACATTTAAAAGATAAATAAATTTGTATTTACACCCATCCCATCACAGGATAATGTAGGACAAGGCCGGAAGGTGGGGAGAATAAGCCGGCACAACAAGTGCACTCTGACCCTTTAAAAATTGCCTGGGTAGCCCTGTTGGCATTCCCCGATAGGGGGACCCAGGCAGTTAGCCACCAACAAAGAGGGAAAACAAGGCCTAGGAGGGTAGACCTTCTAGGACTACCAGAACTAATACCACAACCCAACAGATAAAAGGTCACCGCAATGACCCAATCTCTGCCGAACTGATTGTCGAGGACGAATCCTCAACTGGTATTCTAGGTGTAAGAAAGAAGGCGTCTTTCTTCAGCTCACTCGGTGGCTAAGATCCTTAGACACCCATAACGATAGTGCCAGTTAATATCATTACAGGAGATCACGTGTTAAGTTAGAGAGGGGGACTTTTGAAATAGTCAAGCAGTAAGCAAAAGACACAAAGCAGAGAGGTGGTTGGGGGGATGGTCTTTTTTCTGACCACCTTAAAAAAGAGAATGGACAGTGAAATCTCGTAGAAAACTATAATGCAACCAACCTGGCTGGTGAAGATTATTTGTAAACTAGATCCGGTTCACACGTACGTTCAATTCCTGAACTGAACTTCAGCAATAATTCAACTGATATGAAATGCCCAAAGTCATGGAATACGGAATGAAAACAGTTTACCCGTTTGGAACGAGGAAAGGGTTCAGTCCCAAATTCTGACCATGACAACTATTTACATATTTATCAAAATTTTAAGGGTAGATTTTTTTTGTCAGCCAGCCTTGTAACCCCTTCCTTCCCTATTGGGTTATTGAACGGCTTACTTTGTCTGTTTAGAGATCAGGGGATTGAACGCTGGTGGTGGGGTCACTTTCAGGCTTGGTTTGTCTGATAACTGACAGATGATGAAGGCAGTTATATATCCTTGGTAGAAGATGAAGTCAGTGTTTTTCTGGTTGGTACTTTCCCTGGGTGATAGTACAGGAGACTTAAACCAGGAGTACCTCCTTCAGAGGCTTCACCATCCGCACTTGCTAAATGTCAGGGTATTCTCAGGTTCCATGTTGCGCATGGATGTATGTCAGGTGAGGTATTTCCGACGTGGATGACTGGGTCTGTCACTGACATGCTACTGTTTCGGCTTTAGGTTCGATTATTTCGCCTCTGAATTTATCACCGTCAGCTAAAAGACTACCTTATTTTGAAGTAATCCTATCTTCCTCTCCCTTTTTGTTATTATGCAAGTTACTTAATCATCTTTCATTCTTTTTAGCTCCATTACATCAAGTGGCTTCATGCTTTGTCTGAAGCGACTTCCATAAAAATATTATTTAAAAAAAAAAATAAATAAATAAAAAAAAAAGGAAAGATTTATTTGAATAAATTGTCTGCCGCCTTCTTCAAATGATTTTTTTTTTTTGTTTGTCATAGTCTGGAAACTGAAATCTTTATTTAATCCCCTGGGTTAAACTGCTCTCATTCTCGTTCTATATCTTTTTAGTATCAGCTAAGTTTTCTTTTGTTCCTTCCTTCATCGGGAATTAATGGTAATACTAATATCAATTGCAATATGAGTGAACGTAAATAATCGCTGATACATAGACAGTTTGGACTCATGATTAACCTGAGAAAGACAAACATAAGTGTGCAGGTGTCGTCACTTCTCCCACCGTTGAAACTGTGAATAGTTATATCTATCTACCATTTATAATACTCTTTCACTCAACCGACAACGCGAGAAGGCAAATACCATTTTGAGCAGATCGGACAATCAGGTTTGGGAAAACAAGTCACCGAGAGACTACACCTACGTCAAAGTTTATCAGGTCCGTGTACTCAACACCTTGTATAGAAGTAAAACGTGGATCACATACATGAGGCAAGAGCAACTACATCCCATATACAGTGTCTAAAACACAGCTTTAAAATTAGATGGTGGGATCACAATCCACACAAAGTTGTGCGAGAGGGTGCTAAGATCTGAGCCTGCATCATCTATAATGCCCGAAAAATGGTTGTCGCCTGACGAATAGAAGATTGCTGAACTGTCTGCTCTATGTAGACTTTGTCCAGGATGAGAGTTGTTCCTCACTAAGATTTAAAGACACCTGCAGGGGGGGAACTGAGGGCATGCAACATCTCCCTCAAACTGGAAGACTCAATTTGCTGGTCATACCGCTTTGCACCATACTGTTCGTGTGAGCATTACAGAGGATGACAGGAAGAAAGGGTCAGCTTGCGGCAAAGATGAGACACTGAAAGCTCAGGCTCCTGCTTCATCTTTGCCACTCTCATATTGGTCTACACTGTCACAGCAAACATTGCTGTAGATGAGTGTCAACTCGAGGCTGCGTCTGTCATGGTCTTCCAATGTTAAATATTGGATTAGTCAGAATATGTTTGCCGAGTTTGAGTTTCATAGACAGGGCTTGACCAAATGACAGCTGGATTCATTTGGTTAATCAATTGATTGATCTAGTCAGGTGACTAGATAGATATATTATTTACCGCCTTGCCAGGAGGTTAGACACAAGGTCAGGTGTGGTTTTGAGAAGCTAGCACACACTGTATTTCCATGGTAGGGATGCCTCAGGCAATTAGCAGTAAACTACCCCCCCCTCTCTCAGAGGGAAGGTAAAGCCTGGGAGGGTGGATCTCCTAGGACTGAACAGAACAGCTGTCTGACAACAACAAAGCTACTGTTGGACTGATTTGCATTATAATTCTAATCTAGTGGGTTATGGCCTGGAAGTTAGAGGGGACAGATCATAATGTAGTCATGTTAAATAAGTGATGTTTCGATCCCTTTGAAAGTGGTAGTCAGAAGCAACTCTTAGTTAAGGAAGATGGATCCATAACTATATATTTTATTTATTTAAGTAGGATTAAACTGTTGTTATCTTCACTTATGTGATCAAGAGTTTTAGCTACCGGTGAGAAGACAGTGTCTGCTTCAGATGATGAGGGATCCAGAAGAGCAGGCAACAACAAACGTAAGCTCTCATTATGCAATACAGGATTCCAATGATGAAATAATCATACTAGATTACTGGAAAACAGTCTAGTGGATAAAGCCGTTGATTAAAAACTATTCTTAAATAAATTCTTCTGAGAATGATCGATTACATGAATTTGTAGAGATGTTAAAAAACATCAAAACCTTAAGAAAGGGGTGGGGCGAAATAAAGCATGCATGGTTACCTCCCTTTGCAGTTCATATAACAGGTTTTAGTGAAAATTGTATCAGAAGGAGACAAACTTCTTTCCCAGATTTTATTGGTAATTGATTAAATCTTGTAGAATCTCAACTAGTTTTGCCATGGCTACAATGTTGTAAGTTATTGTCATGGTAACTAATACATAAAATTTTAAATTTAAAAAAAAAAATACTTGGCAGAAGAAAATTTTTTTAAAATTATTTTTTTAACGGGGGAAAAAAAACACGTTTTGAAAATAACAATCGCACATCCTTTTATCCGGTTACATTTGTAAAGGTGGTTCGGGTGGGGTACTGGTTTTCTGCTTTCGATACAAAGTAGTTGAACAGATCTAGAATGTGAGACTCCATTGTGTATCTTATGCTTTATATAATTTTAAAAAAAGCAAGCATATTATTTAATGCTGTTACCAAGAAGAAAAGAAAACTGTAGTTGTTTAATAATAGACGGATTCTAGTGCATCTCATCTCGTCGGCAAAATGGCCATGTTGAAAGCAACTTAAAAGTTATTTGCTTTCCATCTGCTAATGTGGGTTGTGCCATAATGGTTATCGGCACTAATTCTTGAAGTGGTTTCTTGAGTTCCATGGTAATCATGGCTGTGGAGTCAGAGTCGAGGAATCTGAGTCAGAACAAATTCATTGCTTTAGGAGTCAGAGTCAGTGAAAAATTATCCTACTCCCAATAAAAAAACAAAAAAAAAAAACTAAATTTAATATCAAATATATTAAAATCTGTGTGATGGTGATGGTCTTTCTTTTAAACGACAACAACCACTTATGGATTTTTTTTTTTTTTTTTTTCCCCCCAGGCATTTTTGATCACGTTTTTTTTTTTTTGTGGGAGGGGGCTGTGATTTTTGTTCATCTATAAATAAAGGTATACATATGTCAGTCTCCTTCAATAACCATGTATGCAAATTTAATTTTTAGGTGCAAAGGAGAGGTCTAATCTCAATAATATCTGATAAAAAAGAAAGGAAAACATTTCTTTCAGTTTTAATATAGACACAAAAATATTCTCTTATTAAAACAGAGAGAGAGAGATAGAGAGAGAGAGATAGAGAGAGGGAGAGAGAGAGACAGAGAGAGACAGAGAGACAGAGGGAGAGAGAGAGACAGAGGGAGAGAGAGAGACAGAGGGAGAGAGAGAGACAGAGGGAGAGAGAGAGACAGAGGGAGAGAGAGAGACAGAGGGAGAGAGAGATAGAGAGATAGAGGGAGAGAGAGACAGAGAGAGACAGAGAGAGACAGAGAGAGATAGAGAGAGTGGTCTTCTTTTTATCGATTAGTTTCGTTTCAATGATTTTAAGTAATGAACAGGAATTAAATGGCAAAACAATAGCAAGCAGTCAAAGCCTGCGAGTTAAAAATAAAATCATTCAAAAAGCCTTGAAAATGTTATTTCTGTGGGAAATGCATGTAAAAGGATTTTTGGATTTTTTTTGGTTTGAGGATTTTCCTCCAAAAGTGATCTGATAGTCTTCTGATGAGCTTCATGAACAAAATGTCTTGGTAATTATATGTTTATTCCCGGTTGTTTGTGCGCGAAACAATTGTCAAGTTACATTAAATTATTTTTTAATTCAGCAATGAAAAAATGAATAAAGATTTGGTCATTGGAATTTGAAATACCATTGTTTATATATATATATATCCATTCCATGATAAATGCCAGTATACTGAAATCATATGCCCTTAATAGGGTTAAGATGAAAATTCATATGCACTAAATGTACAAAAGCAAGGAAATTCCCAAATTTTTACACTTTTATTGTCATTAAGGGTATGCGAGCACAACAGGGCTATGTATTTTACTGGCAGGAATTTTTCTTCAGTGCACCTCACACACTTCATCCACTCATGCATAGAGATTCATACTGTAGTGATGTGATAATGAAATGGTTTGGTTGATATGTAGTCATACCCTTAATGACAATAAAAGAGTAAAAATTTGGGAATTTCCTTGTTTTTGTACATTTAGTGTATATGAATTTTCATCTTAACCCTATTAAGGGCATATGATTTCAGTATACTGGCATTTAACATGGAATGTCACTACTTTTGTAAAGGCTATGTCTCAATACAATGGTCATTTTTAAGGTTTTTTGGAATTTTCTGGAAAACTAAGGTATATGGTAAACTGAAATTAAAATACCATCAACTAGACCCTAGAACCTCTATCTCTGCCAAAAATCAGCTGAATCCATCAAATAGTTGACGAGATACAGGGTGGCACATACGTACGTGTACACACACACACACACACACACACAGATAACATGATTTCATGATTGAACTTTCTGGATCTCTGGGTTGCCTTGACTAATGATGCTGAAATTCTACACACTTATAGAACCTATCAAATAAAAATTTTGTGCAAAGTTTTAACTAATTTGGTTTATTGGTTTTTGAGTTATGATTGATCAAAGAAATGAGATTTCCAGCATAGGCCATTTTTGAAGTCCATTAAGGGATAGAGCGTTCTCGCACCTCCCTTGATTATTACTAATATAAGATTTCTTAAATCGAAGTGAAACTTTAAAAAATTTCCGCAGTCAAAATGAGAGTCAAGTGTTTAGCTGTTCTGCTATATCTGTATTTTGATACGTCAAATCGCCATAGCCTTACATACTGGTAGAGTCAGCTGAAAACAGAAATAACTCTTGTAAAAATCGACTCTAAATACCCGTCTTTCGAATACTTACTGACATCAAATCACTGATACGTCTTTCCAGGATTTTTGGTACTTCCTAACATCAACTGCTGAGCCTTAAAAAGTCTATAATACTAATATATTGTATATTTACATTATTATTAGTGAAAGACTTTTTGGGTCAAAGTCAAATGTTTTAAAATTTCAAAGGTCAGAGTCAAGCATTTACGCTACCGACTCCACAGCCCTGACAGTAATAACAGGTATAGATCCCAATCCTTCTTTTTAACTAAATGTAATTAAAATGGTTAAATAGACTAAACAACTTTGTCTTGGTAATTTTATGCTGTTATTTTATGGGCTGAGAACATCAGACTATCTTGTGAGTATTGATTTACTCCTCTCCAGGAGTTAGTCACAAGGCCAGTTTTATCTTACTCCCACAAATAAGATGTGACCCAAGGTCGGGTCGGGAAAGTGGGGTTTGAAAAGCCAGAAAGTGAGCACTCTGGCCATTAAAAATTGCCTGGGCAGCCCCGTCGGCATTCCCCGGTAGGGGCGCCTCAGACAGTAAGCAATAAACTTACTCCTCCCCAAAGAGGGGAGGCGAAGCCTGGGAGGGTGGACATCCTAGAACTGCACAGGACAGACCCATAGATGGGCGTAAATCAAGCCCCGAAAGCCAAGACAATACCAGTCTATGGGGTGCAGTATACATCGGAACAGATACTACACTTTGATCTTAGCCAAAAGGATCTTGTGAGTAGCCAAAAAAATAAGTTTCCGAAATTTTAGAAATAAAATCAAGTCAAATAGCGACGAAAAATAAGGAACTTAGCTTTAACGATTTGGCAGAAATCGGCTTTTTCTTCTTTATAACAAAAAAGTGGATTTTAACCAAAAACCGGAGAAGCATGGGAGGCTCTAGCGATTTAAACAGAAATCCACTTTTTCTAGATTTAAAAAATAAAGCGGATTTCCGCCAAGACGTGAAGAAGTCACACCTCTTAAAGCATTTGTATGTAAAATATGTAGCTGTTAAAATATATATATATTTTTAAAGTCAGTGGTAGTTGGATAGGCAGTTGTCTAGAGCCGTCAGGGAGGTAACACCCTGCCTCAGTGTCCTATGCCTAGCTACTTTTGTCTGATCCAGCCAAACATAAGCAGTGACGAAGTAACACCCTTTCTCTATCTCAGCTACATACACTTAGATTGATATATATACACACACTCTCTCTCTCTCTCTCTCTCTCTCTCGTAGAGACACTTGTTCAGAGAAAAAACACATTCCGAGTAACTCTTTCTCTTATACACTATTTACCCGTCTCTCCACAAGGGCTGGATGTGACACAAGGTTGTGTTTAAAGTGGTGTTTGGCATTCAGTAATGGCCACCATGTGCTTGACATTTCCTTTTGAACACTTCTGATAGGTCAGCAGAAATCAATTTCTCAACATTTCTCTCCTTTCCCCTGTCAATTATCTGTCCTTATTCATTTGTAATGCTATCTTTGATGTGAAAACATCCTTTTTTTCTCATCTGGCTTTTCGTACAGCCTCAGAAGACAGGTGTTCGTCTTAACCACATTTCTGTTCCTTTTATCCTTCAATATGTTATTGGAACGAATACATTTTATTTCGCTTTAATTACATTTTTTTTTTTTTTTTTTTAAATACTTACTCTGGCTTTAGAAAACTGTTAGAGCGGAGACATTTTTCCCTTACTCACCAAATATTACTAACACACTCTTTTGGCTAAGATCAAAGTGTAGTATCTGTTCCGATGGATACTGCACCCCATAGACAGGTATTGTCTTGGCCTTCGGGGCTTGACTTACGCCGGTCTATGTGTCTGTCCTGTGCAGTTCTAGGAGGTCCATCCTCCCAGGCTTTGCCTCCTCTCTTTGGGGAGGAGTAAGTTTATTGCTTACTGCCTGAGGCGCCCCTACCGGGGAATGGCGACGGGGCTGCCCAGGCAATTTTTAAACCCCACTTTCCCGACCCGACCTTGGGTCACATCTTACTTGTGGGAGTAAGATAAAAACTGGCCTTGTGCCTAACTCCTGGAGAGGAGTAAATCAATAATCACCAAATATTACTAAACATTAAAAAGAAGTAATTATGCAAGGAGTTATTGTCTGTTTGTTCCTTCTGTGATTGTATGAATTAAGTCTTGTTTTTTATGCATTTTTGGTGGAAATATTGAAGCAGCTTTTTATTATTATTATTTTTATTTACATGTCATTTTGTTGTGCTTTTTTATATTTGACACCCCCCCCCTCCTCTCAACTATTTTCCACCTGGTCCTCCATCAATTTTTTAATTTCATCTCTAAAAGGTGCTTGTGCACCTGTATCGCGTGGATTGGGGTGAAAACAGTGCACAGTGAAGTGAATGTAAAGCAGCTTCATATTGATGATGACGTCCCTTCTAATGGGTGAATTACAAACAGATTCTTCTTAATTAAAGGGTAAGGGATCATATCTGTGCATTCATACATACAAACATTCATTTGATGCTAGGTCAATTACTCAATTTCATTGGCAATAAATAGCAAAGTGCAGCAAGCCATGTAAAAAAACTTTAAACCTGGATATGGTAGGCATCATCACAACCTCCTCTGGTAAGCTGTTCCAGGGTGCAGAAACACAGATAGAGAATGCTGCCTTTCTTCTGTTGAGACAAAACAGACGATGGTACATTTTCTGCGGGTTACCATGGAGACAGCAACTAGACGTTGGGATGAAAAACTTCTCTAAAAAAGGTAATTTTCGTTCCCGTTGATGATGTATGCCAGAATTAGGTCCCCTCGCATCCTTTACTGCTCAAGTGAGGACAGATTTAGTCTTTGAAGCCGTTCTTTGTGGGTACATGTGGGGAATCACATGACCATCCTGGTTGCCAACCGTTGAACACGCTCGAAGTGTACAATATGTTTTTTGAAGATATATATGTATATATATTGCTTGGATGGCATACTCAAGTATGGGCCGTACCAGAGTTATGTATATGGGACGAAATGGGTCTGCTGTTAGAAAGGATTTCCGGATCAGGTAGAGAATCCGTCTGGCTTTGTTCGCCATCTTGATACAGTGGTGTGTTGGTTTGAAGGAGTTGTCCTGGTTGCCAACACACCCAGATGATATACAATATCTTTTTGAATATTGGGTGGTATACTCAAGAATAGGCTGTATCAGAGTTATGTATGGGAGACGGAGTGTATCGGCTGTGAGGCTTCGAAAAGATCTCCGGATTAGGTAGAAAGCCCGCCTGACTTTGTTCACTATCTCGATACAATGACGCGTTGGTTTGAAGAAGCTGTCCACAACTGTATCAAGGTCCTTTGCATTAGCGATGCTGTTGAATGGTTGAGGTGGAAACCCAATGATCTTTATCGCACGCACACACACACACACGCGCGCACACACACAGTCTGCATTTTCTGTTGTGATTGTAGGATTCACACAAATTTTTTGCAACAATCTTCTACGATAAATATACGTTAAATATAATGTTATAATATTGTAAAGATCTTCTTCGGTTATTCTTCACTAGTGCATTTATTTAACTCTTTTCCAGGGAGTTAGACAAGATCAGGTGAGCTCTTGAAAAGTCAGCACACTAGGAGAAGTGCACTCTGGCCTACAAAAGCATACCTGAGCAGCCCCGTCAGCATTCTGCAGTAAGGGCGTCTGAGACAATTAGCAATAAACTCCTTCTCAAAGAGATAGGGTTAAGCCTAGGAGGGTGGAGGTCCTAGAAATACGCAGAACCATACCTCACCAGGACATAAACAAGGTCACTGTCTGATTGTCAAGGAGATATCTTTGACTTGTATGAACAGCACCTACTGAAGCTGTGTCAGCTAAGTCCTGCACTATATCTGCCTTCATAACTTTCTTCTTTTTTTTTTTTTTGAGCAGGTGTGATGTAGTCTTTTGTGTTTGTAAGTAAGTTGGTGTTTTTCATCGAAGTCGAAAGATGTAACTGAACAATGATGGACGTTTTTTGTTTATACTACAATCTAGAGATATGGGTAGGGAAACTTTTGCAAGAACTTACAAACAAAAACAAAAATAAGATGAGCAAAGTGTAGTATTTGTTCTGATACTACATTTCATCTTTTCTGTTCTCGGTCAGTGAAGACTTTCAGACTAAGGCAATTTTAATTCTTGTCCCAATCCAAAATGCCCCTTTTTGAAGAGCTGTAGTTCCCCACATTAAAAACTGACCTTATGTCTAACTCTGACCCCTTAAAAGGGCGTAAGTAAATAGGAACAGGTGAATGAAAATCATGCATTCAAATAAGGAAGCAAAACTGTGTTGTATTCATTTGCAAAAGATAGTAGGAATAGTGCAAGTATTTTTGTTTGCTGAAAATATTTTTGATGGTGAGGTAGTCCTAAAACGATATTTAGGTAAGTGTTTGTTGTGTGTACTTGTAGGGAGGTAGGTAGGTCTTGGGTTGTAAGAAGAAAGGATTTCAGTTTTTTTGTTGTGGAAAATGCCTTATAATATAACTTTACCTCTGTGACCTAAGAATATGTGGTTCCCAGTATTTGCGGGATGAATTTTAACATAATGGAAGTTTCATTTAAAACCATAAAATACACCCAAACACGGTATCCTTAGCACTGGAAGAAAAGCCCTCCACATTTAAAAAAAACAACAAAAAAAACTGAAATCCTTCCTTCCATCCCCAAACCTATCACCCTCCCACTAACAGAAACACTTAACACTTCCTAAATACTAAATACGGTTTTAGGAAAAATCTTTTCAATAAACACAAAAGGGTTTCTAAAATTTTCTTGAGGACTTTTATAAGCTGGCTTTAAAGTTCAATTCATTTGGAGCTGGACTTTGAAAATCGAGGCGGGGGGGGGGGGGGGGTGAAAGAATAAACTAAAGGTTGACAATAGGCTAAGTATGAGCAATATATTGAGGGCTTAGACCACACACACACACACACACACACACACACACACACACGAGAGAGAGAGAAAAAAAAAGAAAAAAAAAAAAAAACACTTTTCTGCACCATTTTTTTTAAATATTGTTTGCCTGCCCATCATATGATGGACTTTTCAAATGGCATCCGTACTACAAGGCGTCCTCAATATCTTGTTACCCACAGGGCCATGAACTCACCACTGACTCCTGAAATTTTAAACGGTCCAGCTCCGACTCCAGCATAAGAAATCTTTCATTAGTAATAATTCATATATACTATATCTTCTAATACATAAAGTAAAATTAGTCTCTCTTAATTTTTGTCATCGATAGCTTTCTCCCTACAAAATCAATATCTGAGTCAGTTCTTTTGATGGATCGCTGAAGCATATTGTTAACAATAATAAGATCTAATTTGATTTAATTCCTTCAAGAAAATACTTTGATCGGGTCGGAATTATTTTCATATGGAGGCCATCTTAAAAAAAAAAGAAAAAAGAAAAGAAAGGGATTTAACTGTATTTGTAAATATAGTTACTTATTGTGTTTGGGGGGAAAACACCGTCAAAGTTTCCAAAACATAACAAAACAAAAAAATTATTTATAGTGTTTTGATTTTAAAAAGGATGGACATGTTTTTCAAGGAACCTGTGAATTCAAAAAAATTTTTTTTTTTTTGTAGTTACTTTAATGAACAAAATTTAAGATTTCAATTAAAAAGGGGCTAAAAGAAAAATTACTAAAAATGTGTTATCATAAAGTGGTGGTCGTCTAAATAATAAAAAAAGACAACAAAAAAACTATCACCACTTCATCAATTTATGACAAATATTTTGGTAATTTCTTGATGGCTTTTTAAAAAAAAATTTATTTTTTTATTTCCTTCGGTAGATCGTTGCAATTTTATCCGGCCAAACAAATGATTAAAGTTCCTGTAAATTAATGAATTTGCTTTAACTCAAATCCCATACAACTCGTTACCACCTGAACAATTTGTAATATCGGTGTCTTTACAGAAAGACGGTTCCAACAAGATGGTACACCTGCTCATTATACCATAACTTCCATGAAATTCTTCAATGAAGTGCTTTAGAATTTATGAATTATTCCTTTGCATTTGTAGAGCCCAGATCACAGCTCTTGGGACAATTAATTCCCTATGGGATATTATTAAAGAATGTGTGTCCAAGAAGCAATTCCAGTTGAAAAGAGCCATTCGTTCTGTCTTTTACACTAATTGATAAGGTTTGTCCTCATATTTGGTACAGAAATGTCACAAAGAATGACAGAATTTCATACTGAACGTTTAGATGAATAAATTTTGAATACGTTTATAATATATGGTTTGGCTTATCTGTTCAACGGCACATCAACCCTTTTTGGGGATTATTTAATGCAAAAACACAATAACTATTGTAAATGATTAATTTTATTATATATATTTAATGGGTTTTTTTTTAAATTTAAAAAAACTTTTTATTCACTCCAAACAAGGCATATTGCCACTAAAGCAGAGGTCAACTTTCATGAGAAATGCTTTCTTTGACCTTATATTTACTTGGCCTTTCATGACCTTTCGAGTTAAACCATTCATAGCTGATCTTCTGTCCATTATAGAGAAGCAAATACTTTAAGGAAAACAGTTAAATACCTTTATAATTGACCACTGAAAAAGGAAACGTGATAAATAACGGGGCTCCAAGTACAAAGATGTTGCTCCTGTTTTTTTTTCTTTTTTTTATTTGTTTAAAATAAAAAACACTTCCAACGAAAATATTGATATATAAAAGTTTATTTTTTGATAAAATTTTTTAGCTTTTTGTCTTTCTTTTTTATTAATTATATATTTATTCATTTGTTTTACAGGTAAGCAGCTTGGGTCAAATCTCAAACACGTATTGGATGGGACTCAATAAATGCAGACAAGCGTGAATATATAAGAACATAAGCAAAGTGCACAAAAAATCGTTCACAAAACAAATATCTTTATCATAATGACCTTGTTCCTACATTAGTACAGCAATAATTACCTGATACTCCCAATTTGAAACAAATGAACTTGCTCAGATGCAAAGAAAAAGGATTGATTTAATAGTTATCTGATGTTGTTAAAGTTTGTTTTTTTTAGTTTTATATTCCAACTTTATATTAATAATAGTTTATGTTAAAAAATTTTTTTTTTAACATAAACAAGGCAAGTTGTTTTTATTTATTTATTTTTTTTAATTATTACATGGCACCATAAAATATTCTACATATCTCCAGAGAAAATGTAAAAATATTAAAAGAAAAATGTCTTTAATCTCTCATCCGTAAAATATTGCTACGTCCATGTTTTTGCTTGTCGACCCGACGCACACCCGTTGGCACAACAGCTGCTACTGGTTATCTAATGCTCGTCACACATGCTAGTCCGTCGACTAGATTACGCAGGACCGGCGGGACAGTTATAAAAGTGGGGAGGGGGCGGTTAAACACATGCATATATAACTTCATTATTGATGACCGTAAAGTGGGGGAGCTTGAACCCCCCCTGCCCCCCCCCCCCCCCACCGGTGTCGCCGTCCATGTACGACATTTAATATTTTCCTAGTGTCTCTCCAGGATCAGCACTAATTAAATATTTTTCAGTGTTATTAACTTCTTCCTTTCAGACTTTCTCACTTAAGGGAACGTCTAATATTAAATTATAGGGACATACGTCGAGCTGACGGGTATATTAACTTCTTCCTTTCAGACTTTCACACTTAAGGGAACGTCTAATATTAAATTATAGGGACATACGTCGAGCTGACGGGTATATTAACTTCTTCCTTTCAGACTTTCACACTTAAGGGAACGTCTAATATTAAATTATAGGGACATACGTCGAGCTGACGGGTATAATAACTTCTTCCTTTCAGACTTTCACACTTAAGGGAACGTCTAATATTAAATTATAGGGACATACGTCGAGCTGACGGGTATATTAACTTCTTCCTTTCAGACTTTCACACTTAAGGGAACGTCTAATATTAAATTATAGGGACATACGTCGAGCTGACGGGTATATTAACTTCTTCCTTTCAGACTTTCACACTTAAGGGAACGTCTAATATTAAATTATAGGGACATACGTCGAGCTGACGGGTATATTAACTTCTTCCTTTCAGACTTTCACACTTAAGGGAACGTCTAATATTAAATTATAGGGACATACGTCGAGCCGACGGGTATAGGTAGTATAACCCTAACTACGTCCATGTCAAAGATATTAAGTTCACACAAATGAACGAAAAATAATAGTATAAGTTATATGGGTCCAGCTTTCTATCCACGAAACACTTTTAGATTATTAGACATAGGAACATGAAATTTGGTAGGAGTAATCCTCTCTATGCAGATTGTCAGGGGGGGGGGGGGTCATATTGGTCTATTTTCTATTAAAGGGAGCAGGAAATATGTTTTACCTCCGATTTTAATGCAGTTTAAACCAGTTATTTTATGCTAATTCTCAAAATTAGAACAAATTTTGACTCCTTTTAAGACACTCTAATTCGATAAAAAACAAAATGAACATTTTTCTAAGCCCCAAAATGTGGGATGCATTTTCAGTTTTCACCAAAGCATGTTTTTCATTGATTTTTATCGTAGTTTTTTTTTTTTTTACTTAAGTTCACCCCAAGCTAGGCACAATGCCACTGAGACGTAGGGAGTTACTGTGAATTAGGGGAATCCTATATGGGGAGTTGTGCAGCGAGAGGCTTGTTCACATTACATTTAAATGTCTACATGCTAGTACGATCAGGAAAAGAGGAAGCAGGAAGGGAATTCCAAAGGCTAACCGTACGAGGAAAGAAGCTATTAGAGTAGAAGGCTCTCCGGCATTTGGGGACCTCAACAGCGAAAGTTTACCACTGACCAATTGGATGTCTTGGCATAAAAATACAATTTGTTGGACTACTTCAAGCATCCATGCAGTCTGGCCTTTTCCTCAATTTTTAATCAGTTGGATTTTCAAGAGCATACTAACAGGACGTTCTTTTGTTGGCTATTTCAATTCACCAACGGCAAGATAAAATCTACAAAAGTGCGTGGCACCCCTTTTTTGTGAAGAAAAACTCTTAGCTGTTTTTAATTCTTTTTCTGCACCGTCAAAATAAAAGGTATTTTCTGTTAACTTTCAACGTCAGATGGAACCGCTATCACAATCAAAGTTTAATTATAATGACGACGGATACTCTTCACCTATCATCATTAGTAAAGTACTTGTAAAACAAGCACAGGGATGCAACATTGCAGCGATTGGACAGAGGCTGGAACATGTTTGATAGTGAGAGGTCTATTAGATCAGAGACTATTTTTCGGACCCTGGTTAAGGAATCAGAACTAAATAATGCATGCTGCAGAATCACTGGGACACTAAGACCAACCCTACTACCAGACTGACTGTTGTGAAACCTTCACATATCCGAAAGGATATCCATGAGAGAATCCAAAAACACAAACAGGAAACCAATAGAAGACCCCCCCCCCTCCCTATCTGGCTATGAACAACCAAGGAGCAGATTGTGACAAGCTGCGCGTGCGTGGTCCCCCTCTGTATGTGACGAGTGTAAAATGCAATAAATTTGGGCAATTTGGGGCATTTTTGACCCCCTGGGAGCGCGAACCAGAACTTTTCTGAGGTCAAGGATGCTCATTTTATATCCAGAACAATTGCCTTTACATTTTGGCCAAGTTTCAGAAAAATTGAATGGATGGATCAAACGTTATGGGAGAAAAGGGTCATCTTTTGCCATTTTGGGGGCTTTTGACCCCCTGGGGGCGTGAACCAGATTTTTTCCAAGGTCAGCGATACTTATTTTCTATTAGGAACAATTGCCTCCACATTTTGGCCAAGTTTCAGAGAAATTGAATGATGGATGAAAAGTTATGCGGCAAAAAAATGTCATTTTTTGCCATTTCGGGGCCTTTTGACCACCTGGGAGGCTAACCAGATTTTTTTCAAAAATTGGAGAATATCACTTTCTAACTTTACCAAAGTTACAACTTCATGCAAAATTTCAGAGAAATTCAATGGATGGTTGCGGAGAAAAATCCGGACGGACGGACATGCCTCAAAACATAAGTCCCCCGATTTTATAAATCGGGGGACCAATTAAGAAGCAGTTTCATGACCAAAGATAGCCATGACCCTGCACAGTCATAGAACTACCGCATTGACATGGAATGACTACTTGAACGAAGCTATCCAAGAACCCAGAGAACATCTCCCATATGGAACGGATCTTCCAAGGAAGGACTGGTGATCCTGAACTGGGCAATAGCGAAGATTGGAAGGACAGCCAAATACCTCCACAGGTGGGGACCGGCAACTACCCTTGTGAAAATCCCAGACAGACAATGGAACACATCCTCAGTGACTGCAGTAATGAACCAACTTGTACTGACCAGGATTTGATGGACTGTAACCTCGATGCCCAACGAAGGATCCAGTATTGACATAAGATATGATGATGATTTTGGATCCATCCTCTTGAAATATTTCAAGCGATCACTGATAGAGCATGAAACCCCCCTACATATTTTTTTGTTATCTCTGGTTTTAATGATTTTAGAAAAAAATGAGACACGTTGGGCCACCCATTCAGCTTGGATTAGATAGTTTGAATCACACAAAAGTTAGTTTGCAAAGTCAGTCAAAATAATAGATAAACTATTAAGTAAACAGCACAAAATTAAAGTTTCTTAAAATTTTAGCAAAGTTTGATAATTTTAAGAACCTCTGAAATGGAGGGGGGGGGGTAACTCTACAAAATTTAAGTTTTAAGACTATGATTTCAGACATTTTCATTAAAGTAATATTTTTGGTTGACTTTACATATTTTTTAGACTGACCATATCGTGTAAACATGCGCAATGCTGCGTGTTTGGTGGGATGCGTAGATGCATGTTGCAGATGGCAGCTCTGCAGGTGGAGAATATTTAGCTAAGAGAAAGGACCACACAAGAAAGTGGCTGGCGTCTTTGAAATAGTAATGTCTTCTTGGATACGGGGTTCCATGCTGTCATTGTGAGCTACTTGAGTCCTAGAAAAATTAATGTCCGCTCTAGATACAAGACCCCCCTGGTCAGTAAGATTTTATGTCCAGTAATAAAACAGCTTAGCCTTACAAGTGGGCTGGCTGTATGGTCGACCCTAAATAACACAAGTATCTCTATACATATTCCAGTAGAGCTGGCAGAGGAGGGTCAGTTGGGTTTCTGTGAGTCTCAAAGACAGATGGGTCTCTGGACCCTAAGCTGAAGGACCGTTTGGATTTATATCTTGATTCAGAGTTCTGATTGCTGGTCTGTCGTTCAGTCGAAAAATGAAGTATCAGTGTAACCTCTCAAAATAAAACATTGTTACTTGTTTTAAACTTGAATTCTGATTTTGTTGGAAATGAAAAT
>OY744532.1:75513346-75585846 GCA_963556195.1 Sepiola atlantica | reverse complement strand
TTCGCAAACGTAAAAAATGCATTTTTTACGTTTGCGAAAATATATGCACATATATGGAAGGTGATAGATATATAGATTTTAGTTTTACTGGTAATTTAAAATCAATAAAAATGTATTAGTACCAGCAATGTTAAATTAAGTTTTAAACAAAAACCAACCACAAAAAAAAAAAAAAAAAAAAAAAATCATTTTTGGTATCAGAAAACAAACACATTTTTCCGATTTTTTAGATTCCAGATTCTGATTAATCGTCCCAACAATAAAAGCTATACAATCAAACATGGTTTGAATATTACAGTAAAAAAAAAATCTACAGGAGAAAAAAAAACAAAGAAAGTGAAATAGTCTCACAGTAATATCTTCAATTCATTTATTTACAAGTCGGTCATTTTGATTTTTTTTTCTTTTGAAGATTCTTTTTTGACTGTAATATTCAAACCGTGTTTGATTGTATAGCCTCTAAAGATGCAATGGTCATTGAGGAATTAGAGTTTTGCTTGACACAATTATTTAGCCTTATCGGAATATAAATCAATTACACACACACACATAAATGATGGTTACCAATTCAGGTTTTCGAGTATGGCTGGGCAGTGTACACAATCGTTCCTCTGTGGTCAGCACACCTGTGTAACTGAAAGAGTTACATGTTTAATGAAGTTTATACAACACCACACAGACGTTTTGGTCAAGCTGATAACAAAGGAGTTGTGCAAATGAAAGTCACGCCACCAATGAACAACGAACCTCACATTTTTTGTCCAGAGTTTTTCTTCTCCTAGACTAGTTGCTTCTCCCAAGGCTCTAGTTTAATCCACCATACTATTTGACTCTTAGCAAGGAGAACTGGATTCACACTTTCCTAAGAGTATTAGTTAAATTGACGCAACAGTTTGGCTGCAGAATATGATACATACATGCACAAGCGATAAGCTGCGGTTCTGTTGTTGACAGACATGGTGCATCTCTCGATGCATATTCAGATTGGGAAAAGAACAAAACCCCAGAAAGCCGACGATGGAATCTGATGAATCTCCATCATAGTGTCTTTCAATCAGTCAGTTCAATAATTTGAGTGATGCAACCGGATTTTAAAAATCAATTTAAAAAAACAGAAAATAAGCAAAACGTGCAAGAGTGTTCGATAGACCCACCAGTCATATGATAGCAAGGGAGGGGGGGGGGGGGTAATTGTGAAAAATAACAAAACCATTACGTTTTTGTCTGTGATTGCAATAATAAGTTTTTATAAAAGAAATATGTCTGACATTAAAAAATATACTAGATTAGCCAGGGTCAACGTTGGTACATTGTATCTATTTATATATATATATATATATATATATATATATTAATATATATATATATATATATATATATATATTAATATATATATATATATATATTAGTGCACTTAACTGATTGTCAGGTGATCATGGTGAAATGTATACTGATGTAAACCTGGTTGTGTTTGAATCTAGTCTGTTCCATCGCACTATTTTCACATATGGATGTTGGCAACCTTTACGTGGTCGCCCTTGTGGGTACCTGATTCTAAAAAGAACCGGGGAAAACCAATGCCAATCACAGAACAAAGCTGGTCAAAAAAGCTGCACCATGAAGATTCATACACATTTACTTTAACAGATTATCAACTTAAATAAATATTTTTAAAATGCATATTTTTATTGTTTGTTTATCTAGAAGACTTACATTTCCCAAGTTTGTTTATATATATATATATATATATATATATATATATATAAAGTCATACAAAATAAATATTCCTGTTTTGAGTTATGTTTTTTCGGGGGGAGGGGGAAGTTCCATTTAATTTTAGCCATAATTTGCAATTAACTTATCAAATGACCCATCTCTAACTACGTTTCTGTCTATCACCCTTATCCTCTCTCAATGTATGTTGTTCCACTCCCTGTTCGTTTTGGTGTCTACTCTTGCTTTCTGTCCCTGTTCATTAACAGAAGGGGGAGGATTTTTATTATCTTTGTAATAAAATCGTCCGCCCATCTCTTTCTATATTGGAATGTTGTGAAGAATTACCTTGCAACCGATTCCCAAGCAAAATAAACTAATTTGAATTAAAGCAGGATATGTGAACTTGAGATTATATATATATAACAAAAGTCTGTTTGAATTTTTAAGACATAAATAGCATTGCATCTGACACATCGATATGATTCTGACTAGCCAGTTATTAATGCAAATTTTCTATGTGCTCTTTAGATTTAAAAAATCCAAGAAATTCCAGTCGATTTGATCGATTACCTATTCTATCCGGCCTGATAATTCTTTCGGTAGCATTCACCATTTATTTTCATTGGGTAAGCAACAGAGATAATTATCAAATTAAAACGTTGAATTTCATACAAATGGAAAATTCAAAGTGGCATCTAGAATCGCTGGATAATTCAGTTATTTCAATACATTTTCTATGTTTTAAGAATTAAATTCATTTACGCATTATCTCTCTGTTATAGCTTTTTTTTAAAAGAGAGATAGTAATAGATCAATTTCACTACCTCTCTTTACTCCTCCAGGTTGTTCAGTACAATTTAATGATACTAGAATAAGAAGAAGAAAGGAGAGAGAGAGAGAGACTTTATTTAATATCTCCTCCAGTAATTCTCAGATGGGCGTAGCTATTATTCCCCCCCCCCCTTTATAATTAATAAGCTGTACTGTACTTATATTGCTCGGGAGTCTTTTTACATGTTTGCTTCTCCTCCTCCCATATTCTTATTTAAAATTGTTTTCGGCATTGATGACAAACAACTTATTTTTACTTACATCGTAATTTACATAACTGCAAGGAAAGATTTGGCAAGGATTTTCCGGAAGGTTTAAACCGACTTCAATGATGTTTACAATCATTTTTGTTTTTTTTTAAATAAAATATATGGGGCCTGATCTCCGGATCTTAACCTCTTATTTATAAATTTAAAAGTTAACAATAACAGGTTCCAATATTATTTTGCAAAGACGTCTGATAGATTTTAAAATAATATTTTGGTAAACCCAGATATTCCCAGGCAATGCCGAGTCAATTAGTAATGGGCTAGTGTGTGTGTGTGTGTGTGTGTGTGTGGACATAGAAATAGTCAGGTCTGTTGTCAAACTACCGGCAGAGACGTTCCCTTCTTCGTTTAGGCAACGCATCTAGAAGAAAAAAAAACTGATTTAACACTGGTGGTGACTGTTGGTTACAGTGATGTAGACTTGTTTTTTTTTTTTGGGGGGGGGGGTGAGGATGGCAGTCGTTTAGAGAATGATACTGGTTATTTCATCACTTAAAAAAGCTTCATGCACAGATATTGCTTGAAAACATCCAAGATCTTATTGTGGTTTCCTGATAGTAGCAAATAGTCCAGCAATAACATCGATCGAATAAGAGTTCAGTCATCAGGCAACACACACACACACACGACGGATAAAATTAATTCCCCCATATAGAAGTCTGCACCACTTTTATGCTCCCTTAAAAAGATTAAAATCAAGATATACGATACTAAACTTCATATCTAGAACCCTTATTCTAATTTTGATCAAAGTTCATTACATGACTTTTCATTAAAGAAAACGTCTTAAATTTAAGGCTTAATTAGAAATTGAAAATCAGGGAATCTTGCTTAATTGATGGCTAATGACTCTGGATCAAATTTAATGCAAATCTGAAATATTTGAATTTTCAAGTGGGAGGTTGTGCCGTTTAAAAACCCTTTAAAATGTGCTAAATAAACTGAAATTTGGGGAATATTTATTCATTGATGTCTAATACATATTGTTAAAATTTCACAAAAATCGGACTCATCTGAATTTTCACGAAGGGCTTCTACCCCCTGTTTACAATTCCAAATATAGCCCACATTTTTGACCCCGTACGCAGCTGTGTTGCAAAATCCATAATGATCGGTTTATTAGTGTCGGCGTGAATCCTGTACATACAAATATATAAACATTTGTAACTTTTTTTTTTTTTTCAATTTTCTTATCTTTTGTTTTTTGTTGGTTTTTTTTCGGTGTGGATGGAGCATCCTACCGGATATCAAAAATGTGTGTGTGTGTTATTTGTCAGCTCATCACCAGTGAAAGCAAACACAGTGTGTGTGGATAGATGCGTACCACCACCGACATCTGAGTCAGCTTCTCTCTACCACAGCTACACAGAAGAGTGGTAGGATCAGTAGTGTAAATCGCAGCGGTAGTCACCGAGCAATCATAGAGAAAGGGAGGTGGAACTATTATCAACTCTCTCTTTCTCTCGCCAAGAAGCACGCACCAAACCGGAGCAGTACAAGGCAAAGTAAGAGACAAACAGAGAGAGAGAGAGAGTGTGTGTGCGTGAGGGGGGGGGGAGTATCACCCACCCATCCCCTTGACGCCGACAATAGGGAGGTGCGCCATGTGATACATCCACAACTCCAGCTGGTGACCCGTTTTGATTTACAGTACGGCATCATATTACTATGGAAACGTGGCAACTTCGTTGCTAAGCAACCGGCAAGAAAGAGAGAGGGGAGAGGTAAAAACGTTGTCAATGGCAATTCACATTTTTTTTTTATTCACAGAATTAACAGTTTTCTGTTTAATATTTTATTTATTTTTGTTTAACGTCAATTGTCGCCAGGACTGTCACGGTAAGTATTTTTTTAAGGGTGACTTAAAGAGGAACAGTAACCCTCTTTAGAAATAATGTTTTTCTTTGGTTTAGCAGAAGCACATGTGAACCATAATACTTGACTTTAGTCTTATACACTTTAATTTTAGTCACAAATTAGTTTCAAATTGACAGTTTAAAGTCTACAATCTATTTATCTTCCTCCCACAAGGTAAGATGTGACACAAGGTCGGGAAAAACCAGCGCTTGAGAATTTGAGCCCTCTGGCTGTTTAAAAATTGCCGGGACAGCCCCGTCGGCATTCCCCGGTAGGGGCGCCTCAGGCGATTAGCAATAAACTAACCCCTTCTCAAAGGGTGAGAAGGCAAAGCCTGAGAGGGTGCACCTCCTAGAACTTCACAGGACGGACAACTGATAGACCGGCGTAAATCCAGACCCGAACAATACCGGTCTATAGGGTGGGGTAAAAACCCTTACGTCCGAATTTTTCACGAAGAAATCGCAGTGTCAACGATTAGATATTATTATAGATATGTCCATCACGATGTTTACGTCGAAAATGATTTTGAAACCTTTAAATTGGCGGGAACAGAAAGTCTAATATTAATTCTAGAAAAATAAAAATGAAAGTTAATTCCTATTTTAGTCACGAAAATTATTTAGGTTAATTCGTTGTTTGAAAGCCAAAATGGCGGACAATGAATCGTCTGCATTTTTCCGACCTCACAAATGAGTAAGTAAACACAAATAAATTGTGTTGGACTAATTTCCCAACTGTATTTCCTTTAAAATAAATTAAGGTAAATTTGAAAGTAGTCAAAAGCAATTTATTTGGGTTTACTTACTCATTTGTGAGGTCGGAAAAATGCAGACGATTCATTGTCCTCCATTTTGGCTGTGAAACGACGAATTAACCACTATTTATTTTAGACGGGTTTCGGCATAAACAATTTATAACTTAAATCATGTTTTAGTAAAAATAAAAATAATAATAATAATATCGCAGGTTTTATCGTACACGTAAAACTTCGAAATGAAAACTAGACCAGAAAAACAGTCGCCATCTTTATAAACAAGTTGATTAGGAAAAACAACAACTCCAGTTCAGAGTTCATAAGTGCCCTTTAATTAGAAAATTATGAACTTGAGTTATCGTTCTTCTTTAACTAGCATCTTTCTTGACTTGCCTATAAAAGATGAGTATATTTTTTCGGCCTAGATTTCGTTTCACGTGTACGATAAAACTTGCCATAACTTAGTGGTTTTTCTTTTTTACTAAAACCTTTTAAATAAAATTAAGAAACCATTCTGAAACACAATCTAATCTAAATAATTTACGTGATTTAAATAGGAATTAACAAAAATGACTACTTTTACGAAAAAAAAAAATGGAATAATTCTTGAATATCAATTATAAAGCGTTGCCACACAAGAGGCGCGCGAGAAAGATCTTTTTTTTCTTCCTTTGGTTCTTTTAATTTAAGCCAGAAAGTAATTTATATTCGCCAGGTTAAAGGTTCCAAAAATCACTATCGAAGTTTCATATCTAATGGATACAAATTAATGATGTGTATGGTCCACTGATTTGTCGTTAAGTGTTATACTTTGAAATTCGAAAGTCATTTTGAAACCTTCAAACTAGCGGACAAAATAATTCCTGGCTTGAATTATAAAGTCGAAAGGATTCTGTGGTTCATTTGATCAATGGTAAACATGTTCCCATGCGCCCTCGTCGTATCAAATAACCTAATAAACACCACATGCTGGCTAAGGGGTTCTCGACTTGCATTCATCAGATATTGGTTTGCTAAACAGCAAAGCGAGATATGTCGGTCAGTCACCACGTGCTGCAGATCCGAAATCTACGCTCTATTACCGATATCGAGCACTTTACTGAACACGAAAATTAGTTATTTTTTGTTGTTGTTGTTTTTTTTAATAATCAATTTAATTTATATTTTACAAGTAAAGGGCTATTACGATGGCCGTGAATAGGGTCCCACGACGAGAATACTCGTATTTTTCTTTAACTAAAATTTAGATAATTATTCACATTTAATTAAATTTTGGGCAGATGCGCATAACAAGGAGGGACGTTGGCTTCCGGTGGAAAAAGCTTGAAGAAAGTGTCTACGGATGCCTGAATGTGATACAACAATTTTTTTTATTCATATTAATTTCAGACTTTCCTTTTTTTCATATTAATTTCAGACTTTTCTTTCATCATATTCTAATAATTAACATAATATAGACTATTTGAAAAATAAGTTATTTGAGTGTTTTAAAAAACTTTTTAAAAATTTTCATTGACGAAAATAAACAAAATCGAATCTTTTGTTTTTCAAGAAATAATGTCTGAAATTAATATGACAAAAAGGAAAGTCTGAAATTAATATGAATTTAAAAAAATTGTTGTATCACTTTCAGGATAGACTATTTGAAAAATAAGTTATTTGAGTGTTTTAAAAAACTTTTTAAAAATTTTCATTGACGAAAATAAACAAAATCGAATCTTTTGTTTTTCAAGAAATAATGTCTGAAATTAATATGACAAAAAGGAAAGTCTGAAATTAATATGAATAAAAAAAAATTGTTGTATCACTTTCAGGCATCCGTAAACACTTTCTTCAAGCTTTTTCTACCGGAAGCCAGCGTTCCTCCTTGTTATGCGCATCTGCCAAAATTTTGAGTATTTATTCAATAACGATAGATTCTATAAACCTCAAGGAATACAACTTTCTAATTTATATCTCAGCTATTTTCAAAAGGAGTGGATTTTTTAAAAAGATTTATTTATTCATTTATTTATTATTGGTCACCACTTATCAATGCTAAGAGCCACTCGAGGATAAGGGTTAATAAGACGGAAATGGTTGCCGGTCGACAGATGAAGAACACTATGAGAGTACTAACATCCATCAATGGTATGAATGGCGCGTTTTTTGGAAGTTTGACAAAATGTAATTTTTTTACGTTTTAAAGCGAGTCTATTTTTTTATATATATTTTAAGGTAACACAAAATAAAACTGAGAACTTCAGAAATCACTCTTTCCATAACCCTCAACGGATAAGAAAGATTTGTTCTTTTTCTTCATGGCCGATCACCAACATTTAAAAACATTTTGACCCCTCCCTTCAGTTAAACATTCAGGGAATCAACCAATTTTAATGAATTTTCCAGTTATTTGTTTATTAATTAACAATCATGAAATATAATGAACCCATTGTTTTATTAAACATTTTAGTGAAAAAGTATTATTTCGTGTAAACAAAGAAACACCTTCACTAAAGTTATATCTTGGAGTACTAAAACAAAACAACAACAAAAAAAACGCATGCAGTTTATATATATTTTTTTAATGAAAATAAAGTTAATGAAAATAGATGTTAACAAAAATTAAATATAGTTCTTTACAAAAGAAACCCATAAATTCCGTGGTTATAAAATCAATATAACTCTAAGAAAAATTAATTTCTCGAATTAACGATATTATCATTTAATACAGCATTGTTTATTTAATATTTTCACAAAAAATATGATTGCAAAAATAATTTAAAATGATTTTAATAACATTTTACTGTAAATATTACAAGGTGATTTTATATTTCCCTGTCATCAGAGTAAGATTTTGTTTTTTAATTTTGAAAACAAACAAAAAAAAAATGAAAATTGAGATACTGGGTAATTCCGAAAAAAATAATTTATAAGTGGGATAATTTCTACTAACGATAAACTTGAAAATCTATGGATGGACATTGTTACAATAAACAGACGGGATTTGCACTCTACACACTACCTGCCATCATCCAAATTTCATTTTCAGAGAATCAACAACCCCATCAGTTTCACAATTCACTGTCAATATACATCATTTGGAAAATTAAAATGTAATTTTGTATTTTTTGTAATTTTTTTCATTAATAATCATTTTCTTTCAAATTCTATTTAATTATTAATAATAAATAATTGTTTAGCTCATTTTTTTTTTCAATTAATAAAATTGTCAGTGTAGTCATTGAATTTAAGTTATCGTAACGACACATTTAAGAATAATTTGAGTAATGAAATTGCTAAAGTTTTGAATTACGAAAAAATAGTTTTGAACAAAATTATATAAAAGTTTTATTTCAAATTCTAAAGAAAAACATTGGTAAACAGAGGTCATCAATAATTTCAAGGTATTTTGAATTTAAAATGAATTCAAGTTCAATATGAATCGTTTTAGATAAAAAAAATAATAAAATCTTAATTGTGTAAATTAAAAAATATTCTAATTAAATAAGCATTTCCCTTTTTATTACTACAAAATTGGGATACTTAAATTAATAAAAAATTTATAACTTAGAGAAATTAAGGTATAATTTTTCAAATTTCTATAAACTATTACAAAACCATTTTGCTATATAAAGTTCAAAATAATATAACGAGATATTATTGCAGTTATTGTCTTCCGTACATTTCTGCATATCGATAGCCAGTTTGTTTACTACTTGACCGAAAGCAGTCTTTTTTTTTTCTTTTAAATAAATTCACTTTTCTTATAATTATGCAATTGTTAGTACAATATCCTAAGACTATCTTTGAAATAGTTCCAGAAAACTGATATTTTTCTTTCAAGAGATTTTTACAATGAATTTCTTCAAATTTCA
This sequence comes from Sepiola atlantica, assembly GCA_963556195.1. NCBI lineage: Eukaryota > Metazoa > Mollusca > Cephalopoda > Sepiida > Sepiolidae > Sepiola > Sepiola atlantica. The sequence continues at coordinate 75,576,559 of OY744532.1, read as the reverse complement.
ACGAATTTTAAAAAAATTTTTTTAGCCGCCGTGATAACATTTTTCATTATAAATTATTATTCACATGTAAAAATACTTTTCTTTTTTATTTTAGAAATTAACTTTAGGCGTTTATTTGGCGATCTTCTAGTTTGACGTCGTAAATTATCGAGGAAATTGTTGAGCTCGTTATGCCACGCCCACGCCATATTTGGAGTGCCCATATATGAATTGAATGCTTGTTTACGTTTTGATTTTTTTGATTTTTGGACACAATATATTTTAAACATTATTGTTACACCATTATTTAATTATTTTTACACCATTATTTAACAAAATAAATAGATTTTTATACGATATTTTAAACATTTATTTACAATGTTACACGATATATTGTTGTGATATACAATGCAACATTTTCTGGAAACACTGAAAATGGTTCTATGATCCACACGGATGAGTTGAGATCATATAGCGGAATCCGAGATTTGCCGGGTGCTTTTCAGCATTCAACAGTGAATCATTCGCAGTATTTTGTGGACCTTATATCCGGCACTCATACACAAAACATTGAGGGCTTGTGGTCACATGCGAAGAGGAAACTTAAACGCATTAACGGTACGAGCCGCCAACTATTCCAATTAAATAATGGTGTAAAAATAATTAAATAATGTCCAAAAATCAAAAAAATCAAAACGTAAACAAGCATCCAATTCATATATGGGCACTTCAAATATGGCGTGGGCGTGGCCTAACGAGCTCAACAATTTCCTCGATAATTTACGACGTCAAACTAGAAGATCGCCGTTTATTTTTCAAACACAATCAAAATTTAAACGGAAACTAATACATTTTATGATAATCCCCCCTCCCCCTTTAATAATCATAGTCCGTATAAGTACCGGCCCACGTTTGCATATTCATAATATTTACGAAAGTAGATTGCGTATGTACACGGTTGCGTGGCGAATGTATACAGTAATTAAGTTTCCATGATTTAAGATTAGATTGTAGTATCTGTTCTGTCCTCGGTCAGGAGAAGGAGAAATCCTCCTGGGTCAAAGTGTAGTATCTGTTCTGGTCAGACAAGATATTATTCTCCCAGGCATTACTTTCTCCATTCAGGGAAAGGAGAGGTCGCCTGATGCGCCCTCATCGGTGAATACCAATCTTGGCTAATCTTACACCCATCCAAAATGCCCAGTTTATTTGGGGGTGGAGGGAGCATGATTCCCACAATAAACTGACCTCGTGTCTAACTTTGCTTCTGTGGCGGGCAGGTAAACAAACTGAAGCAATTTTTCCCCCACCCAACCCAAAGTGTCCCCTCTGAGGGAGCTGGACATCCCACACACACATTAAAAACCGACCTTGTATAAATTTACCCGCATGAGGAGGCAAGAAAATAGAGATAGGTAGTGGTTTCATGGGTTACAAGTCAAAACGTCACCCAATTCTTTAAGTGATATTTATCGTCAAATAATTTGTTACTTGTACCAATGTTCTACTTTTGTAATAATGAAAAGGTTTTCAAAAATATGAAGCTTTTATTAATAATAAAATATAAAAAATATATTTTTAAATAGCCGGCATGTAGATCCGAGATGCTTTTCGAAGCAAACGGTTAATACTTACATCACCGTTGTTATCATATTCGACCCATATTGCAAACAATATTCTATTCTTATTATAATATTTTATAAGTTTGGTGACGAGTGGAAACACCCCCAGAAGTGGTGCGGCTAGCCGTCGAGACCCCCGTCCGACGCCAGAACGGGGGCCCAAAAATTTGGTGACGTTTTGACTTGGTGACGTTTTGACCTGTTCTCGTTTAATGCCCACGTGATCATCAATGAGATGCAGAGACCGTTCATAAATTGTGTTGTATAAAAACAACAGACGTGGCTTGAGGGGCACGAGAGCCACACCGGCTTTTATCTCAACTCTAATTCAAGCCAGTTTAAAAGACTTGAAAATCACTCTCCAATTTCGAAGACCCACAAAGTAAACAACCGTGCCGGACATTTTTGTATGTTGTCATAACGGATTAAAATGGCCGACACGGAATATTACAGTGTGATCCTTTAAAATTAGCAATTTTGAAACCTTTCAAGAAACGGACGAATTGAAAGTAATGTCTAGCTTGAATTAAACTTTTAAAAGGCAAAGAGTTGAGTATTATGGTTCATTTGTGGTCAGCGGTATGCAACGGTCTAGTGATGTCTGAGGCCAACTCCTTGATTGCATGCCCCAAAGACTCAAGTATAAGTCCTAGTACTGAAAAGAATTTTAAGAAAGGGAGATAGTTTGAATATGATTGGCCCGCTCCTCCCCAATTTGGATGCCTGGGCCACCGTCTAGTCGCCCGCACACCACTGTTAAAACATTAATTTTCTCCACGCATCCCTGTCGTATCAAAGAACGAAATGTTACTATAATCTATGCCAAACAACTTTCGCGCTTTATTATTAGATAAGTTTTAAATAATTAATATGAATTTGGGAAAGGAAGAAAAAATTAAAGTGAAACCCACAAGGAAAGGTATGAATTAAGGCCAAAGTTATAGCTATGGCCTTGGTATGAATCCATATATCCTTCCTTTTAATTCTGGATTAAATAGTAGGACAGACTAGACTCTCAAGCCTTGGTAGGGCAACTCGTCTAGAAGGAAAACTCCGAAATAACACCAGTTTTATTCTGCTTATTCCGACATTGTTTCCAGTCGTCCTGGCCACTGGACTCGAGCCGGAGAGGTGCGGTTAGATAGGCACCCTTGCTTCACTATAGGCTCCTCGCACAAGCACCCTTACAGGGGGTAATCATTGTCTCTCAAAACTAAACGAATGCATTTTTTTTTTTTTTTTTATTACGTATGCACCATTATTTTTTCGGAACGATTTTAGTTTATCAGTACAGACGGTGTTAATATAAACATCCAGGTGTTTATAGCAGTTTCCTTTTTATTTTTATAATATAATTTAATTTTTAGACTTTAATTAACGAATTGTAAACAGATTTTTTTTTTAATAGTACAAAGTTTTTATTTATTAGAATGGTTGTTTTTTTTTATGTTACATTTTTTTTTCTAGGAGACCGATCTAATAGAGTAGGGGGGGGGGGGTCATTTTACGTTGAACATGAATAGTAAACTGAGCCCCCTGCTGAAAATTGCAGACGTTAATTCAAATTAAAAAACAAAAGGAAAAAAACAATCTGAACATTTAGTGCTTAATCGATACTAGGTACTTCTACAGTATTTCAACTGTTATTTAAAAAAAAACAAAAAAACCTTAACCCAAGGGTGAGGTTTAGTTCAAGTCGGTTTGATTCGGTTAAAATTCCGTAGAAGCATCTGATAATATTCCGAAGAATTTGGACGGATAAATAGATAGACAGATCAGCGCCAATCGTCAATATTTCGTACGGATAGAAACCAGTCATAGTTGAACTCCTCGTTCCTGTTCGTCCGGAGATGAAATTATAATGCATAAAAATACCCCCTGCAAGTAGCCAGTATTTTGGGGGTTGAAGAGGAAGAGGGCCGTATTTATTGCTTGCACTGCATGACATCATCACCATACCCGGGTGTGTAGTGGACGTTTCATGACAAACATTGGGGAGGGGGGCTAAAGAAGGGGTTTACGGTGAGCACAACGAAGCGAGGAATTTTTAAAAAACACAACAGGAAAAAAGATGTGAACATAAAAAAAGAGGACAAAAGAATTTTTAAAAACACACAGACCAAACAAAAAAAAAGAGGTCAGTGTGTTAGGCAAGCATATATACAAGGAGACAGAGAGATAGACAACAAGGCAGGCATCATTTGGGACATTATTTAGGATATCTAGTCTCTATATTAATAAAATTATGTGACCACTTATCGTGTCTCAGTATATTTGCGTTTCTCGCCTCTACATGAAGTACATTTTTTTTGCTATTAATCTTGTATTTATTCAATTAAAAATTGCGATAACGTAAAATACCAACAATAACTAAAAAAAAAAAAAAAATCTTATTTAAAAAAAGAATTTGGAAATTAAATTTACCAGAATGCGTTTCGGTTTATTTTGTTAATAGTTAGATAAAAAAAAAAAATGAATTCGTGACTCTTCGAACTATGAAAGGAATTTGGAAGCATTTAAACGGCTGAATAGAAACTCATTTCGCAGCAAATCCGCATGTATTACAACATTTAAAGTTTTAGAAGTTATTTACAACCAATAATCTTATAGAGATTAAAACAATATTGTCATAACAAAATTAGTTATAGTTTTATAATAATTTGGTTCAATTAATTATTTAACCAAACGATTACGTTAAAATTACATTTAACTTTAAAATACACCCTATTCTTTTTTTTTTAAGGCGAAGCAAAAATAATCCCGAGTAGGTACAGCTTGTGTAGGCTTATTATTTACCGTGTCATAAGTCTATATATATATATATATATATATATATATATATATATATATATATCCATTCCAAGAGTGCTCGATACCAAGTTGGTTGTTAGTAGAGCTTAAGGGGGACTTGTCGATGTGAGCCGAACAAGCCATATATTCGAGTTGCATTGAAATAACGAGTTGTATTGTTTAGCTCTCTTTCTCCTAACTAGAAAAACATATACAATCAAGCATTTATTATATTAAAAAAAAAAAAAAAACAGCACGCAGAACACAATATACAAGCAGGAATAAATTAGATAAGAAAAAGTAGATAAAAAAAAAAAAAAAAATTTTTTTTAATTTCTTTTCTTAATATATATTTTTTATAATGTACAATGAAATTTTCGAAAGTAGAATTAATGATTTTTTTCTTAAAGAAATAAAAATGTAAAAAATTATTTTTTCATGATCTATTTTTTTTTTGTACTAGATGTAGAATATAATAAAAAAAAAATACTAGAAAAATAGATTTTAAAAAGATTTTCGATCAAACATTGAACAAGCTGAAATTAAAGATAAAAAATAAATAAATAAAAAGGCAGAATGCAGGTAACAAAACATAAGAAAAACACAGGTAGGACGTCTATCGAATATATATATTATATATATATATATATATATATATATATAAATGCTCACTACTACAAAGTCGGCAGGTAAGAAATGAAAGAAAAAAAAAAGGAAAGAGAAAGAAAAGTGAAATTTAAGTGAAGAAGAAGAAAGCTTTTAAGAAGAAGCCTTACTGAAGCCTTGAGCAGAGGGATAGGAGGTTGATGGCGTCATAGGAAGACATTTCTAAAATATAGAAAATAATCGGCTGGTAGTTAGCTGGCCAAGAGAAAGGAGACTGGCTAGATAGATGGATGGACAGGCTGGATGATGACGGCGTCCTCGTGCTAGAATAATGGGGAGGGTGACCAAAGGGGACAACGGCTTTCCTCAGTAATGTCGTCATCTTTGCTTTCATACGCGCACTCTCTCTCCAGAGAGAGAAAGAGAGAGGTCTTTTTTTTTCGGTAGAGGAAAGAGAGAGAAGGGGAACTGTTAAAAGCGAACACAGACGCTCGGTTACACGCAGTGTGCGGGAGAGAAACACGCGAGACGAGGATGGAGAAGGAAGGATGTTATGTTGTGGGGGGGGGGGGGGGGGGGCGTGCGTGGCTACATGCGAGAACTGACACAGAACTAGAGGGTTATTATTAATATTATTAGGTCTGATGATGAAGATGTTAAAAAGAGGGCTGCTAAGGTGGTCAGATTATAGAAGGGTGTATACTTCTTTTTTGTTTTGATGACACAATAACGGAATTACTAGGCTGTAATATGTAAAAGAGAGACATAGTAAGAGAGAAAGAGATTGAATGAGCGAGAGAAAGAGAGAAAGAGATTGAATGAGCGAGAGAAAGAGATTAGATGAGCGAGAGAAAGAGAGAAAGAGATTAGATGAGCGAGAGAAAGAGAGAAAGAGATTAAATGAGCGAGAGAAAGAGATTGAATGAGCGAGAGAAAGAGAGAAAAGGATTGAATGAGCGAGAGAAAGAGAGAAAAGGATTGAATGAGCGAGAGAAAGAGAGAAAAGGATTGAATGAGCGAGAGAAAGAGAGAAAAGGATTGAATGAGCGAGAGAAAGAGAGAAAAGGATTGAATGAGCGAGAGAAAGAGAGAAAAGGATTGAATGAGCGAGAGAAAGAGAGAAAAGGATTGAATGAGCGAGAGAAAGAGAGAAAAGGATTGAATGAGCGAGAGAAAGAGAGAAAAGGATTGAATGAGCGAGAGAAAGAGAGAAAAGGATTGAATGAGCGAGAGAAAGAGAGAAAAGGATTGAATGAGCGAGAGAAAGAGAGAAAAGGATTGAATGAGCGAGAGAAAGAGAGAAAAGGATTGAATGAGCGAGAGAAAGAGAGAAAAGGATTGAATGAGCGAGAGAAAGAGAGAAAAGGATTGAATGAGCGAGAGAAAGAGAGAAAAGGATTGAATGAGCGAGAGAAAGAGAGAAAAGAGATTGAATGAGCGAGAGAAAGAGAGAAAAGAGATTGAATGAGCGAGAAAGAGAGAAAGAGATTGAATGAGCGAGAAAGAGAGAAAGAGATTGAATGAGCGAGAAAGAGAGAAAGAGATTGAATGAGCGAGAGAAAGAGAGAAAGAGATTGAATGAGCGAGAGAAAGAGAGAAAGAGATTGAATGAGCGAGAGAAAGAGAGAAAGAGAGAAAGAGATTGAATGAGCGAGAGAAAGAGAGAAAGAGATTGAATGAGCGAGAAAGAGAGAAAGAGATTGAATGAGCGAGAAAGAGAGAAAGAGATTGAATGAGCGAGAAAGAGAGAAAGAGATTGAATGAGCGAGAGAAAGAGAGAAAGAGATTGAATGAGCGAGAGAAAGAGAGAGAGATTGAATGAGCGAGAGAAAGAGAGAAAGAGATTGAATGAGCGAGAGAAAGAGAGAAAGAGATTGAATGAGCGAGAGAAAGAGAGAAAGAGATTGAATGAGCGAGAGAAAGAGAGAAAGAGATTGAATGAGCGAGAGAAAGAGAGAAAGAGATTGAATGAGCGAGAGAAAGAGAGAAAGAGATTGAATGAGCGAGAGAAAGAGAGAAAGAGATTGAATGAGCGAGAGAAAGAGAGAAAGAGATTGAGAAAGAGAGAAAGAGATTGAATGAGCGAGAAAGAGAGAAAGAGATTGAATGAGCGAGAAAGAGAGAAAGAGATTGAATGAGCGAGAAAGAGAGAAAGAGATTGAATGAGCGAGAAAGAGAGAAAGAGATTGAATGAGCGAGAGAAAGAGAGAGAGATTGAATGAGCGAGAGAAAGAGAGAGAGATTGAATGAGCGAGAGAAAGAGAGAGAGAAAGAGATTGAATGAGCGAGAGAAAGAGAGAGAGAAAGAGATTGAATGAGCGAGAGAAAGAGAGAGAGAAAGAGATTGAATGAGCGAGAGAAAGAGAGAGAGAAAGAGATTGAATGAGCGAGAGAAAGAGAGAAAAGGATTGAATGAGCGAGAGAAAGAGAGAAAAGGATTGAATGAGCGAGAGAAAGAGAAAAGGATTGAATGAGCGAGAGAAAGAGAGAAAAGGATTGAATGAGCGAGAGAAAGAGAGAAAAGGATTGAATGAGCGAGAGAAAGAGAGAAAGAGATTGAATGAGCGAGAGAAAGAGAGAGAGATTGAATGAGCGAGAGAAAGAGAGAAAGAGATTGAATGAGCGAGAGAAAGAGAGAAAGAGATTGAATGAGCGAGAGAAAGAGAGAAAGAGATTGAATGAGCGAGAGAAAGAGAGAAAGAGATTGAATGAGCGAGAGAAAGAGAGAAAGAGATTGAATGAGCGAGAGAAAGAGAGAAAGAGATTGAATGAGCGAGAGAAAGAGAGAAAGAGATTGAATGAGCGAGAGAAAGAGAGAAAGAGATTGAATGAGCGAGAAAGAGAGAAAGAGATTGAATGAGCGAGAAAGAGAGAAAGAGATTGAATGAGCGAGAAAGAGAGAAAGAGATTGAATGAGCGAGAAAGAGAGAAAGAGATTGAATGAGCGAGAAAGAGAGAAAGAGATTGAATGAGCGAGAAAGAGAGAAAGAGATTGAATGAGCGAGAAAGAGAGAAAGAGATTGAATGAGCGAGAGAAAGAGAGAGAGAAAGAGATTGAATGAGCGAGAGAAAGAGAGAGAGAAAGAGATTGAATGAGCGAGAGAAAGAGAGAGAGAAAGAGATTGAATGAGCGAGAGAAAGAGAGAGAGAAAGAGATTGAATGAGCGAGAGAAAGAGAGAGAGAAAGAGATTGAATGAGCGAGAGAAAGAGAGAAAAGGATTGAATGAGCGAGAGAAAGAGAGAAAAGGATTGAATGAGCGAGAGAAAGAGAAAAGGATTGAATGAGCGAGAGAAAGAGAGAAAAGGATTGAATGAGCGAGAGAAAGAGAGAAAAGGATTGAATGAGCGAGAGAAAGAGAGAAAAGGATTGAATGAGCGAGAGAAAGAGAGAAAAGGATTGAATGAGCGAGAGAAAAGGATTGAATGAGCGAGAGAAAAGGATTGAATGAGCGAGAGAAAAGGATTGAATGAGCGAGAGAAAAGGATTGAATGAGCGAGAGAAAAGGATTGAATGAGCGAGAGAAAAGGATTGAATGAGCGAGAGAAAAGGATTGAATGAGCGAGAGAAAAGGATTGAATGAGCGAGAGAAAGAGAGAAAAGGATTGAATGAGCGAGAGAAAGAGAGAAAAGGATTGAATGAGCGAGAGAAAGAGAGAAAAGGATTGAATGAGCGAGAGAAAGAGAGAAAAGGATTGAATGAGCGAGAGAAAGAGAGAAAAGGATTGAATGAGCGAGAGAAAGAGAGAAAAGGATTGAATGAGCGAGAGAAAGAGAGAAAAGGATTGAATGAGCGAGAGAAAGAGAGAAAAGGATTGAATGAGCGAGAGAAAAAGATTGAAGGGCGAGAGAAAGAGAGACAAAGATTGAAGGGCGATGGGGGAGAGAGAAGGGCGATGGGGGAGAGAGAAGGGCGAGGGGGAGAGAGAAGGGCGAGAGAAACAGAGACGGATAGAGGGAAAAATATTTGATGTTGCAATAACGCAAAATGATTTGCAACAGTTATCAAAATAGAGGATGAGTGTTGGAAATCTGGGGGAACTTGTCACTCAGACTCCAGGGAACACCACTTATTATTGTCAATGAGCAATCACTGATAATGACGTCTGAAAACTCCTAGTGAGCAAATAATAAAAAAAACAAAATGAAAATCTAATAAATACGACCTTAAGCTATGACGTTCAAATTGAATCTGGAATGGAAAAGTATGCACTACTAGGAAATGAAAAAGGAAAAACTCGAATACGTAAGAAGGCATGAAAGAGAATACTTGAGATGAGCAAGAAAATTCATTGAAACCAGATTACATAGTAAAAACAATCAAAAGAATGAATACCTGGGTAGTATCCCTAGTAAAAGATAGTCTGGATCCTTTGTCGGCTGGACAAAAGCCAACTCAGATACTTCGACCAAAAATTTAGGAAACTAATGACCATATGCAAAGCACTACATCAAAATGATGACACTAACCGACTGTGTGCGAAGAGGAATTTTATATATAGTCTAGAAGCCTGTGTGGATAATACAATAAAAGAGCTACAAAAAATAGAAAAGCTGATTACTACTGCAAAAAGCATCGTAAAAATTAATATAAAGAACAGTGAAATTGAAAACAAAATGTTGAGAAAAGAAAAATGGGAAGAGAAACAACTACATGGACGATTGGTAAGACTGACCAAAGAAGTGTCACACTAAAACACATGGGCATGGCTATGCAAAGGACACTTGAACATAGAAACTGTATCGTTACTGATAGCTGCACCAAACAATGTGATCAAAATTAACTACATAAAAGCCAAGATAGATAAGACCCAAGAAATAAGCAAATGTAGACTGTGGATAAAGAGACGAAACAGTAAACCACATAATAAATGAAAATAAATAAATATATGCATGAAAACACATGGACATGACTACGGAAAGGACACTTTAACAGAAACAGAAAAGCTAGTGACAGCCGCACAAAACAACGCAATCAGAATGAAATATGTAAAAGCCAAGATAGAAAATAATAAATGTAGACTGTGGACAAAGAAACGAAATAGTATATTACATTAGTGAATGCAGCAAACTAGTACAAAAGGAATATAAAAAACAGACAACTGAATGGGGGAGACAGTCCACCGGGAATTATGCAAACGTCTGAACTTGAACATAGAGACAAGTGGAGAATGAAAATCATAAAATCCTCCGGGGCATAAAAGTAAAAATGGACAAACACTTTCAAATGAAAAAAACAGATGTGAAAATAATCAACCAGAAGGAAAAAAATTTACCAAATCATAGATTTTGCCGTCGTAGCAAATCACAGGGGAAGTTCAAGAAGGCAGAAAAAACTAAGGAAATACATGGGACTTGCGAGAGGGATGTAAGGAATATGGAACATGAATAAAATTTTGTAATACCTATAATTGTATGATCACTAGGAACAGTTTAAAAAGAAAAAAAAACTGGAAAAATCTAGGAGAAATTGAAATCAAAGGGAAGATTGACACCATACAACGCATGACATTGATGAAACAGCTGTAATATCAAGGAAAATCATTGAGTGCAGAAACCAACCATAACCAGATAATGCCGGCCAACCATAGGTAAATAAAGATAGAACAAAAAAAAATGGAGAGATAAGTTTACATGAATCGATGGGAACTTAAACTGAGATAAATCCCATAATCTGACCATTCCGCTCCAAAAAGTGGTGGCAAAAAAGGGTCATGAAGGGCCAGGAAAGATGGAAAGACCGAGCAGGGGGGGGGGGAGGGGGCAACATCCAGACCTCCACTGGAAGGATGTAAAAGAGTACCGGAATATTTCAAAGAAAGTTAATAGTCGTTATCAATGGTAAATGGCTGTTGCGGTAATGATTTGCAACAGTTGTCAAACGAGGCAGAGAGTGATGGACATCTGGGGAGACTTGTCAATCAGACTACGGGAAACACTACTTGTTATTGTCAGTGAGCAATCACCGTAACTAGCGTGTCAATAAAAAAAAAAAAAAAAAAAAAAAAAAAAAAAAAAGAATGGAATTAAAAAAAAATCCCTTTATTTGTCAACGCAAATTTATGAAACTAGATCTAGAAAGTGAAACATTAGTTACAGGGAAAGATCGGAAAAATAAGGATTAACTACTTTACTAGAGAGGAATGAAAGGCGGTTTAATTGGAACCTTCAAAATGACTAATGGCATTTCTAATTATGATGGGCATTTTTCAATATTTCTCAGTCACCTGGAAATTTATTTTTAAGGGGGGAGGGGTCATATATTTGAAATAAGTTGCTGGATCAGATTAAGGGGAATAATGGTAATAAAAAAACAGGAATTAACAGAATTTGATTTCTATATTGATACTTTGTTTGATGGTATTAAAGAGCCTCCAAGGTGCCCACTCCCCTCATTTAGTTTGCCCGACTCCCCAAATTGTATTTATCTTTGAAGGACACTATCCACTCCCAAACCTGCTTTTTTTCGGTGCTTTTTTTTTTTTTACTTCCACGACGACATGAAAATATTTAAAGAAATTTATAAACTTTGTTATGTACTTACGTGTTAGCTGAAAATAAGATTGTACAGAAAAAATTATGCAAATTCATCCAGTATTTATTAAATTATAAGAAAAAGAAGAAGAAAAACACTATCTGTAGACATTTATACTTACTTATTAGGCAAGGGAGATAACTCAAATTTTGGGAAACCGCAAAATGAGCGACCGACAGATAAAATCGTTTTTTTTTTTTTTTAAATTAAATTTTTTATTTAATAAATACTGGATTAATTTGCGTAATTTTTGGTGTACAGTCTTCTTTTCAGCTACCACGTAAGTACATAAAGTTTATATATTTCTTTAGCTATTTTTTTTTTAAAGAGAGGCCTAACATGTCGTAGTGAAAGTAAAGAAGCACCCTTTTTTTTGCTTATTTTCCCAATAAATCGACCCACTTAAAAATCGACCTGCTTGTTTTCGGTACTAAACAAACCGGAAAATAGTGGGAGGTCTATAATTATCAAGACCTTATTAACATACCTTATATCTTATTCTATTTTTCTTTATTTTGGGGCGTTTTTAGTCGTACAATTTATTCACACATCTTGTGAATTAAATTTATTAAATAATGGAGATATTTAAGTAGAGCAAATGCGGCATTATGGTGAAAAGGTCTAGTTTAAGAGACCAGCATGACCCCCTCCTTTCACCCCAAATTTATTGGCCGTGTGCCTATTTTGTTATGTAAATTTTATAGCGAATAAATATGTTATATTAAAAGTGTTTTAAGTGCAACGTTTTCTTTTTATGAGTTCAATTTGAGAGATAGTTAAAAAGGGCATAACACATAAAAAGCATTTCTCTTTTCAGAGTTTACTTGTTGGATTTACCAGACGTTGTCCGGGAGTCTTTCAGTTTTGTTTCGCTTTTTTCTTTTTTTTTCTTTTTTTTTTTTTTTTTTACAAATTTCTTCTTTTTTTTTAAATAGGATTTTGAAAGTTATATTTAATTATTACGGTATCGTTTGATCATTAATTTTTCTTAATTGAACCAAATTATTATAAAACTAATTTTGTTATAACGTTTTTAATGTCTACCTATAAATTTCTTGTACATGCCTCCAAAACTTTCAATCACGAGAATTTGCTAATAATTCTGAAGACTGCAAATGCGTCCAAATTTCGATGGGACACGAAGTAATTCCCTTTTCTTTTTTTCTTTTTTCATTATATTAACAATATGTTAAAAATGCTGAAACGAAGAAACGGAAATGCATTCCTATGTATTCGGTAATTAATTTTTTTTAAATAGAATTTTTTAATTTTCATTTTACCTTATACAAGGGTATTTTTTATTTCAATAAATAATCGATTAATATTGAATAAATAAAATAATGTCTAAGTCACGTAGAGGCAAGAAACACGCGGACAGCCAAACAGGCTATGGTCACACAATTTTATTAATATAGAGATTCTTAGTTAGTAAATAAAATATATATATCTTGCTCAAATTAAACACGGCAAATTATTGTTTTTCTAACTTTTTCGTTTGTCCCCCCCCCCCCCCACTCTGTTTTTCAATATTAAATCGTTCTACAGAAATGCGAGTTCTCATAATTGAGACGAGTCCGTCATGGCGTCGTAGCAACAAAAATTTAAAAGATTTTGTTTGAATCAAATAATTATACTTTCGTAGTTAATAAAAAAAATGAGGGTGATGGTCGTGGTTATAATAATAATCATAATAATATGATGATGATGATGATGATGATGATGATGATGATGATGATGGAGGTAGTGGTGTGAGGTACAGACGCCCCACTCCTGTGATGTTATGAACAACAAGACACGCAAGCACTTGGGGGGGGGGGGGTAAACAGAGGTGGGAGGTGTCGCAAGGACGACCAGGACACTTTTTGTATGCAGATTTTATAGAAACAGCTGCAGTCTGTGCCACGCAAACATCTGATAAGCCATCGTAGCTTTCTGCCTAGAAATAAAAGAGGTTACGGAGAGCGCATGGGAGAGGGAGAGAGATTTCGAAAAAAAGAGAGAGCGAGAGAGAGATTTCGAAAAAGAGGGAGAGAGAGGGAGAGAGAGAGATTTCGAAAAAGAGAGAGAGAGAGGGAGAGAGAGGGAGAGAGAGATTTCGAAAAAGAGAGAGAGAGGGAGAGAGATTTCGAAAAAGAGAGAGAGAGAGGGAGAGAGAGATTTCGAAAAAGAGAGAGAGAGGGAGAGAGAGATTTCGAAAAAGAGAGAGATTGATTTCGAAAGAGAGAGAGAGAGAGAGAGAGATTGATTTCGAAAGAGAGAGAGAGAGAGAGAGAGAGAGATTGATTTCGAAAGAGAGAGAGAGATTGATTTCGAAAGAGAGAGAGAGAGATTGATTTCGAAAGAGAGAGAGAGAGATTGATTTCGAAAGAGAGAGAGAGAGAGAGATTGATTTCGAAAGAGAGAGAGAGAGAGAGATTGATTTCGAAAGAGAGAGAGAGAGAGATTGATTTCGAAAGAGAGAGAGAGAGAGATTGATTTCGAAAGAGAGAGAGAGAGAGAGATTGATTTCGAAAGAGAGAGAGAGAGAGAGATTGATTTCGAAAGAGAGAGAGAGAGAGAGATTGATTTCGAAAGAGAGAGAGAGAGAGAGAGATTGATTTCGAAAGAGAGAGAGAGAGAGAGAGATTGATTTCGAAAGAGAGAGAGAGAGAGAGAGAGAGATTGATTTCGAAAGAGAGAGAGAGAGAGATTGATTTCGAAAGAGAGAGAGAGATTGATTTCGAAAGAGAGAGAGAGAGAGATTGATTTCGAAAGAGAGAGAGAGAGAGATTGATTCCGAAAGAGAGAGAGAGAGAGATTGATTCCGAGAGAGAGAGAGAGATTGATTTCGAAAGAGAGAGAGAGAGAGATTGATTCCGAAAGAGAGAGAGAGATTGATTCCGAAAGAGAGAGAGAGAGAGAGATTGATTCCGAAAGAGAGAGAGATTGATTCCGAAAGAGAGAGAGAGAGAGATTGATTCCGAAAGAGAGAGAGAGAGAGAGAGATTGATTCCGAAAGAGAGAGAGAGAGAGAGAGATTGATTCCGAAAGAGAGAGAGAGAGAGATTGATTCCGAAAGAGAGAGAGAGAGAGAGAGAGAGATTGATTCCGAAAGAGAGAGAGAGAGAGAGAGAGATTGATTCCGAAAGAGAGAGAGAGAGATAGAGATTGATTTCGAAAGAGAGAGAGAGAGAGAGAGATTGATTTCGAAAGAGAGAGAGAGAGAGAGAGATTGATTTCGAAAGAGAGAGAGAGAGAGAGATTGATTTCGAAAGAGAGAGAGAGATTGATTTCGAAAGAGAGAGAGAGATTGATTTCGAAAGAGAGAGAGAGATTGATTTCGAAAGAGAGAGAGAGATTGATTTCGAAAGAGAGAGAGAGAGATTGATTTCGAAAGAGAGAGAGAGAGATTGATTTCGAAAGAGAGAGAGAGAGATTGATTTCGAAAGAGAGAGAGAGAGATTGATTTCGAAAGAGAGAGAGAGAGAGAGATTGATTTCGAAAGAGAGAGAGAGAGAGAGATTGATTCCGAAAGAGAGAGAGATTGATTCCGAAAGAGAGAGAGAGAGAGAGTGATTCCGAAAGAGAGAGAGAGAGTGATTCCGAAAGAGAGAGAGAGAGAGAGAGTGATTCCGAAAGAGAGAGAGAGAGAGAGAGATTGATTCCGAAAGAGAGAGAGAGAGAGAGAGATTGATTCCGAAAGAGAGAGAGAGAGAGAGATTGATTCCGAAAGAGAGAGAGAGAGATTGATTCCGAAAGAGATTGATTCCGAAAGAGAGAGAGAGAGAGATTGATTCCGAGAGAGAGAGAGAGAGAGAGAGAGATTGATTTGAAAGAGAGAGAGAGGGATTCAGAGAGAGAGAGAGAGAGATTGCGCGCGAGAGAAATTCAGAGAGAGAGAGATTGCGCGCGAGAGAAATTCAGAGAGAGAGAGAGAGATTGCGCGCGAGAGAAATTCAGAGAGAGAGAGAGAGATTGCGCGCGAGAGAAATTCAGAGAGAGAGAGAGAGAGATTGCGCGCGAGAGAAATTCAGAGAGAGAGAGAGAGATTGCGCGCGAGAGAAATTCAGAGAGAGAGAGAGAGATTGCGCGCGAGAGAAATTCAGAGAGAGAGAGAGAGATTGCGCGCGAGAGAAATTCAGAGAGAGAGAGAGAGAGATTGCGCGCGAGAGAAATTCAGAGAGAGAGAGAGAGATTGCGCGCGAGAGAAATTCAGAGAGAGAGATTGCGCGCGAGAGAAATTCAGAGAGAGAGAGATTGCGCGCGAGAGAAATTCAGAGAGAGAGAGATTGCGCGCGAGAGAAATTCAGAGAGAGATTGCGCGCGAGAGAAATTCAGAGAGAGAGAGAGAGATTGCGCGCGAGAGAAATTCAGAGAGAGAGATTGCGCGCGAGAGAAATTCAGAGAGAGAGATTGCGCGCGAGAGAAATTGCGCGCGAGAGAAATTCAGAGAGAGAGAGAGAGAGAGATTGCGCGCGAGAGAAATTCAGAGAGAGAGAGAGATTGCGCGCGAGAGAAATTCAGAGAGAGAGAGAGATTGCGCGCGAGAGAAATTCAGAGAGAGAGATTGTCAGAGAGAAATTCAGAGAGAGAGATTGTCAGAGAGAAATTCAGAGAGAGAGATTGTCAGAGAGAAATTCAGAGAGAGAGATTGTCAGAGAGAAATTCAGAGAGAGAGAGTGTCAGAGAGAAATTCAGAGAGGCTGAGAGAATGAAGCGTAGGAGTTGGGTGAAATGGCTGAAAATAAAGTGTCTAAAAAATTTTTAATATCAATGTGTGTGTATGTTTGTGTGTGTCAATTTTGGATTCATTGAACTCTGAAAAAGAGCATTAAGAGATGGGTAAAGGTTAGAATTTTACCAAGCACGCAAAGGAAAGAGAAAGACGGAATGATAGTTGGTTACTTTTGCGATTCGGGGGAGGGGGGGGGGGGAGTATTACATGTTAATATACCAAAGATCTTAAGGTGTTGCTTATGTAGGTAAAAAATGTAAACATTTAAAATGTATGAAATTACTTTGTTTTGTATTAAATACAATTTTATTTAAAAAAATGATTTAAAAAAAAATAAAGTACATTTTTTTATTCTTAAATAGAAAAAAAGGTAATGTTTTTTTCTGGCGATTAAATTAAATTTAATAAACAAAAATATGCAATTATTTTTTTTTTGATTAATTTTTCTACTTTACGGCACATTATTTATTTTGGGGTTATTTAACGCCGAATCAATATCTATTGGAAATAATTTCATACGACAGATTGAATTGATGTCACATCGTTTACAATGAACTGTTCACAATAGGTATAATTGTTCACAAAAAAAAAAAGAAAAAAAAAAGGGGGGTTGATATACCGTAAAATTATTTTTGTACCCCGCCCCCTCTCTCCAAAAACAAAACAAAATAACAGGCATGGTAAGAGAAAAGAACGCGCATCCACCAAAAATTTATATTCATTTTAAATAATACTTCACAAATAAATGATAATGTTGATTAATAAATTGTTTGAAAAAAAAAAAAAAAAAAAAAAAAAATGGAGTTGGTCAAATATACTTATCTCACTGTTAAGCTTAAATTTAGTTTCAGGAGGTCTTTCACCCAGACATTACCTCCTTCTTTGAGAGGGAGTGTATTTCCAATCACTCGAGGTGCCCCTACCGAGGAATGTCGATGGGTCCAATACACGCTATTTTTAGAACCTTCCAGAGTGGTCCCTCTGGATTTCCTCCTACATTTAAAACAAAATTTTAAAAAACAAAAGATACAAAAAAAAAAACGACTTTCTCTCAAAGAGTCGTTGTGAGAAGTTCCGATACTACACTTCATCTTTTCTATCCTCGGTCAGTTCTTCTAGACTGAGATAATTTTTATTTTTGTCCTAATTCAGAGAAGTTGAATTTCCCCCAATTAAAAACCGACCCTGTGTCTAACTGCCTTCATGTGGAGACAAATAAATATGGACACTTGCAAAGGGGAACTATTGAAGGCCACATCTTGGAGCATAATATTGAAGATGAAAGAGGAAAGGATGGGATCGGTCACCCTTATCATTTATTTGTGAATAGATTCGAATAAATCTTGTCATGGCTGAAGAGCAGAGAAAACAATTCTTCAGATCTGTAGAATCAGGAGTTCTATTTCGGTGGGTTTTTCTTTTTCTGTTATTGTTTTTTAAAACTGACTCCTGGTGCAAGAGTCAGATTTTTTTGATTTTTTTTATTCTCCGCAATTCTTAATCTCGTTTTTATAATGAAAATAAAAATACTTATCAAATCCACAAAAATTAAGGATCGATCCAAGAGAGAAACATAAAATAAAAACGTGACCTCAACAGGGCTGGGCTAGAGTAAAAATATGGAAATCCCGAGTTGTCCAATCACCCCCATTTCTGTTTTGTTGATAGGATCCAAAGATTTCATTTATCTGTTTTACGATAATGTAACTTTGGGGGGGGGGGGGGGGGGGGGGGACAATGCTGAAACAAAATACCTATAATGTAAACAGGTCATTGAACACAAGTCACTATTTTACTCATAACTAGGAGGGGTTCATACCTTTTGCAAGAGTATTAGTGCATAAAAGATCCAATTGTATTTGAACACAGCATAACCGATTCCATAGTCTGTGATAGTATCCATTCGACCAATCATGCACTACTGGGACCCAAACGAATGTCGAGCACGAGATTTTGGCATCAGTATGGCTGTCCGAGTTGCAAGACTTGAAAAGTATGCTCTGTCCTATCATCTTACGTTTGGTTTGTTTGTTCAACATATCAACCATCTTTGGGTTATTTAATGCCGAATAAAGTTGTAAAATGGAATCCCAAGGTAGGATAATTATTTGATATTGTTTTTGGGGCCAAAAAAAAAAAAAAAAAAAAAAAAAAAAAAACTAATGCAAAATAAAAATTTAAAATGTTAGATTAAATTTTTTTGAACAGTCCCAACTTCTTTGATGAAGTCTAACATGTTGGTCAGATTTGTGTCTTCAAACAGGTCCTTTAGATTTTTCGAGTTGTATTTCCTTCGGCTTTGTTGTAGATCCCGACAGTCTATTAATGTTTTAGTGTATAAGATTCTTGACATGATATACACATTGGAAACTCTTCACCTTCCAATAAATGTTTGTGAGTAATGCTCTAAGTGTTATTTTCAGGTGCCCTCTCCGTTTTCCTAGATAGTTTGCTCTACCAAGGCTTGACAGTCTTGTCTATCCTATTAGTATGGCTGGGAAGAGGAGATGGTATTCTTTCATAAATGTATTACATACACAACATCTCCGGAAAGGATTAAAAAAACTCTTATCCTTATTAACTTATATCCTATGAGCAGTGCACTTGAAATGTAAAAAAAAACAAAAAACTAGCAGAACCTCATGGAAATTCCATGACAGCTTTCTTCATTGAAATTAAATTTTTTGAAAGGAGTTCAAATCCTATAAAATGTAAGAATGTTAGATGAAAAGTTTCATTTTATAGTAAAAATAAAATACTCATTTTTACACATTTTTCTTCTACCAATTTTAGTTAACATTTTAGCAAAAACTTTTGGGTACTTATACAGTTTATGGATCGCACTGAAATAACATTATTTAGAACGCCATTCTTGACATGGGGGGTGTGTGTGTGTGTGTGAGGAGGGGAGACTTTAACTATTCTGTACTTTTACCTAACAATTTAAAAACAAAAGATATCATAAAAATAGACTTTAACTTGAAAATTCTATCTAAAAAATAGCCCTGTCCGTAAACTACTTTAGCTAAAACTTTTGTATATACTTTGAAAAAAAAAAAATCAGTTGTCATCTGTTTCTTGTTTACATATACAAAGAAAGCCGTATTAATAGTACTAATACTGCATCGAATTTGGATGAATTATGTCCCTTTAGTTTAGCACATGGATATTAACATTGTAATTATTAACGCATGTCACGGCCAACGGAATGTGAACAATCTAAACCCCAAAGATTAAATAAAAGGTTCAATTCAAAATTTAATCCCGGTTCCAAAGTTCAATATAAAGATGCCCAAATTCGAAAATATGCACCTGAAGAAGGTCAGAGGTTACATCGACCGAAATGTTGTGAATATAAACAATATACAATATGTGAATATAATCAAAATGAGAATACTAGTCCGAATAATCCAAATTATTAATCTTTATCTAAAAACATTCCGAAACAAGTTATTAATTGAAGATTTTAGGTCAGAGCCGAACTTCTTTAAATTTCAGTTGGAATCTGGGTTTATGTCAATCGTTTTGACCTATTGATCTATAACGCTGCTTGGGGGTCAGAATTTTGATTTTTTCGGATGACCCCCAGGAGGAGTTGGCATCAGGATCCGTCATATTCTGGTCGTTTCTACCTCTGCGTGTGGCAAGCAAAGATGCGTCAGGCACGGAAACGTAAATCAATTGAGTGAGAGTGACAACATTATTTCTGTGCCATTCCTTTGTGCGTTCTGGGCCGAAACTTCCCCGACTTTGCATGTAAACGCTGAATCTTGCTGCTCTCGGTGTCAGGGGGTAAAAACCTGTAATCTTGCAGGTCAACGAATAGCTGGGACCAGTGAGGAGGACTTCATGCAGACCAGACAATCCTGAGGCACGATCTTCGTGAGCTCTATGCAGAAGTCTGACTTGCTTAACATCAGCACCATTTATCATTATTGCAATTTTATAGATATTTATTTCCTTTAAGTTTGACATGACCCTCAGGTTTTTCTAAAAATCGAATTATTTATATTCCGTTCACTAAAAATAAACGGAAACGTTAAATTCACAGAGGCTTGAAAAAATATGCCCGTTGTCTTCAAAGTAAGTTACAAAAAGAAAAACCGATAAACTCGGGTTCAAGATTTAACTTCTCGTCTTGATTGACAAGTGAGCATGCTGTGTTGAATCTTCAAGAACAAGGAAGAGAGGCTTAGGTAAAACAGAGGGGCATCACGTTGTTTTTTTTATAGTTTTTTTTTTGTCATCATACAACTTGTCATATGCACTGAAGTGATTTAACCTCCAAACTCAAAAAACAAAGAGAACACATTTGAACACCGATTAGAGTCTGAAGAGGAGGTCAATGGATAAAAAAAAAAAAATTTAAGATGGCTACCAGATTAATCCGGTTTAAAAAAAAAAAATCTTTGACAGGTAGCAAAAGGAATCCTCTCTCTAAATAACGAATGCAAACAAATCGTTATTTCAATATTTGTACATCTGCCGATAGGATTATGTACATAATAATTACGATAACTGCTAATTGCCGCATCCGATGATTAGAAAGAAAGATTTGCTTCATAACCAGTTATGTAATACATGAGAGGAGCGAGGAGCGGACAGATTAACAGTGGATATGACGGGTGATTACTAAAGAAAACAAGACCGCAAATTCTTAAGGAGCGTCCATTCAATCCATCGCATTCACAACTAAAGACCATAATGAACTGAAATCTATTTCAAAAATTCTTTATTTAAAAAGAAAATAACTTTTGCTGCATAATGTCAATTGTTTCCTTTTTACCATTTCTCTGGGTAGTACTATGTAAAAAAATACCAGATGTACTTAAATTTAATTGAGGATAGTGGAATAACAAGGTCTTATATATTTCCTATCGTACCAAACAAATGATTGAAAATAGTATTGTATGGTATACTGCAACTCATAACATACAGTCTTCGCAAGAACATTCATAATTTATTAAACAACGAATAATGAATAATAGTGCAAACAGAACTTTCATGACAAAGTTTCTTTTCTAGAACATCCCATCTGTGGAACAAGATACCACGAGTCTGCTTCCCAACTGACTACAGCATGGTCGTCTCCGAATCTAATGTAAAGAAATACTGGTTGAGCCGTTCTCTTCAATAATCAATGTCTCTTAAATAATCTTCTGTCCATCCACCCATTGTTTCTAACCCTTCCGTGGTGGCAATCATTGTACAACTAACAATCTCTTTAACCCTTATCCTTGAGTGGCCCCCAGGCCTTGATAAGTGGTGACCCATAAGTAAAGAAAGAAAAAAAAAACAATTCTGTTGATTGTTTGATTTTATGTCAACACTCATTGGGTCATTTTATGCCCAAATCGTACATGTTTTGTATGCAATTGGTTTGTAGATTAATTTGTTTTGTATGCATATATTTCATAAACAATAAGTCTGTAAATGATTTGTTCTATTTAACACATCAATGGAGTCCTGACGGGTACTACCACTCAGTGTCAGAGAGGACTTGAGCATAGTGGTAGCCAAAGGAGCGGCGACTCCCCCCTCCAAAGCTCCCAAATTGGGGCATCACAACTCGATGCAGTTTGCATTACTAAAACAAGTCGTACAAAACAAGTCGTACAAAACAAGTCGTACAAAACAAGTCGTACAAAACAAGTCGTACAAAACAAGTCGTACAAAACAAGTCGTACAAAACAAGTCGTACAAAACCAGTCGTACAAAACCAGTCGTACAAAACCAGTCGTACAAAACCAGTCGTACAAAACCAGTCGTACAAAACCAGTCGTACAAAACCAGTCGTACAAAACCAGTCGTACAAAACCAGTCGTACAAAACAAGTCGTACAAAACAAGTCGTACAAAACCAGTCGTACAAAACCAGTCGTACAAAACCAGTCGTACAAAACCAGTCGTACAAAACCAGTCGTACAAAACAAGTCGTACAAAACAAGTCGCACAAAACAAGTCGCACAAAACAAGTCGCACAAAACAAGTCGCACAAAACAAGTCGCACAAAACAAGTCGCACAAAACAAGTCGCACAAAACAAATCATACAAAACAAACCAACGAAGTAACAAAAGAAATATAGACCCCTATCTGGGATGTTCTCAAACGAGGACACAGGGTTAATATTAGCATGTTCCTTCCACATCAGATGTGGGTTGCACGTTTTGGTCATGGTGGCATGTAGTGATTTTCTCCATCAAACCTTCAGTTACGTTGGTTTTGATGTGCCATTGCTTGAGGTCATCTTTGACTACTGAATCATTCCAAGTCTGTCTCAGCCTGCCTTTTCCTCGCTTACCCTCAATCAGGATGTGTGTTATCTGTTACCCCCCCCACACACACACACCCGACCACCAAAAACAATAACCTATTTCAGAAACGAATGTATTCATTGAGCTAATGCAGAATATATTTATTGAGTTTTTTACCTGACCAATTTGCTTCCGATGGATGGTCGGATACTGTTGAAACATGGACTTCTAATAGCTTAGACATTGGCACTTTGAAACGTAGGTTTTGTTCAATAATTGCTTTCCAACGTTTATTGTCAAGAATATAAGGCTGTCCTCTTCCTTCATCTTCAAGTATCCAATTGCAACGATGAAATAAGTTGCTGTTGGCATTGGCGGCTGTTTGCGAAAGCATTATAACAGAGTTTAAACTCGTGCCAGAAAGTATACGCATTTCTTTTATTTCGTCTTTGTTATTCAGGGCTTATGTGATTCAAAATTGTATCCTCAAAGAAATTGGAAACTTATTAAAGACAACACAATTATTAATCATGTATAATTCCGAATAAAACACTGCAAAAATAGCAAACTAAATGAACATTTTAAAAACGAGTCAAAAAATCGGCCAGTATTTTCTGAACAACCTGACATTTATGGAAGACCATAATCTTGTTTGTGTTTTATAGAAATTGATATGTTGACAGTTAAAACATTCAAATAAGGTTCAGTAAGAGTTAAATTTCTTACAGAATCTAAAGACACGATTGAAATTTTCCTTCGATTCCATCTGGGGGTCACTGGGGGTAATTATCAGTTAGGTTCCATAAAATAACTGAAATATATTAGAACGTAAAAGAAATAAAATTCATTTTTGTTTCAATAGATTTTCTTTATTTTATAAAACAAAAATATAATTAAAACAAAAAATATCTCTGAAGAATGTATCTAAACATTTAAATAATTATCTTCATTCATATTTTTAAGATTTACAATAATTAAAATCAAAACGAATTCGTTTAAACCATTTTCCATTTTCCAGCTGTCTGTAAGAAATGCAGGTCAACAAGTAGATTTTTTTTTTTTAAAGAAAACACCAGCGCGCTAGCAGTTTTGTTTATTACTTGACCTCATATTGGAAATGTTATTTCTAACTTTTCTTTCAATGCAAAAAATTGTAACTATGACTATATTTTAAATTATTTCCAATCAGGAATATATCTCCACACGGGCAACGCCAAGCGAATACTGCTAGCAATCTATAATCTCATGTTTCTCCAGCTCTCCTGAACATTAACCCAGTTTAATGATACTAAATCAGCAGTTTCAATGTCATACCCTTGTCCTTTTCACTAAAAGCATTTATTCATGAAAATCATTTTGCTGGTGATTTAAGAATTAAACAGACATTGATTTGGTGGTTCAGATTTACACTGCAGGGGGCGTAGATCAAAGTAAGTAACATAGAAACAATATCAAAGCTAATTACAAACTTGCAGGGTTACCTGGTATTGCCCAGGGTTATGGATAATAAAATAGAATAGCTTAATAAGAAAAGACAAGTGTGTGTGACATCTTTCTTTTAAAATGGCCTCAGTCACGTTACTTTTTGAACACACCTTTCCCTCTCTCATTCATGCCCAAACTTTTGCAACTGATTCAATATAATAGAAAAATAGAAAAAAAAAGCAAGGAGGAAAAAGTAATCAGCAGATGACTGACCTAGTTTCTGTGTTGCTTTTGGAACAACTTCCAGTAAGAATGAAATAAATAATTTTTTCTGACCTCCTAACTCACGAACTAATTTCGTCCTTGATGACCCAACAGAAAAAATATTAAAGTATTCTCATTGAATTTTGAAAAACCCAAAAACTGATGCAATTTAAAATGATAAAATAATTTTTTTTTTTTTCTAAGACTTTCGATGAATACATCTTTCTCAGAAGCAAAACTTATTCTTTTTTATTTTTCTTCTTCATTTTGTTGGTATTAACCACAAGAGGTCGAATCCACCGTAAAGTCAGAAAAATATGTCAACTTGTTAGAGACGATAGTGATACGGGATAAAAACATTGACACACCAGTTCTCGTTAGATCACCAAAGCAACGTTGAGCCTGGACAGTACCAGATGGGTGACTATTTGAGGAATAGCAGGCGTTTTATGTAGGAGGATTACGACACCTCCCTGCGAAAAATAACTGTAAAATCTAACATCGTTAAAATTATTTCCCTAACCATGATACACATAGAACTGTGAATTTAATATTCCCTAGAAACTCCCTCTTTTGGAGAAAGCCGACTCAACTCGCCAAGGGTGAATTGCCGCACCCAGACAGGAGTAGGTGCCATAACCAAACAACCCATTTAGGTGTATTATTTGCTGGAAAGTGTAACTGGTGACAGATTAGCGTTCTGTTACGGGAGTAGTTCAGGCCATCTGTTGCACTTAATGCTATAAGACTAGGGATATGCAGCAGACCTAAACGGGGCTACTACAGAAAACTTTACTTACTTAGGCTAAAAACAACCTGGAAAATGCCAGACAAGCCATAATTTTTGATTAGGGACTACTACAGAAAACTTTACTTACTTAGGCTAAAAACAACCTGAAAAATGCCAGACAAGCCATAATTTTTGATTAGTGGATAAATAAATAATAAAAATCCTCCATTACGTGGTAAGGAGATAATTGCCGAGGACGACTTATCAAAACACAGTTCTGTATAAGACTGTATTAATTGCATTTCTTTTGTTGAGAAGATATAATTAACCTCGTCAGGAAGACGATTAATTGACATGCTAATGAGTTAATTAAAAAACACCATTGGAATGAAATATTTTGAATCTCAATTAACTTAGACGTCTAAGACACCTATGGTTTCAAGCTAATCTAGGGATACACTGAAGAGAGAAAAAAAACAAAACATCAGTACCCATTCTGAAATTATTCTAATTATCAAGTTAACTTATCTCCCTCCCACAGCGGTAAGATGTGACACAAGGTCAGAAAGTGAGATTGAAAAGCCAGCAACCTAGAGGAGGAGCACTCTGGCTTACAAAAAATGCCTGGGCAGCCCTGTCAGCATTCTCCGGTAGGGGCACCTCAGGTTATTAGCAATAAACTAACCCCGTCTCAAAGGGTGAGAAGGCAAAGCCTGGGAGGGTGGACCTCTTAGAACTGCACAGGACAATCCATTAGACCAGCGGAATCAAGGCCCAAAAAGCCAAGACGGTACCGGTCTAGGAACAGAAACTACACTTTGATCTCAGCCAAAAGGCCGAGAAAATTAACTTTTTATTTATATATGCAACTAGAAGAATACCCATCCGAAGACGGGTAAAATTACCTCATACAGAAGAGTCCCTTTACAAAGATGAAAATCAAGATATAATGATACTAAATCTCATGTCTAGAATCCTTATTCCAATTCTGATCAAAATCCATTACATGATTTCGAATCTAGAAAATGTCTAAAATTTAAGGCTTAAGCTGTCTTAAGAAATTGAAATTCAAGGAATCTTGCTTAATTGGTATCTAATGACAACAGATCAGATTAAATGCAAATCTGAAATATTTGAATTTGCAAATGGGAAGTTGTGTTCATATTAAGCCCCCTAAAACCTTCCCAAAAAACTGAATATTTATTAATTGATATCTAATACCTTTTGTTAAAATTCCACAAAAAAACTAAAAACTAAATTAGCCTAAATACAGCCCACATTACCCACCCGTATGCCTAGCAGTTGTGTTCCAAAATTCATAATGATCGGTTAATTAGTTTAGGAAGGAATCTTGTACATGCAAATATACAAACATATACACATGCCTAACTTTATATAGAAATAGCCAATTCTTAGCCTCCGCTCACACATTATTATTCCTGCTCTCACTTTTTCTTCATTTTCCTCCTTTTTTAAAAAAAAGTCTTTCCCTTTCTTTATTCTTGCCGAGATGCTGTGTGGATGCCAAATCCTTGTCCATATTTGATATTTTTCTGAGTGATTAAGCACTTGTACCCACAACCCCCCACACCTCCCTACACACACACACCATCTATATGTGTAGCACTATGGGGACTAATGCTTTGAGCTCAGTAGATTTTCCGGGTGGTGGCTTCTCATGCAAGCAGTTGAAATCTCGTTAATATTTGGTACAAATATACTTCAGTCGATGCCTGACTTGTCCACCAAGTTAGTCATGAATGTCCAACAGTCTTTGTTTTTATCTTGGTTCAATGATATGCTCCAACTGTGCACCGCTGCACATTGCAAGCACACCTGGATGCAGCATACAAACTTGTCAACAAGAAAGAAAATATATTGCCACCAAAATCAGAGTCAGTTTGTTGCAAATGATGATTGAAGCAATAAATTTACAGCTTACACATACATATGAAAAAACACACACACACACACATCAATATACATATTAATGTCACACACAGCTGCTGTTGATATTTTGACGCCATTGCATACAGTCTATGTAGTACAGTGAGAAAAAAATCCAGCTCTCAAAAAAAGGGGGCACTCTGGATTGAGACGAAAAAAAAAAAAAAAAATTGTTTCAGTCTAGAAGGATCTCTCCTCCTCTAACTGAGGACAGAACAAATAATACACCTTAATTCCAGTCAGAAGGTGAGGTCGTGAGAATTGTTTGATAATATGAAACATGAAACTCAAAGTCAAGGAATCATATGAAAAACCTACAAGAATTTCACCAAGTTTTTCCAAAAGATTAAAAATATTCTAAGCCCATAACTTCAATTGTGTCATCTCCATTTTCAAGCAATCTTTACTATAGAAATATGCTTTTGATTGCTTTGAAAGTGGGGGTTCATACCTTTCCCAACAATACATCTGATTCGATTTCTTAGTCTGTAACAGTAACCATTAAGCCAATCATCCAGCATCAACCCACGAGAAAACAGACAAACCAAACAAATTCATGAATCATTTTACAATATCTCTAGCGTCTTTCTGTATTAAGTGACCCACAAAAGTGTTGATATGTCATAAGACAATCGAAACTACCAAACGGGCATGAGATTTTGAGATATAAACAAAAGTCGCGTAATCTATGGAATGATAAATACAGGTTCCCATAATAGTACAGTCAATCTAGCTGATTTTTTGGCTGAACCACAAACAAATTGCTAACAAAGGTTTTTAACTTGGATATTGGGCATGAATAACCTCTTTCAGATAAAAAAAGTTTACCAAAATTAGCCTTGCGGAAAGGGGTTAAGGGACGCCATCTTTAAAGATTGCCGCCGATTCTAGCCTCTCTCTCAACTCAATTTCTGTAAATTCATCTTCAAAAATACCAAATGTAGCATGTGAAATTGGATAAAACCAACAGTTTTCATAAAGTTAAATATAATTATAACTTCTTATGCCTTATTTTTGTCTCTTTTGATGTATTACTGCAGGAGCTTAATATTCTGTCATATTCTAATTTCAGGTTGGCCAAAGTGAAGTACCGATAATTATGGATGCTGACAAGTGTGCTATTTGCAACAATGAACTTTCCAGTAATGAAGAAACATTCATCGTCAGTAAGAAGGGTATCGATTCCATTAACAGAGCTTCTGAACAACGTGGAGAGAAGATCATAATTCAGATTGGTCAACGTCTTCACAAGAGATGCAGACAGCGTTGGATCAACCCCAAATACATAGAAATTGACCATAAAAAACAGATCCATCCATGATGAAATGCTATGCCATGCAATCCGCTCTTTGTGTGTGTTTAACTTTAAGGAACATTGTCTTTTTTTGTGGTTCTGGAGCAACATCTGATAGAAAGAAGAGGTGTTGATGTTTCCCATGTAGAAACTATTGAGTTTAAGGACAGAGTATTAAAAGTTTGTGAGAAAGTCCGAAAAAATGATGGCTGGGCATCCACTGTTAAAGACAGAATAGGTCATGTCGCTGACCTTGTTTCAGAAGAAGCACGTCATCACCGAACGTTTTGCAAAGAAATCACACCAAACACAAAGAATTGTGAATGTGATATATCTTCATTCTGATCTTTTTTTATATCCAGGTTTATTTACCTCCTCTCCAGGAGGAGGTTAGACACAAGGTCAGGTACGAAGCCAGTGCACTAGGATTAGCACGCTCTGGCCTACAAAAAATGCCTGAGCATTCCCTGGTAAGGGTACCTCAGACGATTAGCAATAAACTAACCCTTTCTCAAATAGAAGGTAAAGCCTGGGAGGGTCGACCTGAGACTGAACAGAACCATACCTCAGTCCGACAGCAACAAAGTCATTGTCGGACTGATGTTGAGGACGTATCCCTGACACACCTGTGCCAGGTAAGTATTATCTTTCTTATATCCAGGGATGTGGAGTCAGAGTCAAACTTTTTACATTTCATCAGATGAAACCAGGGTCGATCTGCTTTTAATTATGGATCGCTTTTTCTGACAAATTAAATTTTAATTTTGTTCATAAAAAAATGTTACATTTTCAAGGACTAAAAAAATAAATAAATAAAAATGGTACTAAATGCCTCCTTGCATTATATGGTGAGGATCATGGAGCAATATAAAAAAAATAAAAAAATAAAAAAAAGGTGTTGTCCTCCCATAAAGTCAAAACATTATTATTATACATATATACATGTGTATGGAATTCAATGTTGTAGGAAAAATAACAAGAGTGCTCAATTATGTGTGCAAGAGCATATATATTTTCATTCTATAGACACTATAAAGTATTTTTGATCCTCCATCAGTAACTTTGTCTAATGAATCTGTCACATTTGATATCTTTAATCCTGCTGGTTGAGTTCACATCCATTGAATAAATATTACATACAGATATATCTATATAGATATATATCTATATAGATATGTATATATTATTATTATAGGAAGACGAAGATTTATTAGGTTAGAGAATGACGATTTTTCAAAATTTAAAGCGTTGAAGCCAGAATTGGTCAGACATTTAAAAATTTCAGAAGTTAGAATTTAGCGTCTGACTCCACGTTTGTCTGGAGCCGGCCATAGTAGTCATCGTCGTTGTCGGCAACAGCTGTCTCAGGTTAACCAGAGGAAAGAATATGCAACACACGCTTGTAAATCTTTTGTAATTATTTGCATAATAATTATCTTTTCGTTCCAGATTAACTTACGGCCATTATCTCTCAAATACAATCAAATTCCGACCTTTCATTATGATGTTCACTAACAGGAATCATCAAATGACTATCTATATTCATAAATTATTTTTCTTTACATTTAAAAGTTGTGATGCAAGTGGGTCTAATAATCTTTTTGGTCCCCCAATTTATAAAATCGGGAGACCTATGTTTTGAGGCATTTCTGTCCGTCCGTCCGTATTTTTCTCCGCAACCATCCATTGAATTTCTGAAATTTTGCATGAAGTTGTAACTTTGGTCAGGTTAGAAAGTGACATTATCCGATTTTTGATAAAAAATCTAGTTAGCACCCCCCCGGGGGGGGGGGGGGGGGTCAAAAGGCCCCAAAATGGCAAAAAAAAATGACATTTTTTTGCCGCATAACTTTTCATCCATCCATTCAATTTCTCTGAAACTTGGCCAAAATGTGGAGGCAATTGTTCCTAATAGAAAATAAGTATCGCTGACCTTGGAAAAAATCTGGTTTGCGCCCCTAGGGGGTCAAAAGCCCCCAAAATGGCAAAAAATGACATTTTCTCCCATAACGTTTGATTCATCCATTCAACTTTTCTGAAACTTGGCCAAAATGTAGAGGCAATTGTTCTGGATATAAAATGAGCATCCTTGACCTCAGAAAAATTCTAGTTCGTGCCCCCAGGGGGTACAATGCGGGTCAAAAATGCCCAAATTTATTGCATTTTACACTCACCACATCGAGTCACATACAGAGGGGGACCACGCATGCGCGGCTTGTTTAAACCCCTCTACACCTATAAAACATCTGACGCAACGCAAAGTCCGTAAGTGAGCATAAATAAAAAGTTTCTAAATTTTTGTCTCTAAATTACGACACAGATGGGCCGTAAACTATATATAAAAAAAATTAAATAATAAATGGATTGACCATAGTTGAGGGCGACCCGAAGGCTCCCTTTTCATTAGTTACTACATAGATGTAAGGGAAGACGACACTCATTTCCTTGGATTACTTCATTTACCCTTGATCCTCATCTTATAATGTTGAATGTTTAGCAAGGGGGCATCAAGTACAATTGTTTTTATTAGTCTTTTGGTATGACTCAACAGAGGATTGAACTTGGGTCTCCCGGCCAATAAGTGAACACTAACCATCATGCCAAATGGGTAAATAAACTTTTTTTTAGTATGACATAATAAACCGGAAACGAAAAAAAAACAAACAACAACTTCAATTTGATCATACATCTACGAAGTACGATAGAAACATGGAATTTCCCTACAAACATTTATTACTCCAGCTCTCTTAAATACTAGCCAAGTCTAATAATATTAAACCAGCCGTGATAACTACTTCCTCTGCTGCTGTCTTCTTATCAACGCTGATCGTTTTTTACTTCTTTTTCTATGCATCACATTTATGAACAGCGTCACTTAAACCTCTATTTTATATTCTACACCAGGGGCGTGCAACCTTTTCAGAGTGAGGGCCAGATAAGACTTTTGGAAGGACGTCGCGGGCCGCAGTGAAAAATGAAATCTCAGAATTACTATATTTTGTTTACATGAAAAAATTGTACAAAAATTGCATAGAACACTCTACAAATCTGATACTTTTTCTCAAGAGACTTCTGTATGTGATGTTATAAAAGGCGCCGACGAAGAGACATTTTGGAACCATAAAAAATAATGACGGAGAAGTAGCAAGTTGATCCAGTATTCGTTTTGACACACCTCACATAAGTTGTCTGATTCATGCCCTTTCCTCGTCTCACGTTTCCTCTTTGCCTCTCTCTTTCTCTTTTTCTATTTTTATCTCAGGCCAAGGATTTGAAATTAATAGTTAAAGAAAAATGAAATATACATGCATCATTGCTCGCTGATATTTATACATTTTCATCCCACTGTAAATCTTAATTGAAACCTGCCTTTATGTCTATGTCACAAAATGATATGAGTTTTACTGGGAGGTCTGCGGGCCGGATTGCAATAATAAAGTCTAGCATTGTGGCGGGCCGGACGCTAAGCCTTCGCGAGCCGGAGGTTGCCCGCCCCTGTTCTACACCAATATAACAATTGTCACTGTTGGTTTAATATTATTAGACGGGACTCGTGTTCAAATGAGGTATCATAATCAATTTCAGTTTAACGTCCATTTTACATGCTGGCATGTGTTGGACGGCTTTTGAAAATGGACTTAAAAACGAACCTATCACTGGCCAGGTCTTTATCCCTCTTTCTCTCGAATCCATCCTTATCACTTCTTCCCATGTTTTCCTTAGCCTTCACCTGTAGGTTGACCCTACTACCTCAACTGTTCTACATCTAACTCAAGAACTCTCATCTATTCTTTCAACTTGGCCATACCATTGAAGTCTCACTGTTTTGCACACATCTCCCTATACTGTTCAGATTTAATCTTCCTCTGAGCTCATCAGATCTAAGCCTGTCTTTAAGACTCGCATTACACATCCATTGTATCATTCTCGTATCATGTCTCTCTATGCAACGAATGTTGTGAACCCTCACTGACCCTCTTTTACATCCATACATCATCACATGCCTGATAAACTCTTCCCTTGGTCGACAGCAGTAATGCTCTGCTGGTTAGTAATGGCAAAAGTTCCCTAAACTTACTCCAACTCCTAATTCTAGCTATCACACTAGCACCTGCTCCATCCTGTGCCTCAATGGTATCACCAAGGTAACAACATTTCTAAACAACCTCAATAACTGCCGTCCACATATTTTTTCCACATCTGAGACAGGTAGACAAAGATTATAGGTATTACCAAGTCTGATTTTAATAAAGACTTATAGAGTTTCTATACCAGTACGTAGCCCAAATCGTAAGAGGCATGTCTGACTAGAGTCAGTGAAGGAGAAACCCTTCAAGATTGAAGCAATTTTTATTTTTGTTCCAATCCAGAGTGCCCCTTTTTAGGGGAGCTGGATTTTCCTCGCTTTAAAAACCGACCTTGTGTCTACCTTTGCCCTTGTGGGGAGGCAAGTAAATAGGAACTTCAACCAATAGCAACACCTCCATTTAAAGTCTCTGCCATCTGTCTTGTTGCAATTCAATTCAAAAATTTGGCAAAATATAAAACAAAGAATGGTAGAAATTTACACAGAACAGGATACAGCAGCCCAGCACCTGTCCAATTTCACCAGTTGCAGCAACATCTTCGATGGTTTGAGCATGCACGCTCGGCGCCAGAAGGGAGAGCTAAATTCGCTATATAATTTTCCCTACCTCCTTGCCAGGGTGGCGCAAGCGTATCAGTGGACAGTTAAGGACCTGGACAACCACAATCAAGGAGGACTTAGCTGCGCTCTCAGATCCACAGGTGGTCGGTCTTCGACAGCGAAATCAAAATTGGTTAGCCATCTCTCAGGACCGCCGTGCATGTGCTGCCATTACTCAACATATAGTGCAGGTCACAAAAACACTGCTCAACCCGACCAGGGTGAACGCCATTGCAACAACAACAACAACCAATAACAACTTTGGGACCTCTCCCCCCCTTTTTAATTAGGATTTTTGAGAAAATTAAATTAATTTTATTTGGATATCTTGATTAGATTAATTGAATTTTTTCTTGGAAAAAAAAAAATTAATAATTTAAACACGTCATCGCGAACAAACAAAGGATATCTTATCTGACAATTTTATCATATAGATGTAGTTAGACTTAGCTATTATTTTTTCAAGCATATTTCTTTGAATATGATAAACTTTCTGAGTCTATTAGATCGGCTGATCATTCTTTTCAAACATTCTGATTGCCTACTTTCTTGGTACAATTCTGTGCAATTCTAGGTCCATACTCCCAGGCTTTACCTTCTTTCTATAAGAGGTTAGTTTATTGCTAATCACCTGAAGCGCCCCCATTATGGGCTGCTCAGGCACTTTTGACGACCACAGTGCACACACCTCTTGTGTGCTGGCTTTTCAATACCCACCTTCCGACCACTGAGAGGGAGGTAAATACCTACTTCCTTGACCGTTTGGCGATGAGCAAAGTGCAATATCTGTTCTGACACTACTAGTCATCTTTTCTGTCCTATGTCAGTAAAAGAAGAAATCCTTCTAGATCGAGGAAATTTTTATTTTTGTCCTATGTCCACCATTTTAGGGGGAGCTGGATTTTCCCCACATTACAAAAAAAAAAAAAAAAAAAAAAAAAAAAAAAAAAATCGACCTTGTGTCCAACTTTGCCCTCGTGATAAGGCAAGTAAATAGGGACTTTCTGAGAGTAAAGTAAATAAACTTTTGAAATTCATGTTTGGGAATATCTTCATTCCTTGAGCTTTCAACTAACTTTCAGTAAGGGGGGGGGGGGAGAACATGCAAACAGTCCATATTTATTTGCCTTCAGACAAGGGCAAAAGATAAAAACATCTGTTTTTAATGTGGGGAGAATCCAGCTCCATAAAAACTATGGATTGGAAGAAAAATAATTATTGCGCCAGTCTCGCAAGATTTCTCCTCCTCTGACCAAAGAAAAAAACAGATACTGCACTTTAATCCTAGCCCAAAGACTGGGCAGTTGATATGTATAGCTTGATCAAATGCAGAAAGCAAACATGTGAAGAGTTCTTTTAAACGTTAAACGCAAGATGATCCATGACTGTCTGTCTTCACGGTTCAAATCCATTTTTGGTGTTCCTCGCTGGAACTGGGAAAAGCTGAAGTATGCCGTGGACTTAGTTGCCGATCGGCGCGAGTGGATCACCTTGACGCGGGACGCGGTGAACTCATTTGGAGCCGGCTCAACCCACCACAGGTGAATGCAGTTACAGTAAACGGAAGATCAAATTTGAATTGGAGGAGATCGCGTGACGTCATTCAGCAACTCCGCTCCATAAAGGGCTTCTTACGACCGAAACTGCAGACATGACTGAACATATTCTACTCCATTTAGAGTTTGCAACATATTCTACTCCATTTAGAGTTTGCAACATATTCTACTCCATTTAGAGTTTGCAACATATTCTACTCCATTTAGAGTTTGCAACATATTCTACTCCATTTAGAGTTTGCAACATTGTTTTTGAAAAGGTTTTTTTTTTTTTACCATATTGGATGGGAAAAAAAATGTATCATTCTAAATAATGTATCCAAGTTGTCCTGATACCCTTGGGGAAATTGGGAATCCATCTTTATCCGAGCTGTGATAAAATAGTAGGTCAGTGAAGAACCATTTGCTACAGAAATGACAGAGGTATTACCGTAGACCTATCGCTCGCCTATGTAGAAGTGTTTTTTTTTTAAATTATTTTTTTAGAGATGGGGAATAGAATGTAAACAATATATGAAACTAGGCTATCAATTAAATGCACTAATACTCTTGGGAAAAGTATGACCCCGTATTTCCTTCTACTAGTTATGTGTAGAATAGTAGGGTAGACTAGACCCTAAAGGCTTCATAGTAAAACTAGTTGATATAAAATCCTTAAATTTGGAACTTGCTACTTTTATATTTAAAACTATTCGTTAGAAAAACTGTAGTGGTATGACTGGACCTATACTCCTCCAATAAAGTTTTTTTTATATATGTTTATTTTTTCGAAATTTGAATATAAAAAGAAAATCGAATAAAAAAAAAAAATTGGGGAGTCATAGTCAGGAGTCTACTATTTTTGCTGAAGTCGAATGTGGGTAGTCGGAGTTGGATTTCAGTTTCAGCCAAATCTGGGTTTAT
The DNA here is from genome assembly GCA_963556195.1 of Sepiola atlantica. Taxonomy (NCBI): domain Eukaryota; kingdom Metazoa; phylum Mollusca; class Cephalopoda; order Sepiida; family Sepiolidae; genus Sepiola; species Sepiola atlantica. The sequence goes on along the minus strand of OY744532.1, from coordinate 75,541,254 downwards.
TACAGACGACTATCGTAAAGAAATTTTGCAGGAAAATGTTCACTTATTTCATCCATAATTGAAGGTTTCAGTGTTTTGATGCCTTTTCAAGGTTTTGGTAAGTCTATTTAACAATAAGTCAACTTTGGTATGGGTGGGGGATTTACTGCTTAAAACAATATTTAATTGTATACAATGAATAGTTTATATTAGGTGAAAACAAATTGCTATTTTTACCCACAGTGGAGGGGGAAATTGCAGGTTCATACCTTTCCCCGACAGTATTAGAGTGTAAATGGTCACAATAGATTTGAAGTCTGTATTGCAGATTTCATAGTCTGTGATGGCATCCATTAAAACAATCACAGTTTTTAATGGAATTTAATGCTAAAATGAACATAACAAATCTCACCGGAATTTAACTGGGATTGCTGATTCCAGTCAGTGTTGAGAACCATAATGCCACTCCTCTGATTATCAGTGACTTTACAGAAGCTAAAACAAGGATGAAAGATCCCCAAAATTAACTAATTTAATTCTAAATGATAATACAAGGTTTTTTTGCTTTTGTTCAAATAATTACCATTTATGAATTATGTGACCATTAATGAAAACAAAAATTTTTAATTTCACAAAAAAATAAAAAATAAAAAAATGGTAAAAGATTCTGCAGAACCTGTTGCCAGGAAACGGCGAAAGCATCAAACATGAATTAACAATTTTTTTTTTAATTGATTTATGCTATTCTTCCAGTTCTACATAAGATCTTAAAATGTTTATCATGTCAGCACAAAGTAATAATATATAATGGTGCCCAGGTATATATTAGTAAATATGTTACTTATAAGATGACTAATATCTCAAAGGTTGTTATTACAAAAAAAATTTAAAAAAAAAAATGGTTAATTAAGGTTCCTGACAACGTCCTTCCTCCAACCATGCCCAATATGTTATTATTTGTCATGGAATTTTTCAAAAATTAACTAAATTTCCAAATATTACTAAATTTGAAAATTAAATTAATTGCAATAATGAACAGAAACATATACTAACCTGGACAGCCGTCGTCATGGCTATGTTTTGCAGGGTTTTTAGCTTTTTTTTGTTGTGTGTGTGAAATAAAGCCTTCCTTGGTGGTTATTGAGAACGGTTAAAGGGTGGGGGGGAAAGTAAACAAACGAAAATTAAACATAAGAGAGAAACAAAGTAATGGAAAAGCCTGGTCATGAGAATGACGGTAGATAGAAGATTCCTTCAAGTCTAGTTGTCATGGTAATCCAAAAATCGGAGGTAGTTGTCATGCCACCAACACGAACGCCATCGAGAGGTAAAGAACGGTAAAAGATGAAGTCTATAGAAAACGCAAGATAACAGTGGCAGTGGTTGCGATGCGAATTCTACTCAAAGACTTGTAAATATCAGAAATTAAAAAATCAAGTCGGACGCCAATTCCTTCCGTTAATTTTGGTTTGTTATTTTTTTTATTTTTCTATTTCTTAGGCTTGATGCTGGCTGTCACTTTCACGGCAAGGAAGCTCTTCCTTCTAAAACATCTTTCTCCATCACTTACTCTCTTCATCACTCACTCCAAGCACTCACTCTCTGCAGAGAAGAGTTACCTTGGCTCTTCTAACCCTTCCATGAAAACATGTACACACATACTGCCGCCCTCTTCCGTCTGTCCACCCCTCACTCTCAAACTGTCCTCTATCTTCTCTGTATCTTACCAGCTACTGGGTTGGAGCAGAGACGGGTGGAGGATCAGCATTCCGTGTAAGAAGAATAATCAGCAGCAGCAACCCAAACGTATTTTAGTTTCCATGGAAACGGAAATACACAAGACTTCCTTTCACATCCATTGGCTTTAATTCAATGAAAAGCTTATAGTTTTCTTACATCGTAGCAGTAGATACATCATCTCCAATCGTAATTAAAGTTTGGCATCACACAAAGATATTCTTCAAGACCAGAGCAGTGAAATCGAAACTGGAGTCTAAGCAAATTCGTTGCCTTAAAAGTTGGAATTAGTGAAAATTGACCGGCTCCGATTCACAAAAGAAAAACAGAAATTTTTTTTTTTCATTATGGATCACTTGTTTTTTTCTTTAAATTAAATTCTTTCGATTTCATTCATTACCCCACCACCACCAAGAAACATTGAATTCACAGCCGTGACAAATACGCCCACCTTCTTTAATACGAATTTGATGTTATAATATATCTAACATGTAAAGTCATCTTAAAAGTTGGACCTAAACAGCATTTAACCTGACATATCAAACTTTGATTTTGACTAGCCAATTTCCAGTCATTATTATTGTACCATGTTCTTGGCACTATAATAACAGACTCCATTACAATTTATTTAAATTATGCAATCCCAGACAACTGTAAAAATGGAAACTTTTTTTCTAATTATGATCGAAAAATTCAAATAAGCAAGGGAGATGACTCATTTTTAATTTAAGGGTATAAAAAAAGTTGTCTCCTTTACAACTACATTTTTTATTTCTTTTTCTGTACAAGTTAAAAAGTGTGCAAATAAAGACAAATTAAAAACTAAAATGACTTAACTGCATCCCGGACAACGCCGGGTAGGGACAACTTGTAGAATATATAAATTATTACTAGCAGAAGAAGATTTTAATTTTTGGAGTCGAACCATTTAAAATTATCAGGAGTCAGAGCTTGATTATTTAAATTGTCAGGAGTCGGGTTAGAGTAGAGTATTTTGTCTACAGGTAAAAACAAGCACAAGTTATGTTATCTACTAGCATAAAGTCTCGGTATTGCCCGGGATTGAAAGAGGAACCCTATGTTCTTAACACCATATTATATATTTTTTTTTTTTTTTATATTTTATAAATTCAATTTTTAGGGTGGGGCCAAAGCATTGATTGGATGGGAGGAAGTGTACATAAAGTGACATTAATTGAAATAATTTTGATAATTTCATCAGCATATTCTGTTTAATATCGATTTTCCATGCTGGCATGTGTTGGATGGTTTTTAGAAATTGACTTCCATACTAACCTATCTCTGCCCAGGTCTTTATCCCTCTTTTTTTCAAGTCTATCCATATCACTGACAGTTCTACATCTAACTCTTGTTATCGCACCAGCACTAGCTTCTCCCTTGTCCTCCAATCGTATCACCAAGGTAACAAAACTCCTGAACAGCCACAATAGTCTTGACATCCAAATATACTTTCTCCATATCCGAGTCTTCATCCGTTTAAGTGGTCTTTCACTTCTTGCACACAAACTGGTCATCTGGAATGCAATACCATCGGGCTGCTTCCCAGCTAACTACAACATGGTCGTTTTCAAGGCCAACGTTAAAAATTCTTGTTGAGCCGTCCTCTTAAATAATCAAATTCTACCCAGATTCAACCATCGTTTGCAATCCAAAGTGTTTGTCACCATCAATCTGAAACAACCCCTTTCACCTTTAAGCTTTGATGAGGGGTGACTTGTTAGTTGAATAAAAATAAAATGATATAAAGTTGAGATAAACAATATTAGAACATTATTTATATCAGTTCCGAGAATTAAAACAATTATTTGACATACGATCGTTTCCAAGACTTTTGATGACTCCAAATAGTCTCTTCATCAGCGCCCTTTACAGCATCACATACAGAAATCATTTAAGAAAAAGATTCAAAAGTCAGTATTATTTCAAAACCACATATATCAAGTCAATAACGGAGACAACACGTCCTATTAAGCCACCATATTACTTCCGTCAGATGATAATAGTAATGAAAATACATAAGAAACAACAAGTTAAAATATTAATACAGAATGAACTAAAACGAAAAATAAAAATTAAGAAATAAAATGAAGAAACAAAAATTATCAGAGGTAATTAATAATAATTATATAGAATAAAATATATAATAATAAAAAAAATTTAATTTTTAATTTTTAAGGAGACTTGTGATTTTTTATAATTTTCTTGAAGGTTTTTGGTAGGAGGAGAGGGAGAGAGAAAGAAACAGAAAGGGAGTGTGGTGGAGTCCATCAACAAGTCTCCTTAAAAAAAACAAAAAAAAACTACTCCTGATGATGACCACGAAGGTCGAAAGCACTAGAGTGATGGCCGAATTAAAAACACTCGGAGCCATATTATTTATACCGGCTACCACCGGAGACCAGAAAGCTTGCTCGATACATTGAGAATATCACTTAAAAAAAAAAAGAAAAAAAAAAAAAAAAAAAATAGGAAAAAATAAAGGAAAAAAAAACAGAAAAATTCTGTGTCATTCTACAATGCTTGCTTAAATAATGACTTGCTGCCTAAACATATATATATATATATCTATATCTATATATATATCTATATCTATATATATATATATCTATATATATACACACACACATACACACCTATAATTTAAAAGGTCCACGATAACAGAAAAATTCCATTTAAAAATACAATGGAATGGTATTTATTAAAAAACATTTTTCTACTGCTCAATGTTATAAACTGAACTACAACAGAAAGAACTTGCAACTAGTCGTCCAAAGAGGGAATTAATCCACAATGTAATCCTCCCTGGGTGGCGCAAGTATATCAGTGGGCAGCTGAGGGAGCCAGGGAAGATTTGGCTAAGCTCTCAGGTCCACAAGTGGTCAGTCTTCAACGATGGAATTGTGATCGACTAAGCATCTCTTGCAATCTCGCTCAGGAACGCCATGGTTCAGGACGTGGTGCAAAACAGGGAAGAAACTGGCTTGACCCAACCAGGGTGAAGACCGTTGCAAGTACAAGAACATCTAACGATTGCCCCCCGCCCCCCATATGTTATAAACCCGGTGTTATGTTGTATCCGTGGAAGGAGTCGTAACTTCAAAAAACTAATTATATCTCTGTATATGTTACACACACACTATAGCAAGGATACTAGAAACAAGAAAAAGTTGATTTGTGAGAATTTGTTTATTCATTAAAAATGTTAATTCATCATCCAGTCATGCTAGTGTCATGGATCTTCTTGACTCTCGCACGCCATCTCGCTCTATCCTCCATCACACCAGGTAGGTCTTCATAGGTGCATTGTGTGTTCTCTGCTAGTTGATTGATCGCAGTTCTGTGTGGTCTCTCCACTGAATCACGACCCTGTTTTGCCACTCATAAAAGAAAATCACTTACGATTTCATCCTTAACCATTCAACATTAAAGCAGTGCTCATTTGTGGGGTGCTGCATCCAGGAGATGTTAATAGCAGCTTTTAACATTCTGGTGTAAACACAGTCTAGTTTCTTTTCTGTTAGTTAAAAGTTTAGGTATTACTTCCATATGCCAAAACTGATGTATATTTATAATTCTTTAATATAGTCATTACTTAGGGTTACACCTCTCCACCCCCCCTCTCTCTCTCTCTCTCTGTCAAATGTTAAGATGAAATATAATATTTTGTCTGACCTAATGATGATAGGTTTTGTCATAGGCAATTGTAAATTAATTAACTTTAGAGGTCATTTGAGATTAGCAGAGATCAAAAGGTTAAGAGGTCATTTGAGATTAGCAAAGGTCAAAAGGTGACTTTGTTTATCAGATTAATAAACTCAATATTAGGGAGAGAAAAAAAACTTTTATAACCATAATCAGTGCAGATGAGGGGTTTAATTCTCATAGTAACTGGGACATTAGTCTGGGGATGAAGGTACAACTCACCATGACAATATATTCAAATGTTTTTTTTTTATTATTATTACTCATCACACGAGGAGGGAGAAGATTAAGTCAGGAAGAAGTGAGTAAGACACAGAGAAAGGAAGTAGGGAAATGGGATGGGGCTCAAAGAATAGAAGGGGAGAAGAGAAAGAGGGGGAAAGAGAAGACAAAGTGAAAGAGGGTGCAGAGAGAGATTTAAACCGAATCATCCTTATGTTCACTTGTATAATTTTTCTACAATCAGCAAAACAGATGCTAGATTTAAATAAATAAATTGAAGTACCCTGCTATGTTTGTTTGTGATCTCAAACAAAAATAGGCTATGTCAAATTGACCTAGGTCAAGCCCAAAGGTCATGAAAGTGTTATGGTTTGATTGACAAAGATGAGTCATGTGTCAGCTGAGACCGGTTAGGAGAGACTCGAGTTTGGTTAGTAGCATTCTGTCACCATGGCATCTCTAGCCAAGGAAACAATGTGATATGGGAGTCAAGGAATGAATCCTGTGATTTTGATTACCTGATCAGGTAAACGAACAGGGAAAACAATAAAATACATCATATGTTTGATTTGATGTTCTTTTGTCAAGACAGTGTCCATCCACAAGGAGTGGAATCCAACAGTGTAAAATAAAAAGTGAAATCTTATAAGAGCCTATACAACGAGCGCAAGATAACCCTTAAAAGAGATCAGAATTAATTTGTGGTTCTTTGTTCAAGCTAAAAACTATAAGTCAGCAAAATGAACATTTAAAAGTCGATGTACAAGATAAAAACGGATGCCAGTGACAAACTTTTCTTTCCTTTTCTTGTTTATTTTTTTAGCCGTTAAGCAAACACTTTTCAAAACTAAAAAAAAAATTGTTGACTCCCCCCCCCCTCTTATGGTCTTTCTTGTTTCCCTCTTCTTTTACTCTCCCCCTCCGATCTCTCATGTCTATATGTTCAATTGTAAATATCTTTAACGTTAACTCTGTTCCAAGGAATTGTTTTGAATAACACAAAAATTAAAATCTCATCAATTGATTTGATTGCGTTGGTAGATGCACTTTTTCTCCCATTTCATTTTCTATATTTTGGCCGATTTTATCCAAACTGTTTTTCTTCATTCAATTTCCATATTCTAATATGTACAGATATCTGGTCGGATTTTCCATGTTGGATTTAAATAGCAATGCATTTGACAAATTAATATTTTATTCTGACTAGCGTAGCGTGTTCTTCATTTTAAAAAAGTGTAATTCACTTCAGTTTCTTTCTGAAAATAATTATTCTGACAAGAAAGATTATTACAATAGAGACAATTTAAAAAAATACACTAAAACACTCAAAATGTAAAAGAGATCATTCCTATTTGAACCTCAAGACAAGAACATGAGTTATCTCCCTTACATTTTGACCTTTCTTTTTTCCATCTGTGTGACTTACAAATTATTATTTATTTTTTTAAATTAAAATTAAAATGGCATTAATGAATCTCAAGCTATGCAAGACAGGTACAACTAGTCATTATATATATATATATATATATATATATATATATATATATAAGACTAAAAGTATACTTTTAGAGAATTGAACTTATAGTGAAAGGATTAAAGCCCAATATACAGGATAGAGCAATTAATGAAGGAAAAAGGATAAATATGTGCAAATGACAAATCTATTTCATCTTCGGTAGTTCAAAGCACAGTGTACTCGATAAAAACATGTTTATTTTTTCTTTCCTTAAGCCAGGCATTTCAAAGATTAAAATCTTATCAGAGGAATTACATAGATGGATAAGTTGGCAAGGGAATAGCCAAAATTCAGGAAAGAGAAAATAAACATGTTTTTATCGAGTACACCTTGCTTTGAACAACCGAAGATGAAATAGATTTGTCATTCGCAACTATATATATATATATATATATATATATATATATTCTAAAACTACATTACACAGGGTACTTGGATAAGTATATTTCATTTTGATCAAATGGGGGCACACCATTATTGGTGGACCTGCATCATGAAAATAAGACATTTTACTTTATTTTATTTATAACTTTAAAAATAAATTTAAAAAAAAACATCAAAAAAATAAATGGTAATACAAGATTCAGGGTCTAGAGCAGGAATACACAGGGGTCGTCTTTCATACCAGGATACACCAGGTGTGTCTTACGGAGGTTATAAGACTATAAAGTTTTGAAAATTATTTCAATAAACATCACTGTACAGTGTACTTACAATTCACTCTCACCCAATTAATGCCCTTGTGCCCCACCCCAAAAATTGTATAAAATGTAAAAAATAAGAATTAAAAAAACGGTACTCTTATAGATGGCGCACCGCGTTTCCGTGACTTCGCGTCGTCAACGTTCGGGCAGGTTACGGAAGCGCCAGAGAGTTGACGAGGCGAAAACTGACAAACGCTAAATTTAAGACTGGCAGCTGATAAATTACGAAGAAAATCAAACTAAAATACATATATAAAAATAAAGAATGACCAAACCAAAGCTGAACAACTGTTATTAATTAGATGTTTATTTATTTATTTTGTCAAAGGAACCATTTTTAATCAAATGTTTTTAAATAAAATGTTTTTTTTGTTTGTGCACCGGAAAGTTTAAAATGATTTTGTTTGATTTGTTAAGCAAATTCTTTTTTTTTTTTTTTTACATGTTTTTCAAAATTTCAATTAGTCCTTCGAGAGATTCAACGAGCTGACATATACAGAAATTCACTTTTTTTTTTTATTGGACGCAATTAATTTCTTTCAAAAGTTATCGGCTGCCTGCTGTAAATTGTTTGGTTAATAGTTTCGTCAACTCTCGGTTTCTTATGAAACCTGCCCGAAACGTTGACGACGTGAAGTCACGGAAACATGGTGCGTCATCTAGAAGAGTACCAAAAAACCTAATATGGTGTTCTGGGATAAGGGCAGGAGGATAGAGAGTTCCTCATTCAATCATGGCCAACAGCAAGTCTTCCTGCTGGTTTTTATAATGTTATTTATTAGCTATAGGAGAGCAAACTATTGAAGTTAGACATTTTGTAATAACTTAAAACCCTGAAAACAAAAAAAATAAAAATAAACGATTTAAAGAATGTAAGAAATATTCAATAAAAGGTTTTGCTCGTGGGCAATGGCAGTTTTCTTTGCTAGTTTACACTTAATCATTTCCAAGAGACATTGTCTTTGGGTATTAAATAACTCAAAAAAAAGGGTTGATATGCCATAATGAAGACAAACCAAACAAATTCATGAATCGTTTTACATTTATGATGGGTCACAACCACCACCATTATTATTCGTTCAATTTTGATTTAATTCGAAAATTCATAAACTGCGACATATCTTTTAAGATATTGTTCTTGCACAACTAAAAATAATTTGTATCTTTCTATATTATTCTTGTGGATAGGCTGTAGTGAATTGGGGTCACAAATGGCTGGTAACTTTTAATGCCGTAAAGACAAAGCTCCTTTCCTTCAGTAACTACAAGAAGCCTCTCCAACCACCGATTGTCATGGCAAATAACACCCTACCTGAGAGTTCATCATTCAAACTCCTCGGCCTCACCTTCACAGGTAACATGAATTGGAACAAATACATTGAAGACATTGCCAAGGCTGCAGCAAAGAAGGTGGGCTCCCTCTACCGTGTTAGTAAACTCCTCACACCTGACATTATCCTGTATCTCTACAAAGTCACCATCCACCCATGCATGGAGTATTGTTGCCACATCTGGGCTGGTGCATCATCTACTTGACATGGTCCAAAAAAGAGTCGCCAACCTAATAGGTCCCTCGCTGTCAACCAAGCTCCAGTCCCTGTCCCATCGCTGCAACGTAGCATCCTTGTGCTCGTTTTACAAATACTTCAATGGATTATGCTCCGATGAACTGGCTACTCTGGTGCCCCCTCCCCCTCGACGTAAATTCACTAGACAAACTCGACAATCAGCTAAATCCCATCCATTCACTGTGGAGGTCCCAAGATGCCGGGGAGCTTTCTACTCCAATAGCTTCTTTCCTTGTGCTGCTGGCCTCTGGAACTCCTTCCCTGCCCCCGTTTCTCCGACGGTACAGACATGCAGAAATTTAAAACTAATGTAAACAGACATCTCGCTGCGCAGCTCCCAATTTAGGTTGACCGCCCCCTACCTTCTCCCTTTTTTTCTTACGTCTATAGTGGCAGCCTGCCTTGTTTGGGGTGAACTATGTTAAAAAAAAAAATTTTAATATAGAAAAAACAGCCCTACTATTTTTCCATCTAATTTACATACGTATTCAGTGTTTACAGACACACTATGTATTGATTTACTCCTCTCCAGGAGTTAGGCACAATGCCAGTTTTTATCTTACTCCCACAAGTAAGATGTGACCCAAGGTCGGGTCGGGAAAGTGGGATTTAAAAATTGCCTGGGCAACCATGTCGGCATTCCCCGGTAGGGGCGCCTCTGGCAGTAAGCAATAAACTTACTCCTCCCCAAAGAGGGGAGGCAAAGCCTAGGAGGGTGGACCTCCCAGAACTGCACAGGACAGACCCATTGACCGGCGTAAATCAAGACCCGAAGGCCAAGACAACACTAGTATGGGGGGCAGTATCCATCGGAACAGATACTACACTTTGATCTCAGCCAAAAGGCCAAGAAGGTGACACACTATGTAAATTAGCAGAAAAGAGAGAACCACTCTTTCTCTAAATGCTCAGAGACTAATAACTATTAGAGAGTGGTTGAATACAGTGAAAGAGGGGGAGAGAAATATATAGATAGCCAAGTTAAAAGATGGGTGACTTGTTCGGTTAATTACAAAAAATGTTTTTTTTTCAAACATAACTCAATCCCAGAACTAAGCAACATTTCAGCACATATTTTGTGTCATTAAAATATATAGGAAAAAAAGCTTTTAGGGGAAACAAACGTTGATTAGCTTTAATATAATAGATGGCGTTTTGGTATTAAATAAACCAGAAAAAAAAAAAAAAAAAATATTATTATAATAATTATTATAATATTATAATAATTATAATAATATTATAATAATTATAATAATATTATAATAATTATAATAATTATAATATTATAATAATTATAATATTATAATAATTATTATAATAATAATAATAAGATAATAATTATAATAATAATAATAATAATAGGAGAAAAACAATTTGAGATCTTGTATTTCTGTTGGATCATGGCGGAAGTTAGCGCTTGCCGAGTGCCTTTAGTTATTTATGCTTTTATGTTCTTTTTTTTGTAATATCTGGACAGGTGGTGTGTGGTGTGTGTGTGTGTGGGGGGGGGGGGGCAATAGGGCGACCTATAACCACTGACACACACAACCCTAAAGCAATGCAAAGCAGGTGTTTGCGTGGCTGTAAAAAACAAGCTGATTGTCAAATGTCAAAAACAAATCGACGTTTAACATTGATAGAAAGTGTTAAACACATTTTTAACACTTAACTGTCACAACTTTTTAAAAAAGAGTTATTCAAGCACTATTTTTTTTTAGTTTTACTTTTTTTTCTGTTTTTTTTTTTTTTTTTTTTTTTTTTTAAATTTATTTCCGTTTTATTTAATGCATGTCAGAAAAAGGAAACAAAGCTTAAAATGCAGACGATTTATGGTCAGAAATGCGAAAAACAAAAATATCTAAAATTGAATATATACAGACACACACATTATGTGAGTATTTGTATATATTTATTATTAATAGTAAGACTTTCAGGATTTATGGTCAATAGATTTTAATTTTTTTTTTTTTTTTTTTTAACTTCAGAGCATGTATAAATAAATAATCAAGGGGGGCGCGAGAGCGCTCTATTCCTTAATAGACTTCAAAAACGGCCTATGCTAGAAATCTCATTTCTTTGATCAATCATAACTCAAAAACCAATAAACCAAATTAGTTAAAACTTTGCACAAAATTTATATTTGATAGGTTCTATAAGTTTGTAGAATTTCAGCATCATTAGTCAAGGCAACCCAGAGATCCAGAAAGTTCAATCATGAAATCATGTTATCCGTGTGTACGTACGTAGTGCCACCCTGTATCTCAACTATTTGATGGATTCAGCTGATTTTTGACAGAGATAGAGGTTCTAGGGCAGGGGCGGGCAACCTTTTCAGAGTGAGGGCCAGATGAGACTTTGGAAGGAGACCACGGGCTGGAGTGAAAAACGAAATCTCAGAATTACTATATTTTGTTTACATGAATAAATTGTACAAAAATTGCATTGACCACTCTACAAATCTGATATTTTTTCTCAAGAGACTTCTGTATGTGATGTTATAAAAGACGCCGACAAAGAGCCATTTTGGAATCATAAAAAATAATGACGGGGGAAGTAGGAAGTTGATCCAGCATTCGTTTTGACGCACCTCACATAAATTCTATGTTTCATGCCCTTTCCTCGTCTCTCGTTTCATCTTTGCCTCTTTCTTTTTTCAAAGAATTGAAATTAAGTTAAAGAAAAATGAAATATACATGAATCATCGCTCGCTGATATTTATACATTTTTATCCCACTGTAAATCTTAATTGAAACCTACTTTTACATCTATGTCACAAAATGATATGAGTTTTACTGGGACGTCCGCGGGCCGGATTGCAATAATCAAGCATAGCAGGGAGGTTTTCCGCCCCTGTTCTAGTGTCTAGTTGATGGCATTTAAATTTCAGTTTACCATATACCTTGATTAGTCAAACTACCAACTATATCAGTTATGAGAAGGCATTGTATTGAGGCATAGCCTTTACAAAAGTAGTGACATTCCATGAAAAATGCCAGTATACTGAAATCATATTCCCTTAATAGGGTTAAGATGAAAATTCATATACACTAAATGTACAAAAGCAAGGAAATTCCCAAATTTTTACACTTGTTTTGTTTCCTTGCTTTTGTACATTTAGTGTATATGATATATATATATATAATTATAATGCCTCTTTGAGAATCTCTTATGATCAATAATCTCATTTCGGCTTATACAGGGTGTTGTAGTAAAATCTGACACTTGACCAAAAGTAAATGAAATACTTGAAGATGCTGAGCAGCGTGAAGGCCTGGATGGACGAGATCGCCACCAGACTCCGCTCCTGCACAGAAGGCCAAGACCACCCAGGTGTGGCTGCACAACAATCTTTCCTACCCATGGTCGCCGGACTCACCCGACTGCAACCCCTTTGACTATTTCTTCTGGGGTGTGATTGAGGTTAAGACCAACAGGCTTACCCACAACACAGTCAACTCTCTGAAAGCCGCCATCGTAGAGGGATTCATTGCTATAAACACAGACATGGTCGATAAAGCGTGCGACTCATTTCGTGCCTGCCTTGAGATGCTCGTCTCTGCCACTGGCGGTTACATTAAAAAATAATGTAGTATGTAACTAACCGTTGCTAAATAAACTATCGGGTCTCTGCATATACAACTTTTGTTTTTATTGCTTATTTCGTTTTTTTTGTTTTTTTTCAAGTGTCGGATTTTGCTGCAACACTGTACATATATATATATATATATACATATATATATATATATATATATATATGTTTATCTGAAGCTGGAACTATATTATTTAATACTACTGTACTATTGTACTTAATATTGACTAGTAGTGTAGTATAGACTGAAATAGTATGGAAGCTGAACTATACTATTACTTCTATTAATGTACTATTGTACTATCTTTTAATGCTCAATGGGAGGGGGGGCAGTGTAGTATCTGTTCTGTTCTCATACCATCCTTATCCTTTTCGGGGGGGGGGGGGGTGAAGTATATGTTCATTCACAATGATACCATCCTCCCAGACTAACAAAAATATTTGACTGAAAGGATATATAAATTATCTACAATACAACAGAATATACTATATGATATATAATTTAAGTTCTCTTGAATATTTCAGTGCAAAATTGTCCTTGTAAAAGCAGAAAGGAACGCGGAGAGGAGAAGGAAAAGGAAAGGGGGGAAGGAAAAGGAAAGGGGGGAAGGAAAAGGAAAGGGGGGAAGGAAAAGGAAAGGGGGGAAGGAAAAGGAAAGAGAGGAGAAAAGGAAAGAGGAGAAAAGGAAGGAGAGGAGAAAAGGAAGGAGAGGAGAAAAGGAAGGAGGAGAAAAGGAAGGAGGAGAAAAGGAAGGAGGAGAAGAGGAAGGAGGAGAAGAGGAGAAAAGAGGAGAAAAAGAGAAAAAGAGAGGAGAAAAAGAGAGAAGAAAAAGAGAGGAGAAAAATGAGAAAGAGGAGAAAAAGGAGAAAGGAGAAAAAGGAGAAAGGAGAAAAAGGAGAAAAGGAGAAAAAGAGAAAAAGAAAGAAAAAGAGAAAAAGAAAAAGAGAGAAAAAAGAAAAAGAAAGAGAAAAAAGAAAAAGAAAAAAGAGAAAGAGAAAAAGAGAAAAGAAAGAGGAAAAAAAGAAAGAGGAAAAAAAGAAAGAGGAAAAAAGAAAGAGGAAAAAAGAAAGAGGAAAAAAGAAAGAGGAAAAAAAGAGAGGAGAAAAAGAGTCTATGACATCACAATGTATTCTAAAATCCTTTGACTTTGTGAAAATTGGATACATCGAAAAGTTGGTGTTTTGTCCATTGATTCTGTTACAGTAGTTTAGATAAAAAAGGTTAGACATGTTCAACGGTGTCAATGTTTTATCTATTTATCCAATGAACAATGTACCAACACTGGCCCAAAGGGTCGTATAGTTAGATTTATGTGTGGATTTTGCCAAAGCAATTTTCTAATGCACTTACATCAGCTAGATATTGTTGCATTGCCTGTAATTTATGGCATTGGGGTCATGTTGTAAACTTGCCACCATTTAAATTAAGAATCAAATAGTCCATCAGTAAATTCTATGTATTGGATACGAATCAAATATCCATCAACTTTCTTGAACCATCGGTTTTTGATATCTACGAGGCAACTCATATCTCATTGGATCAACGTTGGTACATTGTACATTAATGTATACATTTAGTGCCCTTTTAATCGATTGTGAAGTTAAGTAGATATTTTAAAAGAACATTTACTTAGTGATAGTCTTATGAAGCATGTATAAGAGTTTGAAAAAATTGTACAACTATTTACAAAACATTCTTATTCATAGTACTTTTTATGTTTCCCATTATTAACAAAACATTAGCATTTTCTTGCCTTTGGGGTGCGATTGAAGACAAAATGAAAATGCACTTTTAATGGTTGCCAACATGTCGGCATGTTGTGGTAGCCATTAAAAGATCAGTGAGAAAACAGACTTTATAGAAGAAAAAGTGGGAAATAAAAAGTGTTGTAAACGTTAAAACTAGGCTGGTTAATTAGTAACTTTCATTCTAATGAGTTTGGTATAGATTATGCGTTCTTTTTTTTCGTTTAAGAGTTATCGGGTGTTAACTATTCTGGACTTTTACCATTTTAATAGTAAATACATTTAAATTTATTAGAAAAAAAAAAAAATTCTATGTATCCATTAAAAGGGGGGGTAAGGAAAGGAACAGCCAAAATAGGAAGGGGGTATGGAGTGAACAGAGGAGGGGGAGGACAAAGGAGGAAGGAGTCGAAGGAGAGAAGGCAAGTAGAGGAGGATAGAGAGGAAGGGCAGCCGGATGTGGAAAAGATGGATGGAGTGGCATGGACAAAAGCAGGGGTGGTGGGGACAAGGTGTGTATAGATAAAATATGTGAAACAAAATGTGTTGGATAGAGGTTAAAAAGGCCAACAACATATTGCATCATTTTCTTTTTAAACCAAATCCGGTTGGGCATTTACGATCTATACCGAAATTGGTCACACACACACTTTTCATACAGATCTAACCTTTTGGGCTTGCTGTCCTTAGTAGAAAAACAGAACTTTATCAAGATTGCCTGTGTAAAGCAGTTAATTAGGAATGAGCGAGCTTCATATACCCCCCCCCCCCAATAAAAAAAAATTAAAATAAAATAAAATTTTTAAAAACAGGTAGTTTGAGGAAAACAATAAAAGAATGGATGAAGGTATTTTTTTTTTTTTTAAAGAACCAAACATTCGGTTTAAAGTCCATTTCACATGCTGGCATTTGTTGAACTGAACGTTTTTTCTAGAAATTGACTTACAAACTAACTTATCTCTGACCACCTTTATTTATCTCTCTTTCTCTCAAGTCCATCATTATCACTTTCTCCCATATTCCCCTTAGCCTTGCCTACTGAATCTGCTACCTCAACTATTATCCATTTACTAACCCAAGAACTCTATTCCATTTTTTTTTTTCAATGTGACCAAATAAACAAAGTCTACTGTTCTGTCCACATCTCCCTATATGATCCAGATTTGATCTTCCTCTGAGGTCATCAGATCTAAATCTGTCTTCAAGACTCACATTACACATCCATCATATCTCTCCATGTAACATTCTCAACTGGCCAGGTTTCATTTACATACGTCACACATGATTGATAGACTCTTCCCTTGGTCGACAGCAGTAATGCTCTGCTGATAAGTAATGGCAGAAGTTCCCTGAACTTTCTCCATCCACTCCTAGCTCTTGCAATCACAATAGCACCAGCCACTCCTTGTGCTCCAATGGTATCATTAAGGTAACAACACTTCTGAAGAACCTCAATAGCCTCACCAGCCAAACATACTTTCTCCATATTATAGTTTTTATCTGTCTCCATTGTCTTACACTTCGCACACAAACTGGTTATCCTCTCTCAGCCTACCAGTAATTCCACTGAACATCTTATGAACCCAATGCTTACAAGTTTCACAAAAAATTGAATTGCTCCAAACTCCCTTTCCATAAACTGAACTGGGGAACTTTTCCCTTATTGAGGGCTTTTTTTTTATATATATAAATAAATTGCGACATTATTCCACATAGAAATAACAATAAAATGAAATCGAAAACAAATAGAAGAAATCACTGAAAATGAGTGATTATATCAATCAAATGCTAAAAGCTATTTAAATAAAAAATAAAATAAAGCTGTCATTCATAAAACTATTAAATCACGACAGAGCTTCTCTCAAAACAATATATAAGCAGCAAAAATAAATGGCTTTTAAAATTATCTACATAGCGGCGTTCTTGAGCTTTTGACGGAGTGAAACTCAAAGAGACAAATAAAATAAATAGTCGAATATAGAGTTAAAGAAAACAAAAATGGATGGCCTTAAGATGTGTCCAATTAATCTGAGTTTGAAGCATTTTCATTGTTTAACGCACAAACCTGACAGACTTCTAGAGATGCTTTGACGAATCTAGTAAAGCCGTTTCATTTTATGACAGACAAGCGGAAATGCCATTTCAAATTTGGAGCGTGACAGACCAACCCTCCTACAAAGGTGTATGGACAAATCTTAGGAAAAAAAAAAAAGAAAATTCTAAAACATTTTCATCCACCATCTTTCATTTCTTATACATTTCTCTCTCTTCCTATGTGTTTATTTCTCTCTTTCTCTCTCTCCCTATCCCATACATTTGTCTCATCTGCCAACATCGTTCTTCCTCCAGTTGTTTCCTCTTTCTCCTTCCCCCTCAAAACACCCCCCCCGTTATTTCCCCCCCCCCCTCCTTCCTCACTTTTCATTCTTCCATCTTTCCTCCTTCTCTTTACTCTTCCAAGATATATAGAGAGAGACAGACAGAGATGTTCTCTTCTGCTCACTGAAAAATTTTACAATTTTTTTTTTCTTTCTCTTTCTTCCTCTCCTGGTTTATTTTCTAACCTCCACCCCTTCACTTAAAAAAAAAAAAAAAAAAAAAAAAAGGCAGGTTAAAAAATAAAAATAATTTAGCAAAGATCATGATTGGAAGTTAGTGTTGGAAGTAATTAAGACACATTCGACAAACATGTCTGTTATTGCTTTCATCTTTCAATCTACAAGATGAAAGAAATAAGCAAGTTAGATAAAGCTCTAAACAAAAATTGAACACACACACATACACATCTATTATAGATGATAATTGCTTCTTCTTGACAAGTTTTTCATCTCTTCAATTAGTTGTTGTGCAGGCCATACACACGTAGGTGGCTCTTTAACCCAGCTTCAGTCTTACATCGATGTTCACATATGTCACACAAAAACTTTCCTTCTGGTAAGGCTGCTTGCGCATTGGCTTTTTTGTTTCATTTTACTTCAGTCAAAGTTCTCAGAAATCAAGGGGCCCTTTTCTGGGGCTAACACTTGATCATTATATGAGATACATATACAGGGTGGGCCAAAATAAGGGTCCTATCTTTAAATTTGAATAACTTGAATTTGAATAACTTCCACAAAATAAAAGTTAAACTCACCAAACTTTATGTGTGTGTAGACTGACCCTTCCGAGATTTTTTGAAATAAACAAAACAAATTTTAGCCGAAAAACACTTCTTAAAACTTACAAAAACTAAAGTATTGTTTTTTACACTGTTTTGAGTTTTTTAAGCAAAAATAATGTTTTCTAAATGAGGATACGTTCCTTAGGGCTAATACGGCTCATGCTTGCTTCGGAAGGGGTCCTTTACTTATTCTAAAAAAAAAAAAAAAAAAAAAAAAAATCAATAAATAAAAAAGTTATGAATTTTTAAAAATAGGACCCTTATTTTTGCCCACCCTGTATATCCAAATATTCCATTAAAGTCCTCTTTGCCTGTCAAACGTTGAGTTAGTAAAAAAGTTAAGAACATTCATTTTCCTTTCTCCAATTGGCCAGTTTACTATGTTATAGTATATTTTTCTTGTGGTCTCTTGGTCTTTCCGGATTCCAGGACAAGAATTCATCTAGTCTGGTAGAGTATCCAGCTAAGTACTGTTACTTGAGGTAACATTACTAGAAGGTGGACCATTCCTCGTATGAGCCTGTGTATAGCCGTGTCGAGAGGATCTTATTTGGGCTTCGAATACTATGTTATTTTGAATATTTAGTCAGGTTTATTTGTAGGGTAAAGTATCCTCATGTCAGGTTGTTCTGACAAACCCTTGTACAGAGAGACTGAAGACACTTGAGGATGGTGTCTAGTAGGTAATTCAATAAATCTTCGTCTTGTCAGGCCATTTTTAGATTTGTAGAATAAAACCAAATATGTCAACTAAGAACTGGAATTCATGCTGGTATAGCTTCCTCATAAAACTGTTGATCCTGTCTTTGGTTGTGTAGTTTAAGATGGTTTACAAGTCCAGCTTTTGACAGAAGAAACCTATCACATACAGTGAACTTCAATTCCTGTGCTATGTTCAGACGCTATACTTTGATCCTGCTTTCTTAAAACACGCTTTAAGATAGCATGATCTACACGTCACTCTTCAGAATCCTTACATCTTTCCGCAATGTTTTTCCTCCATAGTGGACGGTGTTCCAATTGTGCTTCCCAGTTATCTACATCCGTTTCAAGTTGTTTTTCAGGGCATCCTTAAACTTTCTTTTTTCGTGTATGTTGTAGTCTCTTCCCTCTATATATCTTGCCTAGAAACAGCCGTTTAGGAAGTCTTTCAGTCTCCATCCTAACCACATCTGATTTTGAATGATTTTCATCTCTATACTGATGCTATTTGATCGTTCAATATATATATATTTTATACACACACACACACACACACAGATTACTTGGAAACCATTAATTTCTGGAGATTTTCAGTGGCATATTCTGATTCCTTGTACAAAAATATGCAACCGGAGGGAATATATATATTTGCTAGTATAATATATATATGCTGTGGTCATATTTGTGCTGATGAATCTGTCCCATTTGAGGGTTCTTGATAAGGTGCAGAAACATATCTGTAATTTGATTGGGCCCCACTCTTTCTTCTTCTCTGCACTCTTCTCTCTCTCTCTTCTTCTCTGCACTCTTCTCTCTCTCTTTCTTTTTCTCTGCACTCTTCTCTCTCCCTTTCTTCTTCTCTGCACTCTTCTCTCTCCCTTTCTTCTTCTCTGCACTCTTCTCTCTCTCTCTTTCTTCTTCTCTGCACTCTTCTCTCTCTGTCTCTCTCACATAGATGTGATTTTGCTAGTCTTAGTCTTTTCGATAAATACTATTATGGCATGTGTTGTCCATCAATTTGCTGTTTTGATACATCATTGTAATACGGTTTCCTATTCCAGAAGCTTCTTTCCAAAACTACAGGCTTGTGGAACTCTATTCCTGCTGACTGTTTTCCTCCTACCTATAGCCTTGGTCTTTACAAGACTACGGCTAATAGGCATCTCCCGTCTTGGTGATAATCATCTTTCATTCTTGTTAACTCCTCACATCAAGTTGCTTCATGCCTTGTCTGGAGCGATTTCCATAAAAAAGATATATATAATAATATAATATATAACTGTCACAGCATTCACCCAGGGGTAGGTTGAGCTGGCTCCAAATGAGTTCACCGCATCTTGTGTTGAGGCGGTCAACCTTCGTCGATCAGCATACTTCAGCCATTTCCAGTGTTGAACACCAAAAACTCAGAGGCCAGCCACCAGTTCCATGTCTGTCCTCACTGTTCCTATCTAAGTTTTCAGTTGGTTGCCTCTGCGTTTCTTCCAGCTGGCCTGTGCAATTGGAGCTTCAAACTTGCAGAGGAATTCTTCCTCAGGGTGTCGAAAGAACGCGACCAAACCAGCAAGGAGTCCTTTTAAGAAGAGTCTCTGTAATGCTGGTGGCGTTACATCTTGCACGGATGGTGCGGGTTGGGATTTGGTTGGGAGACGGATGCATAGGATGCGTCAAAGATCTCAAGTGCTTGAAGATCTTTGCGCAGGGGCCAGGTCTCACAACTGTACAGCAGTATTGTGCGTATCAGCATTTGGCATATCTTCATTCATTTTTTTTTTTTTTTTTTTTTTTTTAGAGTTTTATCTCTTGTCGAGACCACAATCTACAAAAGTTCTGTCAGCCTACTATCCCCTTTCCAGCAGTCCCTATCTTTCTGAACAGTGTCATTGTCAAGGAAGTCAAGCAGTTCAAGTATCTTGGCTCAACCTTTACAGTTACTGGACAGGGTAAGGATGAGTTGCAATCCATATCGATCGTGCAGTCTTCTGCCGTCTCTAAATAATAATATATCTAATATAAATAATTATATATATATATACATACATACACAAACACACAAGCAGGAAGACCTGACGTTGCTTGGGATTGAATGAGGATCACTACTATGTACTTTTTATATAAGATAATATTTTAAGAAAAGTTTTAGTGATTTATCCTTTAATTAAATCACTTAAATTATTGTTAATGTCGACAAACCTATTGCATATTTATATAGGAAAATAGGACAATAAAATTACAAATGAATAACACCAAACAAATTCCTTATACACCGTTTAAAAAATAGTTATGTAAACTAAGCATATAATAGCTGTGTTTATGTCTTTGTTTTCTACTATATATACAGTATTTTAAAGGACTATGTTGTAGATTAAATAAATATTTAAATAACAGTAAGCATTTTGACGATAATGTAGGTGTGATGAATGAAAAACAAAAAAATTTGCATTTATTCATTATAGATAAAATGCATTGCAGATGACAAAACTCTGAAAATGATAGAATTTCATATTCTTTGGGAACAATATACTTTTGAAACAAAGTGTAGAGATAGTGCTGCCGGTACAGTCGTTTATGCAGGATGATTGATAAACGATGACCCTAGGGTTAGCTAGAACTCCATATACAAAAAGAAATAGTTGATCGGTTAGTTTAACCAAGTGATGTATGAGATTTAAAGATTTAAATGAAATACTGTTGCTGCCAGAAGTCAAATATCATGTAAAGTAACGAGAAATAAGTAAGATAAAGATAGTTCTTTTTAGCTCTTATCCTATTGGAAATTTTATAGAGCCTCAGACTTGTAAGGAGTTATAATAAAATAAAAAAATAAATAAATAAAATTGCTAAAAACGTTTATTTTTTTGGACATATTGTAATGAAACTTGAGAGTATGACTGAAAAGACTTTTTTTTATGTTATTTGCATTAAAAATGATATTGTCATTGAACAAATTATTTGAGTCATCGTCAAAAGGCAGACATTTTGAACAAAATTTTTTTTGTTCTCCTTAAAATAACATGGAAAAATGATCTAATCGTTATGAAAAGGATGAGATACTGACATAAGTATCAGTGCCCGGATGCAAGTCTCACAAGGCCTGGTAATGGTTATTTCTTTTCCATTGAGAACTTTTAAGTGTACTTAAAAAAAAAAAAAAAAAAGATTTAAACAGAGAGTTATCATTTTATGCACTGTTGAGCAGATATGGAATACAAACAACTTCCGGGCAATACAGTTTCACGTGGTATAGGATGTTAATAGTTAAGGAATCAAAGTTCTATTTAGTTAAGTCACTAAAATCTATTTCAAGAGATCTTCCCGCCTCTTAAGCGGGACCATTTAACAAAAGTGTGGCTAATCTTTGTATTTATTTGTAGAAATGATGATCTCATCTATTGATAATTCAACGTAATTGACAATCTGTCAGACCTCAAATAACAATGGTTGACACACAAGAAGTTTAAGCTATTTTCAAATATGAATTCTAGATTGGATATAATGATACTAAAGCTGCCAATAATACCAAAGCATTGGAAGGGGGGGGTACATCAATATAAACGGTTCAGTGTTGGTGCACCAAATTTAGATCTGGCAATGAGGTCCCAACTAGTTCTTGATGATTTACAGAAATAAATGACCACATTGAAAGAAAAATAAAATAAAAGTGAAACAGGAAGAGAAAAATGAGAAAAAAAGAGAAAACGAAAAAAAAAAAAAAAAAAAAAAGTAAAAAAAGAGTAGTAAAGAAAAAAGAAAAGAGTAAAAAGAAAAAAAAGTAAAAAAGAAAGAAAAGAGTAAAAAAGAAAGAAAAGAAAAAGAAAAGAAGAAAGAAAAGAAAAAGAAAGAAAAAGAAAAAGAGAAAGAAAAATAAGAAAAAGAGAAAGAAAAATAAGAAAAAGAAAAAGAAAAAAGAGGGCATTATTTGTTTGTTATACTCCTTTGAGCATTTTCCTTTTTAACCACACTTATATCCTATAAAAAAATTTTTTTGAAAGTAAAAAATACACAGAACACTATGTTTTCGAATTTTCAGAACTAGGATTGATAATTTGTATTATTTGGACCCATGGTGTAACGGTTAAAAACGTTGGCTCACAATCAGTTCTAAGTGATTGTCTTCTGGAGGTTGAAAGTTCAATCCTTACGACAGGCGACAATAACTAAGAATAGCATACATAAACATTTTTACCCAATCATGGCCGACTGTGAGAAAAATCTATCCCCTTGGATTAAATAAAGGGTTCTGTTTTAAAATTCAATTACAAGATTCCATATCCGAAAAGATGCACCTGAAGAAGGTCGGAGGTTACATTGGCTGACAAAACGCTGTGAATAGAATAACCAAGTGAGAATCGTTGTCCGAATAATAAAAATAATACATTTACACTAATACAATATCAATATACACATCAAACTGTTAAATATTTCATCTGATAGTCCCAAAACAACCCCATAATTCCTTTTTTCTTTACTGCTATTTCTCAATTCATCCAATTCCATCTTAAAATAGTCTACACTATTTCTGATCTGCCAACTTGTTCATAAAAATACATTACTCTATTAGAATTTTAAAAAAAATCAATTGTGTAATAGATTAAATTTTTGAAATCTGTTGTAACAATGAATTTCAGATGGAGAAATATTAAAGAATGTCCATGATTAGAAATGCAAGTAATTATTTTGAAGGTTTCAATTAAATCACTTCTCATTCCTCTCTCTCTAGTAAAGTAGTTAATCCTAAGTTTTCCAATCTCTCTGTAATATTCTACTCATGCAATTAGTTTTGTCAACCTTCGTTGTATGCACATGTATTTTAAGTTCATCTATATAATAAAAGTGAATGTACGGGTGTCTGGCTCACTTCAATAATCATATATACAAATTTAATTTTATGAGCAAAGAAGGAGAGGCTTAATTTGTCTTTTTCTTATTGATTAGTTTCGTTTCAATGATTTCAAGTAATAAATAGCAATTAACTTGCAAAGTGATAGAGCAGGCAAAGCCTGCTAGTTTAAAATAGAACTAGATTTACTAGTGTACTAATTCGACTAATTTAAACTGGTTTTAATCAAGACTCCTCTGACTCAATGTAAGTTAGTGATATACATTTTACATGTTTTTAGAAAGAAAAAAAATGTTTGTTTTTTTATAAAATTGAGTCATTATTTTCAGTCCGACAGTGGTTTCGTTGCTGAGGTACGATTCTGTTAAGACGAGGAGGGTCACCCTCCCAGGCTTTATCTTCTCTCTGAGACAATGAAAGAATGTCATTGAAAAAAAAAAAAAAAAAAAATCAGTTTTATGATAAAAAAATCTTTAAATTCACAATTTTTTTTTATTTTTTTTTTTTTTACAGGATTTTCTTTTTTTTTAATAGGATTTTGAAAGTTAAATTTAATTATAGTATCGTTTGGTCATTATATTATTATTTGAAACAAACTGCTATAAAACTGAAACTAAAATAAATTTTTTTAAAAGTGTTCTTATCTAGAAAGATTGATAAAGCGAAACGAAAACTAAGCTCAAATGCTCACAGCTTGATAAATCGATAGATTTGAAACAGCTAAAGGCTCGGATTCGTTTTGGCAGGCTGTTCAGAGTCTGAATCAGTTTAGCTTATCCAAAAAAGACAATCTAGTTCGGAAATGTAAGCCGATTTACAGTTTGGAAAAAGGCGAAAAATCCAAATAAAACTCAGCTAGCATGTTTACAAAATCAACTAGCAGGCAGATAGAGGGAGTGTTACAGCAAGAAAGAGTTTCCCCCCTCCCTAAATTCGTCACTTAATCAGCAGTCTTATGTGTGAGCAAAACATTTTCATAACCAATTTTTTTTTTTTTTTTTTTTTTTTTTTTTTACAAAATGAAAGCATTTAAATAAGATTTTAGAAATTGTTTTATTGCATTTTTAATTTCAATAAACATTCGATTAATAGTAAATAAAACATAATTATGTGCAAGTCACAGTCATTAGAAAAGACACTTCATGTGGTTTTATTATTTTATTAATATAGATCAAGGGCGGGCAACCTTTTCAGAGTGAGGGCCAGATGAGACTTTTGGAAGGAGATCGCAGGCCGGAGTGAAAATCGAAATCTCAGAATTGTTTACATGAATAAATTGTACAAAAATTGCATTGAACACTCTACAAATCTGATAATTTTCTCAAGAGACTTCTGTATGTGATGTTATAAAGGCACCGACGAAGAGCCATTTTGGAATCATAAAAAATAATGACAGGTTGAAGTAGCAAGTTGATCCAGCATTCGTTTTGACACACCTCACATAGGTTCTGTTTCATGCCCTTTCCTCGTCTCGCGTTTCCTCTTTGCCTCTCCCTTTCTCTTTTTCTATTTTTATCTCAGGCCAATGATTTGAAATTAATAGTTAAAGAAAAATGAAAAATACATGCATCATCGTTCGCTGATGTTTATACATTTTTATCCCACTGTAAATCTTAATCGAAACCTACTTTTACGTCTATGCCACAGAATGATATGAGTTTTACTGGGAGGTCCGTGGGCCAGATTGCAATAATAGAGCATAGCAGGGTGGCGGGCTGGACGCTAAGCCTTTGTGGGCCGGATGTGGCCTGCGGGCCGGAGGTTGCCCGCCCCTGATATAGATTAACGTTATTTAAAAGTTATTCTTCCATTTCACCTTATCCTCTTACACTAAAGTTTTATTTCATTAATTACAGCATTTGTTAAGCAATTCTATCAATTTGTACCGGTTTACAGTGATATGTAGGTAGGTAGGTAGCAAGAATTTAAGACGGATGTGCAAAAATAACATTGAAAACGATAGTCTCTCAAACTAGGCTAGAGTAAGCATATGGTTAGAGTAGTGGAAAATTCTAGGCACTCGTGCAGTTTAATAAACAGCGGCAGATAATCCACATGAAGTAACGACCAATAGATTAAAACATTTCAATAAATTTATTTATTTAATAAAAGATAGTTTCTGAAAGAAAAACATTCTCATAAAATAAAGTTCATTTTCAATAAAGTAACATTTTGGCCAAAACATTGTAATATATAGTTTCTGAAATTGACCGTGATTTTTTAAATAATTTAAAATGTTATAAAACGAACATAAAACTATTTTATTACCATGTTTTGGCCAAAATGTTACTTTATTGAAAATAAACATTGTAATTTCAGAAACTATATTTTATTAAATAAATAAATTTATTAAAATGTTTTAATCTATTGGTTGTTACTTCCTGTGGGTTATCCGCCGCTGTTTACTAAACTGCACAAGTGCCAAATTCTATTAGAGGTTAAACTAGAGTTATGATTATATTACATCATGAAAGGAAATACGTGTCAGAAGCAAAACAAATTCTGCTTTTTCGGTTTAGGGTATCAAAGAGAACAGACGTCTTTTTCGAGGTCTGCCATCTCCACGCATCTTTGCCGCAGGGAAATTACAGCCCATTTAGATGAATATTGCTGTAAATTGATGGCTAAAATAAACTAAACTCCAGAAGTAAATAATGACTTATTTTTTTGTTTTTAAATTCATCCAATTATTACAGCTACCAGAAGGAAAGAAGAAAAAGCTGAGAAACGTAATATCCACAACAAAATTTGCGACGTGTTAACAGAATAGGACTTCAGACAGAACACCGACTAGAGATGCTATAGGTAGGTAGATAGGTAAGTAGTGGCAAAAGTATTGTTTAAATTCTGATCATCTAACTTATTTTTAAAGTCAGACCCAAATAGCAATCCGTCTGACATATCGATACTTGATTCAGACGAGCCTATTTTTTTGTATTTTCCTTCTATTTTATTTTGCTTCAGTTTTTTTTTTCTGAAAATACTTATTCTGGCTAAGAAAACTGTTAGAATGGATACAATTTCCATTTACTCACCGAATATTCTTAAAAGTTAAAGGGAAGTAATCATGTAATGGGTTATTTCCCTTCACTTCTGCAAAAATAAATACGTAAAAACACTATATTTTTAAACATTAAGGGAAGATTCCACATTTAATTACACATTATATGTTCTTTATTATTAATCGATTAACGTCAAATACTAAAAGAACTTCTTTTTAATTCCTATTTCAGTAAATAATTTGATTACAAAATCAAAGTCACCAAAATTAATTTTATTTCTTCATAAACAAGTCAGTTTTTTTTTGTTTTTACTCCTGAGCAACACCGAATTGGTAGCTAGTCAATAAATAAAGTTTTGACTTATGTTCATTCAAAATAAAAAATAAAATTATTTTTGCATGTCAAATCTAGACATTTTTCCTAAGATTAAACAAATGCATCCGGTTTGGCTTGAACACACAAAAAAAAAAGTTAAACTGAAGAAATAACATTTTGACACAGACCCAATCATTTTTTTTTTAAAATGTTTATTATTTTCTGATCTTGAAGATTAAAAAAATGTTCCGGAATGTATAAGAGGAGGATTATTTGGACTATTGTTCACATCTTTGTTGTTATATTCACGTTTTGGTTGACGTAACATTAAATGTAACAATCAAAATGTGAATAGTAGTCTAAATAATCCAAATCTTAATATTGTCTAAATAATCCAAATCCTAATATTGTCTAAATAATCCAAATCCTAATATTGTCTAAATAATCCAAATCCTAATATTGTCTAAATAATCCAAATCCTAATATTGTCTAAATAATCCAAATCCTAATATTGTCTAAATAATCCAAATCCTAATATTGTCTAAATAATCCAAATCCTAATATTGTCTTAGATTTTTGTAAATGGAAAAAATGCTATTATGAGACAAAAAAATTAATATGAAAATGCATATTTATGCTTTGTTTACTTTTGAAAATGTGTGCCGTCTGACATTGTATCCGACGTCACTCAAACTAAACCTTTTGAGAGCCCAGCAGAACTGGCGTGCTAAATTGACATAAGAATCCCAAAACTAATTTCTAAATTTATGTCATAAATCCTTTAAATTATGATTATTATTTGTATACACAAGATATTTCATTACGTAATCTCAAAGTTATTTTTGTATTTCAGGTCAAGGCATTTTACACAAGATTAAACAAACACATTGTTTGGCTTGCGACATAAAAAGCACTTAACTGTTAAGAAATCATATTTTAGCACAGATTCGACCAGTTTCTGACCTTTGAGCTAAGATCAAAATGTAGCATCTGTTCTGTCCTTACTCAGAAGAAAATTATCCTAGACGAAGGTAATTTTTATTTTTGTTCCCATATCAAAAGTGCGCCTTTTTGGGGGGAGCTGAACTCCCCTACAGTATTTCCT
>OY744532.1:75498346-75508346 GCA_963556195.1 Sepiola atlantica | reverse complement strand
ATTTACAAAATGGTCGCATTTCGACAGAGGAAAATCCAACAGAACAGACCATATTAGATCCATAAGCAAAATGGCATTGGCCAGTTATTAAAACATCAAAAGGCATTGAATGATGACACTTCCAATTTTGTGTGACAAAATCGTATATTGCAAAAAACGAAGACAACGGCTAAATTCAACACCATTGTTTGATCAGCTTTCATATTGATAGCTAAGAATCCAACAGAGAAAACAAATCAAAACAATTACATATCAAGGGTCGTACGTACTTTGAGGCAAAGACAATGAATATTTTTCAGATGCGTCCGTTCAATCTTCGTGTTTAGCTATGGAAATGTTATTCAAAACTTGAGCGTTACAGATTGATCAACTGATCGAGAGATCCTCTTACAGCAATACACACGTCTCAAAATGCTATTTCAAACTTGAGCAAGGCTGACGGACAAAACCTTTTCTGAAGTTGCTTGGGCGCATCTAAATGTCATAACATGAATGAAGACGTGCCCAGTTTAGAAAGTTGAATGTAAGATTGGATTTTTTTTTTTTAAATAAATAATTTTTTTTTAAAAATGGAAATATCAAATAAGCCTGATACTTAGCAATATTTATCTTTTGTTATTTAAAAATAAAGATTGATGAACACTGAAAAATAAATCAACATCTAAATTCAATCGTACTAAACCGTAACTTAAGAAAAACAAGCAGAGACGAGAGAGGAGGGGGAACATAGGGGAGAGACGGCGAGAGAGGAGGGGGAACATAGGGGAGAGACGGCGAGAGAGGAGGGGGAACATAGGGGAGAGACGGCGAGAGAGGAGGGGGAACATAGGGGAGAGACGGCGAGAGAGGAGGGGGGCATGGGGGAGAGACGGCGAGAGAGGAGGGGGGCATGGGGGAGAGACGGCGAGAGAGGAGAGGGGGGCATGGGGGAGAGACGGCGAGAGAGGAGAGGGGGGCATGGGGGAGAGACGGCGAGAGAGGAGAGGGGGGCATGGGGGAGAGACGGCGAGAGAGGAGAGGGCGGCATGGGGGAGAGACGGCGAGAGACGAGAGGGGGGCATGGGGGAGAGACGGCGAGAGAGGAGAGGGGGGCATGGGGGAGGAGACGGCGAGAGAGGAGGGGGAACATAGGGGAGAGACGGCGAGAGAGGAGGGGGAACATGGGGGAGAGACGGCGAGAGAGGAGGGGGGCATGGGGGAGAGACGGCGAGAGAGGAGAGGGGGGCATGGGGGAGAGACGGCGAGAGAGGAGAGGGGGGCATGGGGGAGAGACGGCGAGAGAGGAGGGGGGCATGGGGGAGAGACGGCGAGAGAGGAGAGGGGGGCATGGGGGAGAGACGGCGAGAGAGGAGAGGGGGACATGGGGGAGAGACGGCGAGAGAGGAGAGGGGGGCATGGGGGAGAGACGGCGAGAGAGGAGAGGGGGGCATGGGGGAGAGACGGCGAGAGAGGAGAGGGGGGCATGGGGGAGAGACGGCGAGAGAGGAGAGGGGGGCATGGGGGAGAGACGGCGAGAAGGGAGAGGGGGGCATGGGGGAGAGACGGCGAGAGAGGAGAGGGGGCATGGGGGAGAGACGGCGAGAGAGGAGAGGGGGGCATGGGGGAGAGACGGCGAGAGAGGAGAGGGGGGCATGGGGGAGAGACGGCGAGAGAGGAGAGGGGGGCATGGGGGAGAGACGGCGAGAGAGGAGAGGGGGGCATGGGGGAGAGACGGCGAGAGAGGAGAGGGGGGCATGGGGGAGAGACGGCGAGAGAGGAGAGGGGGGCATGAGGGAGAGACGGCGAGAGAGGAGAGGGGGGCATGGGGGAGAGACGGCGAGAGAGGAGAGGGGGGCATGGTGGAGAGACGGCGTGAGAGGAGGGAGAACATAAGGGAGAGACGGCGAGAGAGGAGAGGGGGGCATGGGGGAGAGACGGCGAGAGAGGAGAGGGGGGCATGGGGGAGAGACGGCGAGAGAGGAGAGGGGGGCATGGGGGAGAGACGGCGAGAGAGGAGAGGGGGGCATGGGGGAG
Source organism: Sepiola atlantica (assembly GCA_963556195.1). Lineage (NCBI taxonomy): Eukaryota > Metazoa > Mollusca > Cephalopoda > Sepiida > Sepiolidae > Sepiola > Sepiola atlantica. The sequence goes on along the minus strand of OY744532.1, from coordinate 75,506,333 downwards.
AGACGGCGAGAGAGGAGAGGGGGGCATGGGGGGAGAGACGGCGAGAGAGGAGGGGGAACATAAGAGAGAGACGGCGAGAGAGGAGGGGGAACATAAGAGAGAGACGGCGAGAGAGGAGGGGGAACATAAGAGAGAGACGGCGAGAGAGGAGGAGGGCATAAGGAGAGACGGCGAGAGGGAACATAGGGGAGAGACGGCGAGAGGGAACATAGGGGAGAGACGGCGAGAGGGAACATAGGGGAGAGACGGCGAGAGGGAACATAGGGGAGAGACGGCGAGAGGGAACATAGGGGAGAGACGGCGAGAGGGAACATAGGGGAGAGACGGCGAGAGGGAACATAGGGGAGAGACGGCGAGAGGGAACATAGGGGAGAGACGGCGAGAGGGAACATAGGGGAGAGACGGCGAGAGGGAACATAGGGGAGAGACGGCGAGAGGGAACATAGGGGAGAGACGGCGAGAGGGAACATAGGGGAGAGACGGCGAGAGGGAACATAGGGGAGAGACGGCGAGAGGGAACATAGGGGAGAGACGGCGAGAGGGAACATAGGGGAGAGACGGCGAGAGGGAACATAGGGGAGAGACGGCGAGAGGGAACATAGGGGAGAGACGGCGAGAGGGAACATAGGGGAGAGACGGCGAGAGGGAACATAGGGGAGAGACGGCGAGAGGGAACATAGGGGAGAGACGGCGAGAGGGAACATAGGGGAGAGACGGCGAGAGGGAACATAGGGGAGAGACGGCGAGAGGGAACATAGGGGAGAGACGGCGAGAGGGAACATAGGGGAGAGACGGCGAGAGGGAACATAGGGGAGAGACGGCGAGAGGGAACATAGGGGAGAGACGGCGAGAGGGAACATAGGGGAGAGACGGCGAGAGGGAACATAGGGGAGAGACGGCGAGAGGGAACATAGGGGAGAGACGGCGAGAGGGAACATAGGGGAGAGACGGCGAGAGGGAACATAGGGGAGAGACGGCGAGAGGGAACATAGGGGAGAGACGGCGAGAGGGAACATAGGGGAGAGACGGCGAGAGGGAACATAGGGGAGAGACGGCGAGAGGGAACATAGGGGAGAGACGGCGAGAGGGAACATAGGGGAGAGACGGCGAGAGGGAACATAGGGGAGAGACGGCGAGAGGGAACATAGGGGAGAGACGGCGAGAGGGAACATAGGGGAGAGACGGCGAGAGGGAACATAGGGGAGAGACGGCGAGAGGGAACATGGGGGAGAGACGGCGAGAGGGAACATGGGGGAGAGACGGCGAGAGGGAACATGGGGGAGAGACGGCGAGAGGGAACATGGGGGAGAGACGGCGAGAGGGAACATGGGGGAGAGACGGCGAGAGGGAACATGGGGGAGAGACGGCGAGAGGGAACATAGGGGAGAGACGGCGAGAGGGAACATAGGGGAGAGACGGCGAGAGGGAACATAGGGGAGAGACGGCGAGAGGGAACATAGGGGAGAGACGGCGAGAGGGAACATAGGGGAGAGACGGCGAGAGGGAACATAGGGGAGAGACGGCGAGAGGGAACATAGGGGAGAGACGGCGAGAGGGAACATAGGGGAGAGACGGCGAGAGGGAACATAGGGGAGAGACGGCGAGAGGGAACATAGGGGAGAGACGGCGAGAGGGAACATAGGGGAGAGACGGCGAGAGGGAACATAGGGGAGAGACGGCGAGAGGGAACATAGGGGAGAGACGGCGAGAGGGAACATAGGGGAGAGACGGCGAGAGGGAACATAGGGGAGAGACGGCGAGAGGGAACATAGGGGAGAGACGGCGAGAGGGAACATAGGGGAGAGACGGCAAGAGAGGAGGGGGAACATAGGGGAGAGACGGCGAGAGAGGAGGGGGAACATAGGGGAGAGACGGCGAGAGAGGAGGGGAACATAGGGGAGAGACGGCGAGAGAGGAGGGGGAACATAGGGGAGAGACGGCGAGAGAGGAGGGGGAACATAGGGGAGAGACGGCGAGAGAGGAGGGGGAACATAGGGGAGAGACGGCGAGAGAGGAGGGGGAACATAGGGGAGAGACGGCGAGAGAGGAGGGGGAACATAGGGGAGAGACGGCGAGAGAGGAGGGGGAACATAGGGGAGAGACGGCGAGAGAGGAGGGGGAACATAGGGGAGAGACGGCGAGAGAGGAGGGGGAAACATAGGGGAGAGACGGCGAGAGAGGAGGGGGAACATAGGGGAGAGACGGCGAGAGAGGAGGGGGAACATAGGGGAGAGACGGCGAGAGAGGAGGGGGAACATAGGGGAGAGACGGCGAGAGAGGAGGGGAAACATAAGGGAGAGACGGCGAGAGAGGAGGGGAAACATAAGGGAGAGACGGCGAGAGAGGAGGGGAACATAGGGGAAAAAAGGGGAGAGACGTCGAAAAGGGGAGAGACGTCGAGAAGGGGAGAGACGTCGAGAAGGGGAGAGACGTCGAGAAGGGGAGAGACGTCGAGAAGGGGAGAGACGTCGAGAAGGGGAGAGACGTCGAGAAGGGGAGAGACGTCGAGAAGGGGAGAGACGTCGAGAAGGGGAGAGACGTCGAGAAGGGGAGAGACGTCGAGAAGGGGAGAGACGTCGAGAAGGGGAGAGACGTCGAGAAGGGGAGAGACGTCGAGAAGGGGAGAGACGTCGAGAAGGGGAGAGACGTCGAGAAAAGACAAGAGAAATAAGAGAGCAAAAATAAAAGCAATTGAAAAACACGCAAAAAAAACACACCCCCCCCCCTTCCTTTCTTCACCCAGTAATCCATCTTTTTTTTCTGCAGATCCGATGATGTCCAGCAATTGGATCAGATTATGGCAAACGTCATCTCAGGTGACAAACAATCGGCAGGGTAAACGGGAAGGGAGGGTGGTTAAAAGAGCGGCAATTAGCATTACCGAAGAAATTAGTGACAATTTCAATCGCCACCAACCCTGCCTCCTGCTTATACAAGTCCGCTTAATAAGAAGTTTTCAGACGTAAGAAACAAACGGTGTGTGTCGGGGGGGGGGGGGGGGGGCTAAGCCTACTAATACGGGGACACAAAATTGAATGAGATTAAATTCTGGACGGAGACGAGGAGGACGTCTACACGCAGTATGAAGAGAGAGGAAGAAATACGACAGGGGGGGAGGGGGGGTCTCCTCGTCTCGTCTGGCAGTTTAGTGCATATAGAAGAAGTAATCAACAAAAGTGTACACAACCTGTTCGGCGGCAACCGGGGCAGGGTGGTTCTAGGTTGGGCCGGGTGGTAGGCATAGCGATGAAGCAGTGGCGAGTGTGTGGGGAGAGGGTGAGTGGAAGAATGAATAAAGAGATGGAGAAAAGAAAAACTTTAGAAAACAAAAAATTAATGAAATAAAATGTGATGAGCAAACAGAATCACGCGGTTTCGTTTTGTTACATTTTTGATTAAAAGCAGATCACCCTCCCCTCCCCCCCCCCCCCTCCCGCCCTCACAAGAATTAAATCCTGAGTCAAAGACGGAGTGGGAGGCAATCTGGTGGAATTTCCAAGTCTCCATCGATCTCATCCGACGTTAAACACCATACATTTATCACCCAGAAAAAAGAAATTCAGGAATTTGGCCTAATTTGAAACCGAGGAATTAATTTATTATTATTATTATTATTTATTGAAAACGAAACAACTTTTGACGATATTTCTGAAATGGGGATATTATTTAATGAATGTCACATTGAAATACTGAAAATAACTAACGCTGGGCTTGGCTAATATTTAGATGGGTGACCTTGTAGAAGGAAAGGCAATATCAGAAAGAATGACAATACAAAATAATTTTTTTTTTTTTGACAACTAGAGACAACGAAAGATAAAGAATTCGTAGAATACTATACGAAAGTTCAGCGAGTCACAAGAACATTCTGGTGACAGACGAGTTGTTTTTGTATGCAAGGAGAAATTGAGTACACGTGTTCATTTCGGTTGTCGCCTTGAGCATGAGGGTTTACGTGTGTAAATGGGATAGGAATGAAGATGCGAGTATATATTAGCATGTCTGTTTTGAGATAGAGTGTGTGTGTGTGCGTGCGATTCGGTGGGCGTATAGAAGTGTATGTGTCTCGTTGCGTTTATTGAGGGCCATCGCCACGACTATCGTGTCAACCGAGTCGAGTTTTTCTGGTGATGTCATTGATCTATCAATGAGAACCGGAACTGCTCGAAACGCTTAATGCGCATGCGTCCATCTGTAATCAGAGCAAGTAATAAGAGCAAGCAGACTCAGGTCCATAGGATTATCCATTCACTTCAATTGTTAACTTGTTCCTTTTTTTTCAAATGTATTTCTTTTTTTTATAGATGTCAAGCACGAAAGAAATTTTTTTTTTAAATCCAACATGGCGTCCAACGATTAAAGCATTGCATTAAAGTTCGAATTTCAAGTCTTAAAATAAATTAGAAAAAATACAATTTTAGATTAATTAATAAGTTTCACCCCCCACAAAAAAAACATGACTGTTTTAATTTATTACAAATTTTTACTATATTATAAACTTTTCGTTTTGAAAAAAAAAAAAAACAAAAAAAAAAAAAACATTTGAATTCATTTCAATAAATGAATTATTATTCCGAATTATTTTGAATTATTGATTTTGTTACTTTACTGAATTTGTAAGCTTTGATTCCGCAGGTCTGAGGATATTGTCCTGTGCAGTTCTAGAAGATCCACCCTCCCAGGCTTTGCCATCTCACCCTATATCTTAAATTGCAATGTAATTTTTAAACTACAAATCCAATAATGAAAAGTGAATTTGAGACGCTAAAAGTTTAAATGCCCCAAAATAATATAAATATTAAAATGTAAAATAATTATTTCTCGGTAAAATTGTCTTTTCCTAACCAAAATGGCAGACAATAAATCGCCTGTAGTTTTCCGATCTTACAAATGAGTAAGTAAACCCACATAAATTGTTTTGGACTAATTTAAAATTTACCTTAAATTATTTTAAAGGAAATACAGTTCGGAAATTAGTCAAAAACAATTTATTTGACTTCACTTACTCATTTGTGAAGTGGCCTATTATAGGCCGTTTGGCTAAGATCAAAGTGTAGTATCTGTTCCGATGGATACTACACCCCATACTGGTGTTGTCTTGGCCTTCGGGTCTTGATTTACGCCGGTCAATGGGTCTTTCCTGTGCAGTTCTGGGAGGTTCACCTTCCCAGGCTTTGCCTCCCCTCTTTGGGGAGGAGTAAGTTTATTGCTTACTGTCTGAAGCGCCCCTACCGGGGAATGCCGACGAGGCTGCCCAGGCAATTTTTAAACCCCACTTTCCCGACCCGACCTTGGGTCACATCTTACTTGTGGGAGTAAGATAAAAACTGGCCTTGTGCCTAACTCCTGGAGAGGAGCAAATCAATACTCATTTGTGAGGTCAAAAAAAATCTGAAAACTATTTATTGTCTACCATTTTGGTTGGGAAACGACAATTTTACCTATTTCTCTTTAAAAGAAAAAATGTACATATTTATTAGAATTATAATAATTTAAATATAAATCGAATAATCGTAGAGAATGAAGTCATTTTAAAACGAGAATTTCTGACGCTAGAGACTTTGTTTAAAAAAAAAAAAATTTAAAACGCATCCTACATTAAAAATATAAATATTTAATATAATTGAAATTTATTCAATCAGTACAACGGTGTGCTTTTGTTGTTTTTATATAGTTTCCTTCTACAACTTTTAGTTAATCACTTTCTTGGCTAATTGTTTTTTTAATTAACTTGAAAAAAATCAGTTGTTGTCTGCTTTTTGTTTACAAAGGAAGTGTATTAATACTACAGCTGCGTTGAGTTTGGATGAATTACGTCCCTTTGATTTAGTGCATGCATATTGGCAACGTTATGGGTATGCTAACTAAGAGACAAGCAGCATTATTATAAATATTTGAATTCATTTAGTCTACATTAGTGATCGGACGATTTCAATATTTTTCCCCAGATTCCGATTCTTTTTGAATATTTAAATATTTAGCCATAGAGTTTTTGTTGTTTTTTTAATTTTCGGATTACCTTTTAAGGCATGTGCAGATATTCTCGCAAATATAAAAAATACATCTATAGATTTTAGATTTAACTGGTAGTTTAAAATCAATAAATATTTATCGTTTTATGATTAGTACCAACAATGGAAAATTTTGTTTAAAATAAAAAATAAAAATTAAAAAAAAACGGTTTTGGCATCAGAAAATAGGCACAATTATTTTCCGATTCCCCAAAAGTTACGATTTCGATTGATCGTCCTAGCACTAGTCTATACCAAACTTTCTGATTGTTCACACCGCATCAAATAAACTTTTAATTTAATTCAAATTTTTAAATTTTTTTATTTTTATGTCCATGCTTCACAAACGGTCAGAACTTTACAATTACCAAATAGTAACTAACAGTAATAAGTCACAATTAGGAGTCGGACATTTTTGCAGAACTTGGGAGTCATGGTCTTGTGTCGGTTATAAACCTGATCTCAACTAAGTACCGCCACTTTTCAATATCAAACTTGCTGACACTCACAATTCCATTCTAAGATCGTAGACCTAAGAGCCCGTGATTGCCTCAAGGTCCGATTTCACTACTATTTCACCACGTATTGATCACCCATTTTTTGCCAATGTTGAGGTGAATCTGACACCACAAGATAAAAACGTTGGCAGCAGTACGACCTAGAATATAGTAAAAACAACAACAACAATGCTGTCGTCTAGACAATATGTTTTGTGGCAGTGGAGTCAAAGTCGCGTTTTTTTGTTTTGTTGAGAGGCAGATTTTTTTTTCAGGCAAATTTTCACCTCTGCAGAGTCAGTATTATTATTTTTTCTTTGAAGTTTTTTTTTTTTTTTTTTTTTTTTCCTAAATGGAGTCAAATGTTTGATTTTTCCCCCCTAATGAGTCACCACTTATAAAAGCCAAAAGCTACCCGAGGATAAGGGTTCATGAGATAGATTGATTGTCAGTTGAATGACGAATGGAATGAACAAAGTTTGATTACTTATGGAGACGGTTTATGACAGGTATTTGTTGACATTGAATTTGAAGACAATCATGTTGTAGTTTGCAGAGAAGCAGTTCAGTGTAACGTGTTTCACAGGCAGACAGTTCTTGGAAAGAAACTCTCTTCATAGAAATTCAACCTGATGCTGGGCACAAAGAGGAAGAAAGGAAAGTTCTTTTCAGCTGTGGTAGGATGATGATGCAGCGTTCTTGCCTCGTCTGAATAATCAGCGGTTCGTCACAGAACTTGAGATGACATAAACGATGGGGGTAAAATTTGTTTCTTTTGTAGCAACTCAATTTATAGCTGGAGTAATTTTCCACAAGAGAGACGTTTCAGAATGCGAACAATTCCAGCCGAAACAAAATGGCGCCCAACCATTTGATGTGAACACAATTAGAAATACCAAACCGACAAGAATTAAAAGCTTGGAATTTTAAAAGTTTCACAAATATTTCAACAGAATACATTTTCTCCATAATAACCATTACTAAAGGAGATTTGGTATCTGTCTGAAACCGAAACTATACTATTACTCCTATTAACTGTACCATCTTTTAATGCTCAACTCAGTTTAAAATAATATAGTAAACTAACGTACTATATTTCAGTGCTCAATTCAGTGGGTGTGGGGAGGTAGCATAATATCTATTCTGTTTTCATATTATCCTCCCAGGCATTACATCCTCCTTCGGAGGAAAGGGCAGGGCAGTGTAGTATATGTTCGTTCGTCATGATACCATCCTCCCAGGGATTGCCTTCTTCTTTGGAGAAGAGGGGAGGGGGAGGCTAGTAATATACCAGCAAAAATATGCGCCCTCTGGTTGTATATTTTTTTCTAGCAAAAACAATGGAGAGCAGAAAACAGTCGAGAATTTTTGCAGGATTTGAGTCAGTCATGCGTTTCTTTTTCTTCTTTAAACCAAGTCGGAGTCGGATTTTTTTTTTCAGCCAACTGCCCAGTTCTGATGTGGGTAGTTAATATCTTC
>OY744532.1:75455846-75490846 GCA_963556195.1 Sepiola atlantica | reverse complement strand
TTATCCATCTTTCTCTAAAGTCCATTCTTCCTCCCAGGTTTTCCATAGCCTTCCTCTGACATAAACCTGCCATCTCAACTGTTCTACATCTACTAACCCAAGAAGTCATCATAAAAGAATTCTATCAATTATCTTTGATCTTAAAGTCTGGATCATGCGTTTAAATTGAAAAGTAATCGATGCCACAATTGGAAGCATATTGGTGCTAATTTATTTTGGTATCGGTTTTTTAGATTTGTATTAGATGGAGAAAGTATGAAAACCAGACAGGCAATTTTCTAGACAGGCGACAACATGCAGAGGGGGGGGGGGGGGGGGGGCTCTAGAACTGTGAGAACCTTCACCCGCCCTTTCACCGCGTTTTACCAAAAAGAACCCACCAAAGGAAAGCCTTATTGCTCTTGCTTTATTTTAAAAGGAAGGGGACAACATCTGTTATTAATAAAGACCTTTCAATCTTAAAGTTTTCCTTCATCTTGGGAACCCACCTCCCCTCCGTGGCAATAAATTACTCTTGGTTATTTAATACTTTTTTTTAGGAGGAGGGGGGGGGGTGAAATACAACCAATGTTCTTGATGGATGCGGTTGTTTTTAAATTCTTAGGCTGGTGTCAACTCCTTGACAGTAATATAATCCATAAAACAGCTTTTTGGGTCCAAAAAACTTCTGAAATTGTGGATGGCAAAAAGTTATGTACAAATATGTTTACAGTAAACACACTGTTTTTAGCCTTTTTTCAGTTCTGGAGACAATGGAAACCACTTTGAAGGGTTCTTGCACGAGTAGTCGTAGTGTCAGAATAAGCAGAGAAAGACTGGTGTAATTTCAGAGTTTTCCTTCTCCTCGACTAGTTGCCCAATCAAGGCTTGAGAGCCTAGTCTACCTTATTTAATAACTGGAGGGCGGAATAAATCGATTGATATCTTTAAACATACAATTTTCGCCCGATTAGTGGCAGTTACTAGTTGTATTTTTGTTTAATTTCCGATTTTTGGACGATTATCTAGGCCTCGACTGGTCAGCAATGGGCATTTTTTTTTTTTTTTACATGACTTCTTTGACACTACCCTTTGACCGAAGTAAAAGACGCTTTAAAATAAGTTAAAAAAAAAAAAAAAAAAAAAAAAAAAAAAAACTTAGCCAGGTAGGTAGAAGAGTATCTTATCTTGCCTTTCGTAACATTTATTTGTTTTTGTTTTTTCACCCTTTTTTCAACTGTTGTACACAATAGGAAAAACCCAATTAATATTTCAAGTATTTCATGTTGCGAACTTTGCAAAGCAAGCCAGCAAAGCTACTAATATATAACATTTTGTCTGAAAACAATCTATTGTAGATCCATTCTTAAAGTCTGATTGAAACTGGTTAAGGAAGTCCCATGGTGGTTGATATTTGCCCAATTATTTTCAGTTTCTCTGGAGACCATCTTGATGGCTGTGTGAATTGTAAAGACAGAATTCTATAGCAACTTTATGGTAACACAGAAAAAGTGTCAGGAAAACGTAGTTAAGTATGTTATATAGTTAAAATTGGAAATACTACAACTTCAGAAGTATAAATATATCTTTATATTATATTAGTATAAGCTAGTGGTATATATATATACATATATATATATATATATATATATATATATATATATATATATTATTATAATCTGGTGGCATATATATATATATTATATTAGTATAAGCTAGTGGCATATATATATTTATATCATTATATTAGTATAATCTAGTGGCATATATATATATTTATATCATTATATTAGTATAATCTAGTGGCATATATATATATATTTATATCATTATATTAGTATAATCTAGTGGCATATATATATATATTTATATCATTATATTAGTATTAGCTAGTGGCATATATATTAGTATAAGCTAGTGGTATATATATTTATATTAGTATAAGCTAGTGGTATATATATTTGTATAAGCTAGTGGCATATATATTTGTATAAGCTAGTGGCATATATATTAGTATAAGCTAGTGGCATATATATTAGTATAAGCTAGTGGCATATATATTAGTATAAGCTAGTGGTATATATATTTATATTAGTATAAGCTAGTGGTATATATATTTATATTAGTATAAGCTAGTGGTATATATATTTATATTAGTATAAGCTAGTGGTATATATATTTATATTAGTATAAGCTAGTGGTATATATATTTATATTAGTATAAGCTAGTGGTATATATATTTATATTAGTATAAGCTAGTGGTATATATATTTATATTAGTATAAGCTAGTGGTATATATATTTATATTAGTATAAGCTAGTGGTATATATATTTATATTAGTATAAGCTAGTGGTATATATATTTATATTAGTATAAGCTAGTGGTATATATATTTATATTAGTATAAGCTAGTGGCATATACATATATATTTATATTAGTATAAGCTAGTGGCATATATATTTATATTAGTATAAGCTAGTGGCATATATATTTATATTAGTATAAGCTAGTGGCATATATATTTATATTAGTATAAGCTAGTGGTATATATATTTATATTAGTATAAGCTAGTGGCATATACATATATATTTATATTAGTATAAGCTAGTGGCATATATATTTATATTAGTATAAGCTAGTGGTATATATATTTATATTAGTATAAGCTAGTGGTATATATATTTATATTAGTATAAGCTAGTGGTATATATATTTATATTAGTATAAGCTAGTGGCATATACATATATATTTATATTAGTATAAGCTAGTGGCATATATATTTATATTAGTATAAGCTAGCGGTATATATATTTATATTAGTATAAGCTAGCGGTATATATATTTATATTAGTATAAGCTAGTGGTATATATATTTATATTAGTATAAGCTAGTGGTATATATATTTATATTAGTATAAGCTAGTGGTATATATATTTATATTAGTATAAGCTAGTGGCATATACATATATATTAGTATAAGCTAGTGGCATATACATATATATTAGTATAAGCTAGTGGCATATACATATATATTAGTATAAGCTAGTGGCATATACATATATATTTATATTAGTATAAGCTAGTGGTATATATATTTATATTAGTATAAGCTAGTGGTATATATATTTATATTAGTATAAGCTAGTGGTATATATATTTATATTAGTATAAGCTAGTGGTATATATATTTATATTAGTATAAGCTAGTGGTATATATATTTATATTAGTATAAGCTAGTGGCATATACATATATATTTATATTAGTATAAGCTAGTGGCATATACATATATATTTATATTAGTATAAGCTAGTGGCATATATATTTATATTAGTATAAGCTAGTGGTATATATATTTATATTAGTATAAGCTAGTGGTATATATATTTATATTAGTATAAGCTAGTGGTATATATATTTATATTAGTATAAGCTAGTGGTATATATATTTATATTAGTATAAGCTAGTGGTATATATATTTATATTAGTATAAGCTAGTGGTATATATATTTATATTAGTATAAGCTAGTGGCATATACATATATATTTATATTAGTATAAGCTAGTGGCATATATATTTATATTAGTATAAGCTAGTGGTATATATATTTATATTAGTATAAGCTAGTGGTATATATATTTATATTAGTATAAGCTAGTGGTATATATATTTATATTAGTATAAGCTAGTGGTATATATATTTATATTAGTATAAGCTAGTGGTATATATATTTATATTAGTATAAGCTAGTGGTATATATATTTATATTAGTATAAGCTAGTGGCATATACATATATATTAGTATAAGCTAGTGGCATATACATATATATTTATATTAGTATAAGCTAGTGGCATATACATATATATTTATATTAGTATAAGCTAGTGGCATATACATATATATTTATATTAGTATAAGCTAGTGGCATATACATATATATTTATATTAGTATAAGCTAGTGGCATATACATATATATTTATATTAGTATAAGCTAGTGGCATATACATATATATTTATATTAGTATAAGCTAGTGGCATATACATATATATTTATATTAGTATAAGCTAGTGGCATATACATATATATTTATATTAGTATAAGCTAGTGGCATATACATATATATTTATATTAGTATAAGCTAGTGGCATATACATATATATTTATATTAGTATAAGCTAGTGGCATATACATATATATTTATATTAGTATAAGCTAGTGGCATATACATATATATTTATATTAGTATAAGCTAGTGGCATATACATATATATTTATATTAGTATAAGCTAGTGGCATATACATATATATTTATATTAGTATAAGCTAGTGGCATATACATATATATTTATATTAGTATAAGCTAGTGGCATATACATATATATTTATATTTGTATAAGCTAGTGGCATATACATATATATTTATATTAGTATAAGCTAGTGGTATATACATATATATTTATATTAGTATAAGCTAGTGGCATATACATATATATTTATATTAGTATAAGCTAGTGGCATATATATTTATATTAGTATAAGCTAGTGGTATATATATTTATATTAGTATAAGCTAGTGGTATATATATTTATATTAGTATAAGCTAGTGGTATATATATTTATATTAGTATAAGCTAGTGGTATATATATTTATATTAGTATAAGCTAGTGGTATATATATTTATATTAGTATAAGCTAGTGGCATATACATATATATTAGTATAAGCTAGTGGCATATACATATATATTAGTATAAGCTAGTGGCATATACATATATATTTATATTAGTATAAGCTAGTGGCATATACATATATATTTATATTAGTATAAGCTAGTGGCATATACATATATATTTATATTAGTATAAGCTAGTGGCATATACATATATATTTATATTAGTATAAGCTAGTGGCATATACATATATATTTATATTAGTATAAGCTAGTGGCATATACATATATATTTATATTAGTATAAGCTAGTGGCATATACATATATATTTATATTAGTATAAGCTAGTGGCATATACATATATATTTATATTAGTATAAGCTAGTGGCATATACATATATATTTATATTAGTATAAGCTAGTGGCATATACATATATATTTATATTAGTATAAGCTAGTGGCATATACATATATATTTATATTAGTATAAGCTAGTGGCATATACATATATATTTATATTAGTATAAGCTAGTGGCATATACATATATATTTATATTAGTATAAGCTAGTGGCATATACATATATATTTATATTAGTATAAGCTAGTGGCATATACATATATATTTATATTAGTATAAGCTAGTGGCATATACATATATATTTATATTAGTATAAGCTAGTGGCATATACATATATATTTATATTAGTATAAGCTAGTGGCATATACATATATATTTATATTAGTATAAGCTAGTGGCATATACATATATATTTATATTAGTATAAGCTAGTGGCATATACATATATATTTATATTAGTATAAGCTAGTGGCATATACATATATATTTATATTAGTATAAGCTAGTGGCATATACATATATATTTATATAAGCTAGTGGCATATACATATATATTTATATTAGTATAAGCTAGTGGCATATACATATATATTTATATAAGCTAGTGGCATATACATATATATTTATATTAGTATAAGCTAGTGGCATATATCTATATTATACGAGTATAAACTAGTGGTCCCCCATGGAAATTCCATGGTGTTTTCAACATCAATCTGCATAATTTAGTGTTAATATTTTTTTTTAAATAATAAATGTGTCTTTTAAGAAAAAAAAAATGACATTTCTGTAAAAAATAATTGTCAGCCAAATATTCTTCAAATTAATAAAAGGGATATGTCAATTTAAAATTGTAGCAATTTAATTCTTTTTAAAACAATAAATATTCTGTCTAAGCATAAAAAATAATTGTCAGCTAAATATGGTTTTGTTTGGTTTGTTTTATACGCATATAAACCATCTATGGATTATTTAATGCCGAATAAAGTTGTCAAATATAATTCTATAGATAAGATAATTTTATATTCTTAGAATACATTGCTTTTAGAAGGAAATTTTACAGAGAGAGAGAATAGGGGCATTACTCTCAGAAAACACCAATCCCAGAAAAACATTACTCTTTGGAATTGGTAATCTTCTTCGTTCTCAACACGATTTATCCTCAGCCACCGCCTTCTAGTATCTATTTGGGAAGAAAATAAAAAGGAAAAATAATGTTTTAGTTTTTTTTTTTGAAGAATCAGATTGAATAATACGGTTGGGGATGGACTTATAGACACTAGGGCATGATCTGACCAGCCGATTGATCGGATCGTGTCTATCTGATCTCCCGTCTAGCCGAAGTAAGGGGCGAAGTGGAAGAATGGCTCAATCAGCAGAATCCAATCCTACGGCATCATGGGTCGCCACCCATGGCCTACAGGTGGCCTCGTTGACAGGGCGCATCAGCTAAATATAAAATGAATGTCACTTTTTTTTTTCTTTTTTTGTAAAATGTATTTATTTAAAATTTTACTATTTAATTTGATTTTGGAACAATTCATTTTAAAATGCGTAAAGTCTGATTTTTTTTTTTTTTATCTAAGCGATATTAGAGTGATCACCAATCACCATCTTTGCTAATCGGACGATCTCATTTTTTTTTATGTGTGTAAAAGGTGATAACGTACATACAGAACATGAAATGACTTAGTGTATTATTATATAGATAATTGAAGGTATTTTAATGTGTTATCACTGTATTAAAAATTAAATTGCAAGTTGGTTGTTTAGATGCTAGAATTTGTTATCTCTTTAAAAGTCACAGTAGGGGCGGAACGTAATGGGTGAAAATTTCAGATTCATGCGAGTAGTATTTTTTTGTGTTCATTTATACATAAATAACACTAAAGAATCAAACATTTTGAAAATTTTGCAAAATTCAGAAGGTGCAGGCCACTAGTTTTTGGCTATTTTACATTCATGAAAACCCTTTCACAGCCTGAAAATGGTCCTAAATTAAAGTACTATATCAGATTTAACCATCTATATCCATTCATAGCTTTTAAGGATGTTTTAGGACCTGCAATGTCGCATGAAACCACTTTTTCACCAAAAAATGATGGATTTTGAGTCCCGTGAAGCCCTAACGGCTATTTTTGGCCTGCACCTTCTGAATTTTGCAAAATTGTCAAAAATGTTTGATTGTTTAGTGTTATTTATGTATAAATGAACACAAAAAAATACTACTCGCATGAATCTGAAATTTTCACCCATTACGTTCCACCCCTAGTCACAGGTACCTGAAAATGGCCACCACCGAGGCAACTTCCTTCACCAATCCCAACCTGAGATTAAGATCCTTATAAGCCAACTCAAACGGATCTACAAAATTATGTAGTGTCTGTACCCTCTGTACCCATTAAAGCTTGCATAAATGCAGGGGAGGGGGGCAATATCAATATAACAAAAAAAAATGAATGTCTTTGTGGGGTTGTACATCCATAGAGAAAAATATGTCCTCTTCTCTTCCCTCTAACAGAAGAGAGGTTGCTAGTCTTTTCTCTACTCTATTGTTATTTTCATGGTAGGTGCTCGGCTGAGCTCCAATTTATGGTTTCAGCCTGTAAAACATTTACAACAAAAACTCATCCAGCTACAACCACTGTAAATAATTTTCCTTTCTCTCTCTGTGAACCACAATACAACGGAGCTGCTTTCCAGATGACTATAGCATTGTCGTTTAAAGTCCGATGTTAACAAATTGTTGTTGAGCCGTCCTCTTAAATAATTTAATTCTGACCAGTCTCAACCATTGTTACCAATCATTACGTTGTTGTTGTGGTTTCACTGTCCTCCTGACAAATTCATTAACCTTTATCCTCGAGTGGCTTATAGGCCTTGATAAGCGGTCACTCATTAGTACATAAAAAAAACTACAGAACAGATAGTAAACAAAGGGGAGTGTAAAGAGTAGAGTTTGGTTTATTTTTAGGGTTTCAAAATAAATGTACCCAACTTCTGTGTCTTTTTTTTAACATTTGATCCATTTCAACAACAAGACAAAACTATTTAAATATAGAGTTCACTAAGATCTACTTCTAATTAAAATCAACAAATAAAAATACATTTATTAATCAATTCAGACAAAGAATTTTAAAAGAACACCATCCTTACTTCTGACTACTAGGTCGATTCATAAATAATTTGTTTTATGATATTTAAGTCGATTTTTGATACAAACTGAATTAACAAATTTTAATCAATTGTGTATTTGCCATTTTTTTCAATAACTTTCCCTCCCCCCATTTACCAATTAACTTTTTAATGGCACCCGAGAAAAACAAAAACAAAAAAAAAACGGTTTTGATCCAAAAAAGCTTTTTATGTGCTCTTTCACCAGTTTGTTTTCAGTGAATTTTCTGCATCCTACAAAGACCTAAAGAGGAAGGGGAATATGGTGGATGAGGTAGAACAGACCAGCCAAGTTGCAAAATTTTTTTCCTGCGTCACTTTTTCAGCATGTGGTCTTGTGTTGTCATGGAGGAGGACAACCTTTTCCCTATTGACAAGTGGCAGGCGTTTTTTTTCCCCTCAGGTTTTCGTTCACATGCTACAATTGTTCGACATACAAGTTTGCATTTAGTGTTTGGTTGTGTTCTACGAACTCATGATGAATAATGCCACGAGTATCCCCCCCCCCCCCAAACGCACAGAAAATCTTTCTTCCATGGATCTCAGGTTTTCGGATGGGTTGTGGAGATTTACCTTTATCAACCTACTGCCTTTTGAATATTGTCATCGGAAACACATTTTTCATCACTTGTTATGACACGATCAAGAAAGGGCTCATTTCGCTGCCCGGAAAGATAACTTGTTGCGATGGAAAGACGATCTGCCTTATTTTTCTCAATTAAGGAATGAGGAACCCAGGTGCCTAGTTTGCTAATCTACCCCATCTTTTTTTAAGTGGCGGCATATGGTGGCCTGTGAAGCATTGAGTTCTTCTGCCAATTCACGAGTGCTTAGACGAGGATCATTCTCCACTAACGTGTTTAAAACATCTTCATCGATGTCCGATGGGTGCCAGGCCTAGGCTTATCTTCCCAGATCAAGTCTCCGGAACAAAATTTTGTAAACAAATTTCTTGTCAACCTGTTATGACGTGTTGGCCATATATGCTGCATATATTCCTCGCTGTCTCTGCAGCACGATTTTCTTGTTTAAACTCCCACGACATCACATGTCGAATATGCAGCTTCAGTCCTTCCATATTAAGTGTTATAAATGTACCATTTTACTGCAATACGAGTGATTAAAACTAATAGAAAAAGAACTTTCATTAAAACTAATAGAAAAAGAACTTTCATTAAAACTAATAGAAAAAGAACTTTCATTAAAACTAATAGAAAAAGAACTTTCATTAAAACTAATAGAAAAAGAACTTTCATTAAAACTAAAAGAAAAAGAACTTTGATTAAAACTAATAGAAAAAGAACTTTCCTTAAAACTAATAGAAAAAGAACTTTCATTAAAACTAATAGAAAAAGAACTTTCATTAAAACTAATAGAAAAAGAACTTTTATTAAAACTAAAAGAAAAAGAACTTTGATTAAAACTAATAGAAAAAGAACTTTGATTAAAACTAATAGAAAAAGAACTTTCATTAAAACTAATAGAAAAAGAACTTTCATTAAAACTAATAGAAAAAGAACTTTCATTAAAACTAATAGAAAAAGAACTTTCATTAAAACTAATAGAAAAAGAACTTTTATTAAAACTAATAGAAAAAGAACTTTTATTAAAACTAAAAGAAAAAGAACTTTTATTAAAACTAATAGAAAAAGAACTTTGATTAAAACTAATAGAAAAAGAACTTTGATTAAAACTAATAGAAAAAGAACTTTGATTAAAACTAATAGAAAAAGAACTTTGATTAAAACTAATAGAAAAAGAACTTTTATTAAAACTAAAAGAAAAAGAACTTTTATTAAAACTAAAAGAAAAAGAACTTTGATTAAAACTAATAGAAAAAGAACTTTCATTAAAACTAATAGAAAAAGAACTTTCATTAAAACTAATAGAAAAAGAACTTTCATTAAAACTAATAGAAAAAGAACTTTTATTAAAACTAAAAGAAAAAGAACTTTGATTAAAACTAATAGAAAAAGAACTTTGATTAAAACTAATAGAAAAAGAACTTTGATTAAAACTAATAGAAAAAGAACTTTGATTAAAACTAATAGAAAAAGAACTTTCATTAAAACTAATAGAAAAAGAACTTTCATTAAAACTAAAAGAAAAAGAACTTTCATTAAAACTAATAGAAAAAGAACTTTCATTAAAACTAATAGAAAAAGAACTTTTATTAAAACTAATAGAAAAAGAACTTTTATTAAAACTAAAAGAAAAAGAACTTTTATTAAAACTAATAGAAAAAGAACTTTCATTAAAACTAATAGAAAAAGAACTTTCATTAAAACTAATAGAAAAAGAACTTTCATTAAAACTAATAGAAAAAGAACTTTCATTAAAACTAATAGAAAAAGAACTTTGATTAAAACTAATAGAAAAAGAACTTTGATTAAAACTAATAGAAAAAGAACTTTGATTAAAACTAATAGAAAAAGAACTTTGATTAAAACTAAAAGAAAAAGAACTTTTATTAAAACTAATAGAAAAAGAACTTTCATTAAAACTAATAGAAAAAGAACTTTCATTAAAACTAATAGAAAAAGAACTTTGATTAAAACTAATAGAAAAAGAACTTTTATTAAAACTAATAGAAAAAGAACTTTTATTAAAACTAATAGAAAAAGAACTTTTATTAAAACTAATAGAAAAAGAACTTTTATTAAAACTAAAAGAAAAAGAACTTTTATTAAAACTAATAGAAAAAGAACTTTGATTAAAACTAATAGAAAAAGAACTTTGATTAAAACTAATAGAAAAAGAACTTTCATTAAAACTAATAGAAAAAGAACTTTTATTAAAACTAAAAGAAAAAGAACTTTGATTAAAACTAATAGAAAAAGAACTTTGATTAAAACTAATAGAAAAAGAACTTTGATTAAAACTAATAGAAAAAGAACTTTGATTAAAACTAATAGAAAAAGAACTTTTATTAAAACTAAAAGAAAAAGAACTTTTATTAAAACTAATAGAAAAAGAACTTTCATTAAAACTAATAGAAAAAGAACTTTCATTAAAACTAATAGAAAAAGAACTTTGATTAAAACTAATAGAAAAAGAACTTTTATTAAAACTAATAGAAAAAGAACTTTTATTAAAACTAAAAGAAAAAGAACTTTTATTAAAACTAATAGAAAAAGAACTTTCATTAAAACTAATAGAAAAAGAACTTTCATTAAAACTAATAGAAAAAGAACTTTGATTAAAACTAATAGAAAAAGAACTTTTATTAAAACTAAAAGAAAAAGAACTTTGATTAAAACTAATAGAAAAAGAACTTTGATTAAAACTAATAGAAAAAGAACTTTGATTAAAACTAATAGAAAAAGAACTTTGATTAAAACTAATAGAAAAAGAACTTTGATTAAAACTAATAGAAAAAGAACTTTGATTAAAACTAATAGAAAAAGAACTTTTATTAAAACTAAAAGAAAAAGAACTTTGATTAAAACTAATAGAAAAAGAACTTTGATTAAAACTAATAGAAAAAGAACTTTGATTAAAACTAATAGAAAAAGAACTTTGATTAAAACTAATAGAAAAAGAACTTTCATTAAAACTAATAGAAAAAGAACTTTTATTAAAACTAAAAGAAAAAGAACTTTGATTAAAACTAATAGAAAAAGAACTTTGATTAAAACTAATAGAAAAAGAACTTTGATTAAAACTAATAGAAAAAGAACTTTGATTAAAACTAATAGAAAAAGAACTTTTATTAAAATTTAGACTAGTAAACCAAAATTTGAGGTGTTTTAAAATGACCAAAAACGCTTCTAAATTATATAAAACAAAATCGGAAAATTACTTATGAATCGACCTAATATATTGTTGCATGGGATACCAGGTAACGGCTTAGGATTTTACCATACACCGGAATCTTTGAATCTGACCTTACGAACTCTTCATGTATATTCAACGGTGAATGTTTGCTTACATCCTTTACTTTTTCTTATATTTTTATACCTTTTCAAATGTTGACATTATGGTAAATTTATTTTACTAACTTATTTGTCGAATCTCCTCTGACGATAAGATTACATCTTTGAAAAGCTATGGTTTAAGGAAGGAATAATAAAATGATTTTCTTATATCGGGTTTGAAAGAAAGTAATGTCGTATGTTTTACTTCATCACTTTGCAGTCTCCTAAGTTGTACACAGTTCTGGATTTTTTGGTGAATTGGTGTCTTAATATCTTGGTTTGCCTGTCAGATATAGTAATTAGTTGGAAAATATTAAGTTTAACGGTCTCAGCCGTCAAAAAATGGATATTAGTGAGGAGCATCTGAGACATTGCAGGCTTTATGAATTCAAAAAAGGAAACTCAGATAAATGTTCTAAATGATCGAAAATGTCAACGGTGGTTTGCAAAATTTTCTTCTGGAGACTTTAACCTGTCAGATCGGCAACATTCGGGAAGGTCAAAATCAATTGATAAAGACGCCATTAAAGACACTGTGGAGGCCAATTCAAAGTTAACCAGCAGAGAATTAGTTCAAAAATTAAATACAACCCATACCACAATTATTTCATGCCTTCACGAGTTTGGAAAAGTTTAAAAACTTGGACTCTGGGTTCCCTACGATTTGACCGACACTCAACGAAATCAAAGATTGACTGTTTGCACATCTTTGTTTTCCAGGAATCATCGAGAACCATTTTTTCAAAGAATGGTCCTTTACAAGAATACCCAACGCAAAAGACAATGGTTAGACCGAAACCAAAGTCCACAGCCTGTTCCAAAACAAGGACTACACCCAAAGAAGGTTATGCTCTCTTTATGGTGGGACATGAGAGGACCGATTCATTATGAGTTACTAGAGCCTAATCAAACAATTACAGCAGTAAAATATTGTTCGCAGCTGGATGATCTAAGAATTGCTCTATCAAAAAAACGACCAGCATTACTCAATAGGAAGGGTGTAGTGCTTCAGCATGATAATGCGAAACCTCACACAGCAAAACTCACTCAGGAAAAAGTCATGAGTTTCAATTGGGAAGTTTTGCCTCATCCACATTATTCACCTGACATTGCTCCATCGGACTACCATCTTTCCGGTCGTTGCAGCATCACTTAAACAATAAAATTTATGAAAATGACGACCAACTCAAAAAATGACCTAAATTTGTTTTTCTCTAGAAAAAAAAATCAGATAAATTTTTTGAAGAAGGGATCAAGAAGTTAGTTGATCGTTGGACAGAAGTCATAGAAAATGAGGGAAATTATTGTCAAGATTAACAATGCCCTAATGTGAATGTTTCAGATGAAATAAATGTGTTGGACAAAAACGACATTACTTTCTTTCCATGTTGGACAAAAACGACATTACTTTCTTTCCAACCTGATAAATCCCCTGTTTTGAATAATTGATGATTTAATAGATATTGTATTCTATCACAATTTTAATTCTCATCACTTATATAAATATATATATATATATTTGGTATAAAGCAAATTTTATTTATACAAACATTTTTGGCTACACATTTGCAGACAGGTTTCAGTTCTAACTGGAAACCAGCTTAACTTCTTCAGGCAACACTTCTGTATAGATACAAATCATCATATTCAGTTTAATGTCAGTTTTACATGCTGGCATGCGATGGACAGCTTTAAGAAATTGATTTCCAAACTAACCTATCTTTATCTCTCAGGTCCATTTTTATTACTTCATCCCATGTTTTCCTTGACCTTTCTCTGAACTGAACCTGCTACCTAAACTGTTCTACATCTAACCCAAGAACTCTCGTCCGTTCTTTCAACGTGGCCATACCATTAAAATTTACTCTTCTGTACTGCCCAGATTTAATTTTTCTTCTGAGGTCAGCAGAACTAAGCCCGTCTTCAAGACTCACATTACACATCCATCGTATCATTCTCATATCATTTCTCTCCATGCAACGCATGTCCTCAACCCTCACTGGCGAGGTTTCACTTCCCTATGTCACCACACTGCGTACACATGCCTACTAGACTCAGTCTAACCTAAGCAACACCAGGTAACAAACAACCTAGGCAACACCATTATATATATATATATATATATATATATATCATTTTTCTATTTGTGAATTTCTGAGCGCCCATAGATAATCATAAACTGTACCTGCCTACACAAACATGTGCATCCACTAAAAAAGCATCTGAACCCAAACCCTACATATCTCTTGTAACAATACTAATGATTTGGGAAGAAAAGAAAAAGTCACTATTGCTGCAGGTTTTTGATTGGTTTGAAATCTTTTGGGCTCAGTCTTCTTCCAACTTAAAGAGCTTGGTACCGGGCATGCACGACACTAAACAGGCTTGGATACCCTTGAGCAAGTTGTTCGCCTTCACACTATAAACTCGTCCCGAGTAGTTTAACTAGTGTTTAATATAAATATACTTTATGCTAGTCTGTTACTAAGTTTTGGATTAAGAATTTCTTAACCCGAGGGGGGGGGGGGAAGAGGGTTTTTTTGCGTTGGTTGCCGTTAGATGTTTGGAAGGAGATGCCAAGAAGTAGAAGAAGATAGAGATAATGGCAGACATTTTCATTTATCTCAAACAAATACCATTATAATTAACAACATTAACATTTAAATGTCATTTCAAGTCGCAAAGGCTAGAAACAGAAAAGGAGAATGAAAGCTTTCCATTTTTTTTTTTTCTTTTGGGGGCTGGAGAAAATGAGAACTGTTCTGAAAGAAATAGAAAAAGACAGAAAACAATTCTTTGATGAAGAAAAAGAAATAAAAAGTATAAAGCCATTTAAAAGAACAGAAGACATTGGAAGAGAGAAAAAGAGAAAAACAGAAAGAGACACAGGTGAAGGGGGAACCCCCCATCCATCAGCAGAGTGAAAGGGGGAGGAGAGAGGGGGAGGAGAAGAGAGAGAAAAGATAAAAAACGCAATAATAAAGAATTATCTTTTTTTCTTTTACTTTTCTTCCCCCCCCCCCCTCAGCAAAGCATATTGCCACTGAAGCATAAGGGGCTACTGTGACAAGGGCCAGATTTATAGGGGGCAACTTCGGTAGGGAGTTAGGCAGCAAGATGTTTGTTCGCATTATATTTAAATTTCTGCACGTTGGCATGGTTGGAGAAACAAGGAGTAGGAAGGGAATTCCAAAGGCAAGCGGTCCTAAGAAAGAAGCTATTAGTGTAGAAAGTTTTCCGGAATCTAGGGATCTCTACAGTGAAGGGGTGTGAATTTGCTGCTAGTCGGATGGGTCGGGTCGGGGGGATTTACGTTATGGGGGGTACAAGTGCAGTAAGTTCATCAGAAAACATTCTATGGAAGTATTTGTAAAATAAATACAAGGATGCAACACTGCGGCGATGCGACTGGGGATGGAATTTGGCAAACAGTGTGGGATCTATTAAGTTAGAAATTCTTTTTTTGCGCCCTGTCCAAGAGGGAAAAGCGAGTGGTCGGTGGACCAGCACAGATGTGGCAGAAGTACTCCATGTATTATAGAGATATAGGATACTGGCAGGTGTGATATCAACTCAAGAAAACAAATGTTTTTTGGGTTTTTTGGGTTTTTTTTTTTTAAATAGATTGAAACAAAAGCAAAACAATAAAAATAAAAAATGTTTTAACTCACAAATTGTAAAAAAAAACAAGTTTATGTCTTACTTGTTTGTCTATAAATGTGATAATGTCCATTGACCTTTTTATGCAAAACTACTTAATGGCTACAACACAGTGACAGAAGAAAGACTTCAAAAACAGACATAAACTTAAATAATAATAACACCTGTAAAAGAAGCCCCAGCAATTGATGACCTGGACAAGAGGTTGGTAGTGAGTGGCGCAGCGGGGTTGAGTAGTTTCAGCATATCTTGTTAAGACAGTAAGAATACTTATGGGTATTCTTACTAATATGGCCATTAAGGAGAATTCTCAGATTCTCACTTGAAAGGTTTTTGTTATGATCTTAGAGATAAATCAGTATCTACTTAACAACCGTAAAAAGCAAACACTGAATAAAGAGACACACTTGCAAATCGACCGGAAATAATATAAGGAATACTTAGAGAAAAAAGAAAAGAAAAATTAGAGACGAAAATAAACAGAAAAAGAAAAAAAAAACAATTTTAAAATCAAATGCCAAGTTAGTGAGGCTTATTGACAAGCAGGAAAAAAATGTTTATAGAATTGTCAGACAATTGTAGCAATTCATGTTGGAACGTAACTTGTTTTTAAAAGTATAATGTGATAATTTTAAGCAATTTTATTTAACGTAATGACCAAATGATACTGTAAGCGGCCTACAACCTCAACGGCCATTATGATCTCCTTCAAGACCTACTATTCATTCCTGACTCAGAAAGAGGTCTGCGTGGGCATTATCAAAAACGGTTTCACCACAGATTTTGACTGGACCAGAGGAAGGCCACTTTCTCGATCAGGATCCCTGGACCGGATTTCCAGAAGATGTAAATGCGTCAATGACGCAGCAATTCAAGGCGAAATTGGACAGGTGCTGGGCCACTACCTTCTTCTGTGTAAATTTCTGCCCGCCTTCTCCTAGATGGCAACTAAAGCATGCTTGTTTTATTTTTTGACAAATTTATTGAAGTAATTAAATTCAATTTTTCAAAATTCTGATTTAAAAAAAAAAAAAAAAAAAAAAAGGACCAGCATGCAGATGTTTTTAAAGAATATATTATTTCGTACAATGTCTACTTTGTCATCAAAAAGGAAAAAAAAAAACTATTTATGGGATTTAAATTTAAACATTTCGTAAACCGTTGTATCAATTATATTGAAAAACTGATATTTTTAATGACATTCTACATTGAATTATCTTTCAAAAATGTAAATATTTTTTTTTTACAAGAAATTAACCAAGAGAAAAAGGAGAGGAGGGATCAATGACGTAAACAAATTAAAAGGATTTCCGCGCAATGCCAGGAGGGAGAGGGGTAGATACAGTTAACAGCATAGAAATAATTATTAGTAGCTGAACCACTATAAATTACTGTATTATTACAGAGTGGGGTATGAAGATTTTCCAGATTTTTAACAGACATAAAAAAAAAAAAATACTCATTTGCAAAAAGTAGATAAAAATTGTTTTGTTTTAAAATTATCTCCAACAATTGGCAGCCATTGTTTATAATACATTCATGGATGTTCTCCATGACACACCGTATCATCTTAAGTGGAATTAAGTTGATTTCTGCACTGGTCGTTTCTTTCAAATCCTCAAGGACGATATCTGAACATCTTTTCCCTTTTGATATTCCCAAAGAAAAAGTCACAAGGTCTGGTGATCATGCTAGCAACCCCACAGATAAATTGTTATAATAATTAATGAAGAAAATCAGAGGCTAGCCTACCGATTAAGACCGGCTCTGCATTTTTACCACGTACTCCAAAGGTGGGACATCTTTATGCCCTGGCCTATATTTCCCTTCAATATGTCTGAATTGTATTTTTTCTTTGTTCATCCATCAGAGTTTTTTTTGTTTTTTTTCTGTATAATTACCTCAGATAATGTAATTTCAGAATATACACGGTTAAGGGGGGTTTATCTCTAAAACCATAGCAGTGTTCAAATTAACAGGAACTACAACACATAAAATATAAATTTTATCATAACACAAAGGTTTTTGTAATAGTTCGATAGTGTAAAACTAGAACAGTAATTAAATATTTTAATATGTAAACCTCAGCAAATGCAGGGAACAAAATTTCACAAATTCACTAAAAAAACAGTTTTTACTCGCATACAAATGTTTTGATCTACCGCCATCACACATTTCCTCATAATATACATAATGTTCGAATTGCATAAAGCATTCATTTTTATTTTTGTTTCTTTGCATATTATTTGTATAGAAATTTATTTCTATAGAAAATTCTTTAGAAATAATCTATAGAGGTAAGGTAAGATATTGCTTAATGGCACATCAACCCTTAGAGGCATGTCATGCCATGAATGTAGAAGGAAATATCCTTCATTTGAGTCTTAAGTCAGTGGGTCATTTATAGTCATTTGTTAAGAGCTTTGGTATTTTGAATTGTTGTCATTTTGGTGAAGGTTTTTATGCTTCAAGTTCTTTATATGTTTAAGTATTTATTCATGGTGTTTGGTTGAGTGAAAGGGGGGGGGGGGTAAGAGGGGAGAGGGAAGAAGTGGGGAGGGAGGGAAATTGTTTTTTTGGTTTGGATTTTGCAGAACATGATTGAGTTTTGCAAAGGAAAAAAAAACAATAAAACATCAATGTTTGGTGCATTTTGAGTCAGGAAGTCAATAACTTCAGACAGCCTGATTTGTTAGCGCCAGTAGGTTCTATTTGACCCATAGATAGGGCCCTTACAGGTACTACCACTCCGGGCCAGAGTGGACCTGGAAACAATGGCAACTAAGGGGAAAATCCACATTCCCCACAACTCCCAAATGGAGACCTCACCACTGGATGTCTTTTAAGGTCATACCCAGGACCAATCTATAGAGAAACAAAAAATATTTTTAAAATAAATGAATGCTGAATGTACTTCAGTTTTTTCAGGCATGGAGGGTTAACTTTTTATGAGCACTAGGGATAGCCTCAAGAAAAATTACATTATATATTATATATATATATATATATATATATATAAGTAAAGACGATTTTTCCCCTGTACCTTCTCGGAGAATAGGAAAATAACCACATGCATCACAGGTTACTAAACTCACCTCTATATCACACTTATTCACTCGAGCGTGTTTTAGTAAATTTCTTATTACTTTTTCCTACCTAACACTAAATATTACATTTGGCCCGCCATCTCCGACTCTCCGAAAAACCAACTCCATATAGGTGGTAGCAAAAACTTTCCTACCTAACAATTATGTACTGTCACTCCATTCATCGACACCGGGAACTAATAAACACAGTTTACTTTTCACAAAACAGTCCGTCCTTATTTATTATTTGCCTGGTATTAATTTACTACATAATATAAAGCAATACGCAAAGACTTAATGATCGCTCTCGTTCACTCCGATGATATTCCGCGAATATCAGATTACGTTCTATCTAATTCTACCTATGACTTCTATATTTATATTCATTCCGGAATTAAGCAAATGAAATTAACGAACACAGTTCCGGCAACATTTATTCATTAAACATGGCGGCTACAATTTCTTCATCAAATCGACTTCCTATTTAATTCAACAGCCACCAAGATACTGGTAGACCGTGACACATCTACATTTTCAAAATCATACACCTTTAACACGCATATTATAGAAAACTTGCCCAAATAAATGACCTAAACCATGTCATTGTTGAACTTTACATTTGGTCGGCAGAAGCTGCCAATAAACAAGCTTAGCTTAACTGGCCTATTTTCACACGTATTTTTGAGTCGGAACTGTGGCGCAGTGGTTAAAAAGGGAGGTTTCATGATCGCCAGTTTCAGCGTTCGATCCCATTCTACTATACCACTTTTTCTTTTTATTTTTTTTAATTTAAAACATTCACCAACACGGGAGAGAGGGGGGGGGGGGGGGTGAACAATAGGTGGTTTCTTTTTCTATGCAATAGGTACTACTTTCTCCTGTGCAACGCCAGGCGACGGGTTCCGCTAGTATATATATATTATATATATATATCTCGTTAACTGTCATTAGCTTAGAATGCATTGCTCTTTGTGTAAACAAGTGGTGCTCTCAAGCAATTGACAATGTCTATAGTGGTGATACTAGCTGTACCTATCCGGCGTTGCCCAAGATGCAATGAAGTAAATTTAGTTTTTAATCTTCATTTGTTTGCTCATTTTTAAACTTATACAGAAAACAATTAGTTGTAAGGTTGACAACCATTATATTCTTCAATATACGATACTAATTATCCCCTTTGCTGATTTTTATTTTTAGGTGATTATTTAAAAATGTTTCATATTACAAGTCGTCTGGGCCGGACCAAGTAATTTTATTTCAATAAATTGTAGTGAAGTAGGTTTTCATATTGCCAATAACATGGTACAATAATAACAAATGAAAATTGGTTAGTCAGAAGCAAAGTTTAAATTGTCAGTTTAAATGCTATTTGGGTCTGACTTTGAAAATCTGACAAGATAACTTTATATGTTAGATGTTTGTGTGTGAAAGACCGATAAGAAACCCTTTCATTAGTTCTTTTTTTTAGTAGATTACTGATTTTTTTTTTTTACAGAAAATGTCTAACTAATGTTCCAGTATCTTTATTTTATGTCCTAGCCTCAGTGTGAAAGATACAACCGAGGTGGCCTCTAAAAAATTGCTAAAAACCATCCTTTCTGAGCACCCCACCCCCCACCCACCCACTAGAATTGCAATCCATAAGTTCATTTAGAAAGGATAATTTTAAATGAATTTGGAATTATTTCATCTGTTGGCCAAAATGTCTGCCATTAACAGGCATCCGAGTTGATCAATGAAAGCAGAGAGATATGGCACCACAGAAAATGGGCCGTATTCAGTGTCTTCCGCGTTTATCACAGTTGCCAGCTGTCAATTTCCATGACATCTTCGGTCTTCCAGATGACATTCCCGGATTTTAAAATAACTTCACATGATTACATTTAGCATATCTTCTTTGTTTTCTTTTCCCCCATCATCATTTTTTTTATAATCGTTGCTCAGAATCAGCGTCTTTCTACTATGATTGTCACAATACCAGAAATTTTATTTATTATTTTTTTTTTTTGTCGTTTATGACATATCAACCCCTTTAGAGTTATTAATACAAAATCCAGTCATTTTAATAAAAGATATTTTTGTTTCACATATTCATTCATGCTGTAAATTTAGACGTTGTAGACATATAATTCGGATATAAATTATATGGAGGGTTTAGAAAACAAAGTAATGTTATTTCTTTTTCTTTAATTTATATATATAATATATATATATATATATATATATATATATATATTAAATACATATCTCATACTTTCGGTGTTAAAACACCTTTTTCAAAGAGTACATTTTTTTTTTTGCTACGGTTAATAACAGCAAAAAAATTAAAAATTTAAAAAAAGGGAAGTACTCTTTGAAAATGGTGTTTTAACACCGAAAGTCTCAGGTATGTATTCAGGTATATATGTTTTATGATTTCAATAATTATCTTGATTAGATTAAAAGTAAAATAATGTGCAAGTTACGCATATGCAAGAAACACAGAAACGCGCAAAGTGGTCACAAAATGTTATTAGAAAAGGTAGAGAATTTATTATTATTATTTTCTACTTTTCTTCTTGTCTCATTCTGAGGTTAGACATTTCGTGAATGACTTCCAACTTCTGTCTATTGTCATTTTGCCTGCTAAGATCAGGTAAGCATAAATTGATCCTCCCCCATGTCTTAACTGATCTACTGCATGGCTTTGGGTCATCGACATCAATGGCTTTGGAGCATTTCAAATCACTGACGAGTGTAACATGATTGTGTTCTCATAGAAAAATGCTCAATAATGACTCGAATAATGTAAGGGAGATAAATATTTGCAGCTTAAAATATGACTTATCTCCTTTACATTATTTGATTCATTATTTAAAATTGTCACCATCATAACAACCTTCCTAACCAGAATATTTTTTTCTTTCAAACAAACTGAAGCAAAAGACATTGTTATTGTAAAAAAACATGCTGGAAGGAAAAAAAAAAAGACAAAGTGGCTAGGCAGAATCAACTATTGATGTGTCAGATGCAATGTCATTTAGGTCTAAATTAAAAAATACGACTAACTTAATTTTACATATTAGACACGTCTTTGTTGGTGGAGACTTGTAGGTAGTAACGTTATTAAATGAAACAGCTAATTTATCAACTGAGCTGGAAACAGAAAATCTACATGTTATCTCTTTGAGAGTTTTCTACGTTACAAGTCCAAGATAAATTAACCATTTCATTAAATAATTGTACGATCTATGCAAACAAGTATCCACAAGAAAAAGCAAATAAAAGTAGTGCTGTATATAACATTGTATCGTAAATAAAAAATATAAGGCACCATTTATAATGCGATACAACCACTCCGACTGTTACTAGCAGAGTTTATGGTTCAGTGGTAAGGTGTCTGATATCAGTCACTGGGGTCCCAATTTCAAATGTTGCTAGGTTGAGCCACACTGATGAGTCGTAGAGATGACGAAACATGTGTTTGTGAATAACTATATTGAACATAATATATATAAATTAATAGTGGGACCCATGTCCCAACGTTACCCAGGAAACCAAGAATCTCACCCCAAAAAGTAAATCCATCATAAACTCCAGAAATCCGACAAGATAACTGTATATATTAAACCAAACTCAAAATTAATATTTTACTTGTACTTCTATATAATAAAATTGTCAAACAAGTTATTTGTCTGCGACAATTCACGTTCAAATGAAACTTTTTAATCAATTCCATTAAAAATGTGATAATTGTAAACAACTATATTCAATTAATATAATGACCAAACGATACCATTAGTAATGGGAGGTGACGGTGGCTAACGACACGGATTGACAACATCGTTGTCAAGTTTGAATTTAGTTTGTTCCACAGAAACTCTTTCACTGAGGATGTTGGCAACCTTCATGTGATCCCTCCTGTAAGAAACTGATGTCTTTCTAGAAAGAATTCTAACTAAAAAGATATCGGGGAAACCAATGCCAACAATAGAATTATCTGATTCATAAGAAATGAATGAATGACCATGAGTATTGATTTACTCCTCTCAAGGAGTTAGGCACAAAGCCAGTTTTTATCTTACTCCCACAAGTAAGATGTGACCCAAGGTCGGGTCGGGAAAGTGGGGTTTAAAAATTGCCTGCGCAGCCCCGTCGGCATTCCCCGGTAGAGGCGCCTCAGACAGTAAGCAATAAACTTACTCCTCCCCAAAGAGGGGAGGCAAGACCTGGGAAGGTGGACCTCCCAGAACTGCACAGGACAGACCCATCCCATTGACCAGCGTAAAGCAAGACCCGAAGGCCAAGACAATACCAGTATGGGGTGCAGTATCCATCGGAACAGATACTACACTTTGATCTTAGCCAAAAGGCCAAGATGAGTAATTCAATGAAACTTTTTAAAGGGGGGGGGGGGGGCATAAATAAACCGGCTGTTATACCATGTCTATTTTATCATTAAAAGAAAAGAAAACTATTTATGAAATTTAAATTCCAACACTTCGGAAGACATCAGATTAATCTTACATATCGACTATTTTTAATGACAATTTAATTATATTGAGTTATCTTTCCAAAGATGTAAATATTTTCTCACAAAAACTTGAGAGAAAATGGGGAGGGAACAATGAACAAAATAAAAATGAAAGTAAAAATTGACTTCCATCAGGTTAATAGTTTTAAAAGCATTTTTTTTTTATTTCCAATAAAGCAATTATAGAATTTTCACAGGATCCCATCATCATGTTCGGTTTAACATCCCTCTTACATGATGGCACGAGTTGGGTGCTTTTTAGAAATTGACTTCTGAATTAACCAATCGCTGGAAAGGTCTTTATCTCTCAAGTACGTCCTTATCATTTCCTCCCATGTTTTCCTTGGCCTTCCTCTACCAACTGACCCTGCTCCCTCAACTGTTCTACATCTAACCCAAGAACTCTCATCCATGCTATCAGACATGAAAGTCTCCTATTCCGTACACATCTCTCTATACTGTCCAGATTTAAGCTACCTCTGCAGATGTAAGCCTTTTTTTAAGCCCCACATTAAACATCCAGCGAGGGTTGAGAACATGCGTTGCACAGAGAGAAATGATATGAGAATGATACGATGGATGTGAAACGCAACTCTTAAAGACAGGCTTAGATCTGATGACCTCAGAGGAAGATTAAATCTGTACAGTATAGGGAGATGTGTGCACAACAGGAGACTGATGGTATGGCCACATTGAAAGAATGGATGAGAGTTCCTGGGTTAGTAGATGTAGAACAAATAATAAAGATGGACTTGAGAGAAAGAGGGATAAATGAAGACCTGGCCAGGGATTGGTAAGCTTGGAAGTCAGTTTCTAAAAGCCGTCCGACACATGCCAGCATGTAAATCAGATGTTAAACCGAATATGATGATGAAGAATCCCTTTTGTCCTTGTTGTTGCTAACACCCCATTGTCATTTCGAATACACTTTTCTCTAACAATATCCATATTTCTCATCTGTTTAGCTATCCTGAATTCTTCTGGTCATCTCTTTGCAGTATATTTGAAAACCTAGCTTGCTCAGCCTCCATTGCTCTACTTACTGTCCTCTTTCTCATCAGATACGCATCCTCATTCATTAAACATTTTGTCCACTAATTCCATCCTTTCCTCTTTTCTTTGATCCACTTCTCAACTTCCTTATTCCGTTACTACGCCACCCTATGTCTTGGGAACCCTTTTCGTCCACCAACAAGTCTAGTCCGTTACCTCCAACAGAGTATCCCTCAACATTTTACACACCTCCTAGAGTGGATCTGTTAACCGAACGATTTATCACCGTCTCTCTTAGGAGAGTAGAAAGTGAACTTTTGCCAACCTCGTAACTCTCGCTTCCCTTATTTTGTCCTTTAGTATTCACATTCTATGTGCAATGTTTCTGACAAAGGGGAAGAATTGCTGTTTTCTGGGTCGGAATCTATCCATCTAGCACTTATCGCTGGCTAGTTTTTGACCTTTTGTTTTCTGATTTTATAGTGCCTAATCTCTTAAAGCTTCAGTTGCACCAATCTTAATTGTCATATAATACCTAAACAAGGAGACTGGAATCTCTTGCTTTTCCTATTTAAAAAGAAACAACATAACGCGATTGCTGCATTATGGTAAACCTTTTCTTTTATCCTCAATATTTGTTGGAATTTTCTCCTATTCGGGTTCCAACATAAACTAAAGGTCAAAATAGATAAAGTGGACTCCAATTTCCAGAAAGAAGGGGTTGGCAAATGTTTAGCGCAGATGTCATGAGATCCCTACACAAAATCTGCATGACTTAAAAATTTAGAGCCGAAAGAAATGTCTAGAAAAGTGAAATTGGTAACAATGTATGGGTGCAAACCCTGGTAAAACTGGAAGATGTGCAGGGCTAGGAATCATCCCACAGCGTCCAGCACTTCCAAACATTGATCCCCCGCCCCCAATTCTAGACATAAGTTCAAAACATCATTTAGTAACATGTCATATAGATGGTCACTTTCGAGTTTGGGTCTTGTTTCCAATCAAAGCAAGGCCGGGTTACTGGTTGAGCAAGTATGATGTTTAACAATTCGAAACAAGTGATGAAGCCTAACACATCACTGATGACTCACCTAGAAGAATTCAAGTCATTCTTCAATCAATCAAGTATATTTCATTAAAACAAGACCGATTCTAAAAATTGTTTATCAAGTTGTCTTGAATTGCCAACCTTTATGACCATTATGCGACCATATTTATGCGTGATTATCAGATTTTTTTCCCCCCCATTCAATTTTTACAATAAAAAAAAAAGAAAAAGGTTTAACACTTTTGATAGGTTTTATTCAATGTACAACATTTATGTAAGTTTATTAGAATGTCTGGAAAGAACGAACAACAGATCAAATAGATACAGACTCTTATTTAACGAATTGAATGAAGCAATTCTTCCTAAATTTGCAAAAGTCAATAATGATGGCATTTTTCTGGGAAGATTAAAAGATTTCCCCCCATTATTTAACAATAAACTAGCAGGATAACCTAGCATTGCCCGGGAACCTAATTTCCATAAATTACATAAAGTAAATCTAAACAATCTGCTTAATATTGTGATTGGAAATGCCTAAGTTCATTTTGGGACAAAATCAGAGGAAAAATAATCATGCACCGGACGAGGTTCGAACTCACAACCTTTCTTTCTCTAAATCCTAAGTACCAACTGATTAATCCAGAGGAGGAGATACAAAATGGTGACTGTGTGTCTATTAAAAGTGAAAAAGAAATTATTTCCTTTATTTTTTTTTACTATCAGTTATCAAGTTTAAGCCTCCTCTTCTTGGCTCATAAAAATGAAATTTTCATACATGGTTATTCAAGCGAGATGGACGCACATATATTCACTTTCGTTATATAGATTATAATGAAAAGAATTGAAGTTACTTATTTTTATTAGAGACTGACACAGCATATATCATCTAAGTTTTTAAGATTTTTTTTTTGTTTACTTAACTTTTTTCATTATGAAATCTATTTATACAAAGTTAGGCATGTATACATGTTCATGTAATTGTATGCACAGGACTCACTCCCAAACTAATCAACTGATCATTATGAATTTTAGCTGTTAGGCATATGGGGTCCAAATGTGGGCTATGTTTAATTTAGTTTTATGTAAAGGAAGGAAAAGAGGAGGTGGAAGCACTTCATGAAAATTCATATATCTATTCCTCAAATTTCAGTTTCTTTGAAGTATTTTAAAGCGTTTTAGGGGGCATAATATGGGCGCATTCATCCATACTAATTCGACACCAATCAAGAACAATTCCTTGGATTTCAATTTCTGCTCAAGCCTTAAATTTTGGACATTTTCTAGAATCAAAATCATGTAATGGATTTTGATCAAAATTGGAATAAGGATTTTAGACATAAGGTTTAGTAGCATTTTATTTTGATTTTAATATTTGTAAAGGGGACATAAAAGTGGTGCAAAACTTCTGTTCGGCGGAAAGAAAAAAAAATTACTTTGTACCCATGTAAATTTGAAAGGAATTCGGAAACCTTTAAAATTCTTAAATCCTCATGTGTTAAAAGATTGAAAGTCTTGAAAGCTATTTACATCCACTCAGATTAAAACATTATCAAACGTTTTTTTTTCTGCAGAATACGATATATCATGCATTAACTGTCTCCAAGAACTTCTGCCTCCCATTATTTTGTTTAGCTGACCGATTGGAACATACATTATCACACCATCTTCTTGGCAGTTTTTGTGCACCTTTCCGCCATTCTTTCTAGACATACTAGATCAGAAATCGATTTGTTAACCGTTTCGTATATGCTTTCTGCAAAATTTGTTAGTTTTATAACAATTTGGTTGAATTAATAATTTACTGACCAAATGATACCATAAGCATTAAAATCAAAAAAAAAATTGTTTTTTAATGTGAAACAAAAATTTAAGTAAAAAAAAAAAAATTATTTTTTTAAATTAAAAAAATTAAAATTTTTTTTTTTTTACCTATTTAACGGTTTCAAAAATAAATTAGAATTTAAGACCAATGATCAATTTTATCTAAAATGTGTGAAAAGCAAGCAAAATAATTGAGATATTTCAATGGGACCCAATTTTTGTCATATGTATATATCAGTTTTTTTTTCTACCGTGCAAGTAGAGGGGCATCATCCAGACAGGTGAGCCCCCCCCCCCCCCGGTCCAGTTAACTGGCTAGCAGCACCACGCATGGCAGATCTCACTCTACACCTTCAGGAAACTATCATGAAAACCAACTGTAAAGAGCTTCCACGCTATACAATCTCTCTGTAGCAGTTCCCTCCAA
This sequence comes from Sepiola atlantica, assembly GCA_963556195.1. Taxonomy (NCBI): domain Eukaryota; kingdom Metazoa; phylum Mollusca; class Cephalopoda; order Sepiida; family Sepiolidae; genus Sepiola; species Sepiola atlantica. The sequence goes on along the minus strand of OY744532.1, from coordinate 75,463,185 downwards.
GGCAACTTAGGTTAGCCTTTTCACAGAAGACTTCCAAATTTTAAGCTATCTTGATGGCATCACTTGAGTGTTCCACGTGTCCATACTAAAAAATATATCAAATATTTGTTTCATTTGTTGTTTGAATTCTTGAAACTGATATAAATAATGTGCTAATTTTATTTTTTTCATCTTATATATATATATATATATATATATATACATACACACCCACATATATACACGCTGCTTGTTTGACTGAAATAAATCCACGAGACGGTATCACCTGAGGTAAGATAAAAGATGAACACGAATACAACTATTAATAAAAAATAAAAAGATGAAAAAAAAAGTAGGAGCTATTTAAGCTCTTCCTCCTCCTCATCTCTCCCTTCCAAGAGGATTTTCCCCTGATGTTCAGGAGAAATATCCGAGACTAAAAGTCAGGAATACCTGAACAATACATGGAAGTGATGGGGACGAGGGAGAAGGTGTCCGGATTGTGAAGAAAACATTAGTCACAAGACTACGATTGGAGATGGAGGGGGAAAAAAGTACCAGCAACTGTTGTCCGCCATCCAACACCCCCTCTCTCAAGTTTCCCCACAATTACCACCTTCCTTTCTTAAAAAAAAAAAAAAAAGACTGAAGTGCTTGCAATAGTTGCACAAGTTGAATGAATGAAGGGATACCATGAATGAGACATTCTTGAGTGCACCCCCCCCTAGCTAGTTGAAGGGTTGGGGAGGAGAGTGAATAGCTGAAGAGGGTGGAGAGAAGGGATGAATGAAAATGCATTTAAGGATTAGGATAGGGGGGGGGGTGTCATGGAGCTCTAGGTATCCCAAAGTCCCTTATTGTATCTTTTCTATTCTGCTTGAAAAGCCCACCCCCACTCCACCCATTACTCAGAAGTTTCAAATAGCTACAGTTCATAAATGAGATCGACCCGGTTTTAAATGTAAAAGAAAGGGAAAAGAAAGGGAAAAGAAGAGACTGAGTCTTTTTTTACTGTGTCGACTCAAAACAACGAGATTAAATAAACTAAAATGGATCGGATTAATGGAATGTTATTTCATAATGAAGTCAAGATATTAATCAAATTAGAAAACAATTATACAGTCAATTGTATTTTAGAGAACAAAACGTGGGGGTAGGGGTGCAAGCACACACACACATATATATATATATATATATATATATATATAAAACTAGCTGTACCCGGTGTTGGCCGGTAGTGTTTTTACTTACATGTTTTTAAAACTGTTTTATTAATATTTTTGTTCCAAACAAAGGAAAATAACTGTTGACGGATACAGGGTTACGTCCCCATTTTTTTTTAGCATGTCGTCAGTATGAAAATATTTCCGACCCGGTCAAAGTATTTTCTGGAAGGAATTACATCAAATTACTTTGTTCTTACATGCTGCAATGATTATATATATATATATATATATATATATATATATATCTCGCACACATGCTCGCGCGCACACACTAACCAGAATCAAATATTGATAAAGAGATTTACTTTACATATTAGATATATACTAGAAAAAAATGTATATTTTCTATTCTGCTTAAAAGACATTCTTCTCGAATTAGATGGTTTGAATAAGGAAAAAGTGAGTTTGCAAAGCCAGTTAAAATAAAAAAAAAAATAAAGACAAAATTAGTCGCTTTCTGCTCGCTATATACCCCCCCCCCCCCCATTATTTCTCTTTCGGCTACGGGGTAAATACTTTTACTCGTGGTATTATTTGTCATTGTTTAAAATGAATTATTTCAATATTCTTTCCTTATTACATTCAACTGTTGAGAGAAGAGAGAGAGAGTGAAACGGTATAAAATAATAACAGGTGGCCAAACAAAGTGAGAGAGGGTGAGAGTGATAGACAGAAACTTAGGAGATAGATGATTTGGTGAGTTAATTGCAACTTACGGCTAATTAGAATAATTAAAGTGATTTTTTTAAACATAACTCAATCCCAAAACTGAGGAATATTTTAGTATTTTGTGATCAGAATATATAAGAAAAAAAGCTTTAGAGAAACAAACGTTGATCTCATTTTTAGTATAATAATATATATAGCGATAGGGGTAGCCGGCAGAGATGGCGATAGGGGTAGCCGGCAGAGATGGCGATAGGGGTAGCCGGCAGAGATGGCGATAGGGGTAGCCGGCAGAGATAGCGAGAAAAACAAGTTGTGAAAATATAAGACTAAATGGAAGTAGAAACAGTGGAGAATGGAAACCTCCATTTCTATGACAATCTTCATAAACAATTTTGAGAATAAACTAATTATTTATAACATAATGAAGGTTGTCGACAGTAAAATATAAATCTTCAAGATATTTTGCAAGAAAATGTAACTAGGCACAAGTAGAGATGTTAAAGGAGTCCTCACTAAGAAAAAGTCAGCCTTTTCCCTTTAAAACGTTCATCGATGTATTGTTTAACATGTCGGTACGAATCCGGTTCTATAGGACGTGCTGTCTTAATGGATCAAAACAGGAGCTTCCATCATGTGCACTAGACGCTGCCATTTTGATTCTCAACATCTACTTTTGGATCATAGAATGGGTCAACATTTACTCGCTAATCTTGTTTGAACTAAATGTGACATGGATGACTTCTAAGCAATGGCGGTCCCCGATTTTAGGTTGGACAGAAGGGGGGGGGGGGGGGGCTTGTTCCAGAGTTTTTTTTAATTTTTTTATTTAAATTTAAAACTTATTTGTAAAAATCTTTTTTGTTAACCAACATGTTCAAAAAGGTAATAATCTTAATGATTAGTCGGAAATTATTAACAGTGAAATGGGGTTCGGCATTACTACCAAACAACTTAATCGATATAATACTAAAACTTTGTGGATCTGGTACGTTTGCCTCCGTACACAATGAATGACGTCATCTAAAAAAAAAAAAACATTTATAAATGACTAAGTAACAAAAATATGACATCATCCCTTAAAACAGAGAACATAGGTGACACATGACATGTGGACAGTGATTGTGTATAATATATATATATATATATATATATGCACATACATATATACACACACACACACACACATACATACTGGATTAATCGTCTAGACTCAGAGTGTGTAATTTTGTACTAAAAATCATGATTTATGTAATTTTCTGAAGTAAAAACAATATTTAAATATTAACTGTATTTTAGAGACCTCCAAAGCTAACAATAAAATTGACCACTACCCCCTATATGTAACACGATGTAACTTTAATATAGGTTAATATTATAACTTTTTTACCATTCAAAAGAAACATAAAATAAACTGCTGATGATTTTTTTTAGCGTATGAAAATAATGAAAATGGGAAACTAAAAACGTGTGTACATTATTGACGCCTTAAAACAACGTTCCTTTGTAGTGCCGATTTTGCGCGCTCTGATAGACACGCGTTTAAAAAATCTAGCAAAAATCAAGTAATGGTCAGATTTTCACGAAATTTTTAATACTTATTCACTATTGAACAAATTTATCTTTAAAATGCTGTTTTCGTAAAATATAAGAGGGGAACTTTTTTTTCCTAGGTGACACATTTTTAGTTATTATAAATGTCTGTAGTATAAAATTTTCAATAATACAATTATTATTGTATGAAGGAATTTTTTGCAAGCAAAATGTAATTTTAGTGTCGGAAATTATTTAAGGAAATCAACTTAGTTGAAAATTATTCCAGTATTATTGATAATTATGTTGTAACAACTAGGTATTTTCAAAAACGCTTTAAAAAAATATTTAACCAATAATTCCTTTTCAGTAAAAAAAAGAAAAAAAAAAAACCTTGAATTTTGTCTAAACCAATGTAATTTGTTTCCCTTTTGCTCATCCATACATATTTAACATTTCACATAATCTCATTTTTTTGTGTAAACAATAGCCCCGCCATAGAAAAAAGCAGATTTTATATTTATATCTCAAGATAAAGAATGTGTTTCCTTTCCAGTATGATAATTTAATCTTTAAATAAACTATTTTACTTTAAAACAACTTCCTATAAGTATAACTTTATTTTAGGGAGGTTGAAAACACAATAAAAGTAATGCAAATATATGGATTTCTTAAAGAACGCAAAAACTGGTGATGTCAGCGATTTTACGTTATGTTTTGGAGGTTCCTACTGTATTTAGTATGAAAATTAAACTGAAATAAAGTTACGGGTCTTCAGAAAAATCTGCAGGCTGGATAACTCTTCATCTCTTAGACACATGGAGTTATCCACCCCTGCACATTTTTCTGGAGAAGATACGTAGCCACGTTTATTTTAGTTTAATTTTTAAGCTAAATAGCTAATATTTCTTAAGTATTATTTTTACTCAAGAAAGTTACATAAATAATGATTTTAGTACAAGTTGTTCAGGAATAATGCCGAAACCCATTTCCATGTTAATAATTACCGACCAATGATTACAATATTATCATGTTCAAATCTTACAAAAAATTGTTTCAAACAAATGTTTTGTTTTTTTTAAACTTTTCTTTGTTTTTAATATTTAACTCAAAAACGTATTTATAAATTAATAAAAAAACGAAACAAGTACAGCCAGAGTTCTCTCCCCCTGCGAGTACTACTACTTGAATAATGCAAGCAACCATTAATCACAACTTTTGTTGGATTTTCATCAAAAACTAATGGAGCAAATTTCAAATATTTGCAAAAAATTGACTTTCTTTTTTAATACGAAAAGAAAAAACTTTTACTGTTTGAAACGAGTTTACCATAAATAAACATTACATTTAATCAAATTTACTTATTTTAAAACATCTTGTATAAAAAACTAAAATACGAAAGAAAAAATTTAAAGACTAAAAAAAAAAAACTATACATAAATACTGCAATAACAGCATCCAACCGTAAATGACGTAGAGGAGAAAAAAGGCCGAATTTTGTTCCTTCGAAAGATGATTGCGTGGTGACAGTGCGAGGGGCTTAATAAGAGAAAGTGCCGGAGTGGGAGTAGGAAGGATATATTTAAGAGAAGTGTGAATCAAACTGATGGTAAATTGCGTGCGTGTGTTCGTCACCCGTACACCATCTGACCAGGCGCTCATTATACTCCCGTTGCTATGGTGATGTCTGGTTGTAAAGCTGTTGTCCTAGCAACAAGCCATCTCTGAGGCGCGAACGCAGGAGAAATATTATTGAAACAGCGGTATGGATAAAAAAAAAAATTTAAGACACACGCTATTTTTCATTTATTTATTATTTTTTACTTTTTGAAAAATTTATCAAACAAACCCATACTAAAGTCCCTATTTATTTGACTCCCCACAAGGGCAAAGTTAGACACAAAATCGTTGTTTTAATCCAATTCTGAAAAAAAACTTCTTTTTTATTTGAGACAAAAATTAAAATTGCCTCAGTCTAGAAGGATATCCTCTGAAATATTACTCTTTGATCTAGCAAATACTAGAGGAACTATTTACAAAGTTAGATAAAAGGTCGGGTTTTGAACATGGGGAAAGTCCAGCTCTTCGAAAAGTAGAACTCTTGAGTTGGGACAAAAATAGAAACTGGTTCAGTCTAGAACGATTCCCCTCACAAACCGAAAACAAAACAGATGCTACACTTCGATCCTAGCCAATAATAGAATTTTTTTTTGTTTAAATGTTGGAGAAAAATAAGTTATATTTTTCAAAAAAAAAAAAAAAAAAAAAAAAAAAATCAATCAAGCATTATGAATACATAGACAATTTACTTACATTCAAGCAATGAACTATTTACATCATATTTATAAAAATATCACACACATATATCATTTTTTATTTATACAGACATGTACAAAAAGCCGCTACTGTTATCGATCAGTAGTTATTAGAAACTAAAAGATCTCATCAGGAGGAAAAAAGTCTAATCTTTCACTTAGATGGTCATTACAAAAGCTCTGACCATATATATATATATATTTGCAATATGAACATTTAAGTGAAAGATCGAACCTTTTCTGCCTGATGAGATCTTAGTTTCTAATAACTACTGATCGATAACATCGACATGCCAGTGTAGCAGCTTTGTGTATATGTCTGTATAAATAAAACATTATATAAATAACTATTTACTATTGAGCACTATTATATAAAACCGGTTGAAATTTTTTAGATTTTTATTTTGTAAATGTTTACTTTACCTGTATTACTAATTATATATATATATATATATACACACACACACATATTACAGCTAACTGTATCTACCTGGCGTTGTCCTGGATGCAGTGAAGTTATTTTAAACTTCACTAAACAACTGTTATATCCTTTAATATAAAATTAGTTCCCCCCCCCCCCCCCCCGCCTTACTGATTTTTATTTTTAGGTGATTATTTTAAAAGGTTTCATATTAGCAGTAGTCTGGGCCAGACTAAATAATTTTTTCAAATAAAATTTTTAGAGTACGTTATTATATTGTCAACAACATGGTACAACAATCACAAAATGAAAATTGTTTTACCTTAAATCAAAATTGTTGCTTTATAAATTTCAATCTAGTAGCAGCTGTTAAAAAGTCTTTACCTTATGAACCCGTGGCACAATGGTTAAAGGCGTTGATTAACTATCAGTGACAGTCTTTGGTAACAGATAGTATAAAACTTAGAAAAACCATAACAGAGAATACCAATTAGTTCAAAGTTGGATAATTTTATAAGAACAGTGCCTGACCAACTTTGTGCAGGAATTCAAAATGTAGATTCAAAAGTATACTAGTTATACTTAATTAGTTATACTAAACTATCTGTATCTACCCGGCAGTCTTTATTTTAGTCGATCGTCGAAGGAGCAAGCACTGGTTTACAATTTCTATTTAAAGCAAGCAACAATGCAGACACATAATGAAAACAAGAAACACATATGTACATAAACGCATGTTGGGGGTGTGTTGTTGGGGTCCTGTCGTTGGCATCCACTCTTCTTAGCTAAGACTCCAATCTCTCAAGTCAAGGATATCAACTAACAGAGATCATCTACCTGTCGAGACCATTCATTGTCATCCGCATCTAACTCGTCTCATCAAACAGATCTGCTCAACAGCCAGTACCCTAAATATATTTACTCTTGACCGGAATTCTTAGTGTCCGGTTATCCCTCAGCCTACCAACGGAATGGGGGGGGGGGCAGGCATTCGCTTATTTCTCAGCTACTCTCAACTGAACCGGTTACATCCACTTGTTCCCCAACCTCACTCTTCTTTCCATCGTTATCCAGCCACCCAAAAAGCTAACACCTAATTGTCATGGTGTCACTTTGTCTGGAGTTAAAATGGGTCTTTTTATTGTTGTTCACTTATCTATTTCTCATCATTTTAGTATTGTCTTCTATTTTCTTAACAT
>OY744532.1:75440846-75453346 GCA_963556195.1 Sepiola atlantica | reverse complement strand
CTCGAGAGAAAGGAGGATAAATAAAGACCTGGCCAGATATTGGTTAGTTTTTAAAGTCAATTTTTAAATCCATCCGACACATGCCAGCATGTAAAACAGATGTTAAACTGATGATGATGATGATATACATATATACATACTGGAGAAAGTGTTTTCAATGAGATTTTACTTGTATGACTACATATTCTTTGCATTCGAAATAAGACGATCTTTTTGTCCCAATTTACAAACATTCATCTGATTTCAAAAGAATACTGGGTGCATTTTAAAACCATGAAAAGAACAGTTTGGCATCGTTATATCATTTGCTAAACAGGAACAATGAGAAAAGCAAGAAAGATAATGTACAAAAAATGTTACGCTGTTTTACGCTGTGTGTCAAAGAGTTCGGTAGTCTTTCACGTTTTGTTTGTAACTTCTAGAAAAGTCTGATTCCTAGTAAAACATTTATAGGAATATATGCTAATCAGGCACAACAGTCAGGGATTCATTTCCTGCCTTTATTAATGAATTTATTTCAAGGCGATCCTAAATAAAGGCCTGTATAGAATATTTACTTATTAATAGGTTTATTTTCATTTGTCATCCCTTGCATGTTGATTCATGCAAAACAGACTTGGATAAACTGGATTATCTCAGTTTTCGGTTTAGCATTTTATATTATTACTTTGTTACTCTATCTTATCGGTAGATTTAATAACATTAATACTTTGTTATTACTATTCTTATTTGCCTCGTTATTATTGGCTGATATTGTTAATATTGAATATGTGTTGTAACAGGTTATGGGTCTAGTATATTTTCACTTTCATTATTTGTTATCTTGGAGATGTGCTGTCATCAGGTGGAGGCTGTGAACTCGCGGCAGCTACACGTTGCAAGTGTGCCTGGAAAAAGTTTAGAGAGCTGCTACCAATCCTGACAAACAAACACCTGCCAACAACTACGAGAAGGCGTGTATACTCCTCATGTGTCAGAAGTGTGCTGTCTTTGCTGGCATACTAAGGAAGCTGCACCGTAATGACAGGGCAATGGTCAGATGGATCTGTTTGGTGAGGTCTGAACAATACGTTTCTTTTGAATCCCTGCTCTCACAGGTCGACTTAAAAAGCCTTGCGGACATCATGCGAAAGAACAGACTGCGTTGGTTGGGTCACATTGAGCGTAGCGATGGCTGGATTACTAAAGTCCAACAGTTGAATGTGCCAGCAGAGAACATCACCACTGGCAGACCCAAGTTGACTTGGGAGGACGTAGTCAAACGTGATAGGAAGGCCATGGGTATGGATTCCATCAAGCCTTGCCAAAGACAGGAGTGGAGAAGAAGACTTAGATTTCGAGACTAGACAATCAGGCCCCACCCTCAGAGGATTAATTGTAGCCTGATTCAACAAATAAACCGGATGATGATGATGATGATGATGATGATCCAATTTATTTTTTTTAACAGGCCTTTGATTTTACTTACAAAAAATAATTTACATGCTGGGTAGTGACAGTTAGTATTATATATAATAATTGTAGTATTGAAACAGGCACAAAACGTATCAGGGTTGAGTTTTTTTCTTTTTAAGAGAAAAAAAAAATCAGGAGCTTGCCTGTCCCCCCCCCCCCTCCCATTCACTTCAATAGAAGAAGTATATGAAGTGGACAGGCAACCTTTTTTTAATGAAGTGACTTATAAAAAAATTACTGACATAAATGAATATACAGATACATAGCAACTATAGTAAGGGGAGGGATGATGGGGGGGGGGGGGTTCCTTGATGTAAGGTTTTTATATTTTTGAAGATATGGAAGTGAATTTCACACACAATGAAACCTTCACAATTGTCAATCTGAAAGTCTGACTAAAAAGAAACACTTCTTCACATCAACATCAAAAGGAATATATCACAGAAGAAATCTGTAAAACGTATTGTGTTGGTATTGCTTAAATGAAAACCTTTTAAAATTTTATATATATATAATATATATATATATTTATTCCACATGAGTTGAAAAGGAAATACATACAATGTACTTCACACAACTTGTATTAACAATACATTATTTCTTTCCATATTTACTTGAATAACAAGTCCAGTTATTTAGGGGTTAGGAAAACGTTTTCCCAGTACCTGTATTCACATTTACAAGCATTGCATATATCAATTTACAAGAATATATGAATGCACTTCTGAAGAATGAATAAACCATGAAACTGCAGTAAAGTGTTCAGATAAGACGAACTCATTATTTACTATTGTTATAAAGCTCCATGTGAAAATACAAAGACCGTTATTTTTTAAAAGTACTTGCCACCCCATGAGGGTAAAGTTAGGACTTTTAATGAAAAAAAAAAATCTGGCCAACCCCCATAGGAACCCTGGATTGGAACAAAAATTAAAATTACCTCATTCTAAGACGTTTCCTCCTCTAACTGAAGACAGAACTGATACGACAAGGTCAGGTTAAGTCTGATTCTTGATTCAGAATCATGTAAATGACTGCTCTTGAGAGGTTGATTTTAATGTGTGCGTGTAGATATATATATATATATATATAAGAAAAATTGTCGAAGAGTGATAAACATGCACGGATGTCCAAATTTATTTCAAACTTCAATGCAAGGTATATTCTGTAATAAAATTAAGTTTATACGTTTATAGCTCTTTCCTTAAGCCACGGCTTTTCAAAGATCGAAATCTTATCAGAGGAATTTTACAGTTGGCAATAGAAAAGCCAAAGTTCAACATTTGAAAAAATATTAAGAAAAAAATGGGTGAAAAAATATATATATATACACACACATGATAAATGAAAGGATAAAATAATATATATATACACACACATGATAAATTAAAGGATAAAATAATATATATACACACACATGATAAATGAAAGGATAAAATAATAATATATATACACACACATGATAAATGAAAGGATAAAATAATAATATATATACACACACATGATAAATGAAAGGATAAAATAATATATATACACACACACATGATAAATGAAAGGATAAAATAATATATATACACACACACATGATAAATGAAAGGATAAAATAATATATATACACACACATGATAAATGAAAGGATAAAATAATATATATATACACACACATGATAAATGAAAGGATAAAATAATATATATATACACACACATGATAAATGAAAGGATAAAATAATATATATACACACACATGATAAATGAAAGGATAAAATAATAATATATATACACACACATGATAAATGAAAGGATAAAATAATAATATATATACACACACATGATAAATGAAAGGATAAAATAATATATATACACACACATGATAAATGAAAGGATAAAATAATATATATACACACACATGATAAATGAAAGGATAAAATAATATATATACACACACATGATAAATGAAAGGATAAAATAATATATATACACACACATGATAAATGAAAGGATAAAATAATATATATACACACACATGATAAATGAAAGGATAAAATAATATATATACACACACATGATAAATGAAAGGATAAAATAATATATATACACACACATGATAAATGAAAGGATAAAATAATATATATACACACACATGATAAATGAAAGGATAAAATAATCCGACGATATGAATTAAAAAGGAACAGCGGAAGACCTAAGACTGAAGTTTCACTCAACTGTTACGTTGGCTTTTTCAAGAGCAAAAAAATGCTAAAAGTAGCAGTTTTGCTACTCTTAGCATTTTTTAGCTCTTGAAAAAGCCTACATAACAGTTGGGTGAAACGTTCAGTCTTAGGTTTTCCGCTGTTCCTTTTTAATTCATATATATATATATATATATATATATATATATATATATATATACACACACACACACAGACAGATAGCTGTGGTTATCGGCTTTTAAAACCGGCTCAAAATTATATATTTACACTTATATACAGTGATCAATGCCTTTTCAGATAGTGCTACAATAATTGAATGAAATAAGTGTTTTTCTTTTTTAAATCGGTTATTACCAGTGGTTTCACACCTTCAACAATCAGGCGCCATAACTTATGTGAAACCGGAAACAAACAAAGCATCCACAAGAATATGCTAAGGGCATCTGATAATCGCTCAATATATATATATATATATATATATATATATATATATATATATATATATAAAGGCTTCTATTTTCAATTTTATAATATATATAATATAGTTTTTCATCTGGTGCTGAAGGACGCTTTCCCCAGATGTTTAATGTAAAATAGTTGCTTTGTGAGTCTACACTCCCCCATGCCATCCATGTGTCCCGCCCAGCACATTTGATAGCATGTTAATAAAGACTCCATACTCGGATATTTTCGCTCAGAAAAAGATCTCAGTATTTGGTTTGGTTTGTTTTACAGCATATCAACCCTCTATGAATTATTTAATGCCGAATAAAGTTGTCAAATATAATTCTATAGGTAGGATAATTATTTAGATTCCTAGAATACATTGATCTTTGAGAATACCCCAAACCACAGACCAATAGCATTTGTTTGATGTGGTTTGGTTTGTTTTATGGCATATCAACCATCTATGGGTGATTTAATGCTGGATATAGTTGTCAAATATAATTCTAGAGGTAGGATAATTATTTAGATTCCTAGAATACATTGCTCTTAGAATACAAGAACACATTGCTCGCTGAAGGAAATTTCAGTGAAAGCGGTAACATTATTCATAGAAGGGAACTTTACCGAGAGCGAGAAGCATTACTCTCAGAAAACACCACCCCAAGAAAACATTACTTTCAGAAAAACATTACTCTTTGGCATTGGTAATCTTCTTAGTTCTCAATGTGATTGACCCTAAGAGTAGACTGCAAGTTGGTCTCAAACTGCTTACTGAAGGCCGTTTCCCTATCCACCACCTACGGACCCGGTGGATGGGAGATTAGTCACTCCACAGCCATATTAAAATAAATTTGTTTGAAATTTTAAGGGGTTTTAATCATTTTATCCAAATTCCTGTAGGAGAGGCTTTATCTGTTTGACTTTAATTTGAAATATATTTTTTTTTTTATGTGTTCACACATCCCTATAAAAGTCTCTGTCCATTTGTTAAGTTTGAAATCAGATTTTCATAGATAACTGTAATGGCATTCATCCGAGGTGGGTTAAGCCAGCTCCAAAAGAGTTAACCGTATCAAGGCGATCCACCTTTGCCAATCGGCAGCCGAGCCCTCAGCATGCTTCAGCCATTTCGAGCGACCAACACTAAAAACCATGGGGCCAGCCACCAGCTCCATGTCCGTCTTTACCGTTCCAATCAAAGTCTTCAGTTGGCTGCCTCTGCGCTTCCTCCAGCCGGTGGGTGCGATTGGGCTACCAACTTGCAGATGAATTCTTCCTCATGGCATCGAAGAATGTGACCAAACCAGTTAAGTCTCCTTTTTAGAAGAGTCTCTGTGATTCTGGTGGTGTTGCATCTTGCACAGATGGTGCGGTTTAGGATTTTAATCGATAACACACAAATGCAACAATGCATCTTAATATTTATTTACTCCTCAGGAGTTAGGCACAAGGCCAGTTTTATCTTACTCCCACAAGTAAGATGTGACCACAGCTTGGGTCGAGTAAGTGGGGTTAAAAGCCAGCGCTCGAGAGGTGAGCACTCTGGCCATTTAAAAATTGCCTGGGCAGCCCCGTCGGCATTCCCCGGTAGGGGCGCCTCAAGCAGTAAGCAATAAACTTACTCCTCCCCAAAGAGGGGAGGCGAAGCCTGGGAGGGTGGACCTCCTAGAACTGCACAGGACAAACCCACAGACAGGTGAAATCAAGCCCCGAAGGACAAGACGACATCCGTCTATAGGGTGCAGTATCCATCGGAACAGATACTACACTTACTTCCTAGCGTGTGCCAGGTAAGTATGCATCTTAATATTCATTCCTGATTGCATTCAGAATGTCTATAATAATAATAATAATATACTAAGTCTGTGTAAAGAGATTGGTCATCACACAGTGATGTCATACGCAGTGAGAGCAATGTGGCTGGTTGCGGGTGGTCGGTTGAAATTACACAGCTGTTCCACCTCCGCACCCCTCCAAGAATAACAATGCTGAAAAACAGGTTGAAGAAGAGACGAATCATGTGTCACAGTCATTTGTGAGAGGGGGACAGGGCACATATACATTTAAAAAAATGAATGCCTCCTCCTAAACAAGAGACAGGGCCCAAGAGAGATAGAAAGAGTGAGGAGCAGAAGGAATGTTTTTTTTTTTTACGGCATGTCAACCCTACTTGTAGTATTTAATGCCCTATTCAGTAATTTTAGTAAACGTTATCATGTTTGTAGGGTGTGAGGAAAGAAAATAGTTGGTGTGTGTGTGTGTGTCTGCTGTGTGCAAGCCAATATGTGTGCGTCTGAAGTTCTGATCTGGTCCATTGCAATGATTGGTAGTGGTGCATGTTCGTTGCCATCATCTTGGGTAGGGAGGGGGGGGGGGTCTCTGTAACTGTATTCACCCGGGGTAAGTTGAACTGGCTCTAGATGACCTGACTGCATCTCGCGTCAAGGCGGTCCACTTCCAACGATCGGCAGCTGAGTCCTTGGCATACTTCAACCAGCGTCGAACACCAAAAACACAGGGGGCCGGCCAGCCATCAGCTCCATGTCTGTTCTCACTGTCTCTGAGGGGAGTGTCTGTTGAGGCATGCCTCTGTCTATTCTCTGGTTGACTTTCATGTTTGGTGTTAATCGCCACTGTTTATTTGCCAATTACTGGGTAAAAATTTTTTTTTTTTTTTTTAATCACTTTGGGGTGGGGCGAATAGGCAATTCAAAATTGTAATCATTTCGGAGGTTGCCTGTAAATCAACCGCGTGAACATAGAACACACTCCACATAACCCGTTTTGTCCAATCAACTTTGGAATTTCCTCATTTATCCTGGAGCCACAGTTTGCACAAAAATATAATAATTTTCATATTTATCAAGATGTATTTTTGGAAGTGTGCGTTAATTGTTTGTGTTCCTAATATTTGCTCTAGAAATATCAGGATTTAAATCCTATAAGTTCAATATATTTTCTAACCATTTCTTCATGATATAAACTGCCATTGTTTTGCAGCATATCAACCCTTTTTCTTTGCTTTAACTAGTTCTTAATTATGTAAATGTATATCACCAGATACTCAGGACAGCTATTATACTCCTTATCCTCAAGTGGCCTTTGGGCCTTGATAAGTGGTGACCTTAAGTAAAAAAAAAAAAAAAAAAGCAATTACAATATGGGACTATCAGGTATTATCACTCCAGGTCAAAATGAACCCAAGAGTAACAGCAACTTTGGGGGCATAATCACGTTGACACACTGGTTGTTGTTAGATCAGCGAAGTGACATCGAGCCTGGTCAGTACCAGATAGGCAACCATTTGGGAATATCAGACCCTGTATGTGGGAGGATGGTGACACCTCCCTGCAAAAAAAAAAAAAAAAAAAAAAAAAAAAAGTAATTTCCCCTGACCAGAATATACATGTGACGAGAAACCGCTTGTGAATGTAATATTCTCGAGAAACTTCCTCCTTCGAAAGAAGCCAGCTCAATCTGCCAAAGATGAATGGCGCACCAGGTACAGGTAGCGACTCCACACTCCTCATTGCCAAAGGCTCCCAAATTGGGGCCTGACCATCGTATGTAGTTTATATCATACTCAGAATGCTCTAATAATAATAATTATTAGACGACCAATTGGGTCGATATTGCTACAGTGTAAATTAGTGTATGCATTGAATAAAACTTTAGAAATGTTAAGTTAAAAAAAAAAAAAAAAAAAAACGCTGTTGTTAAATAAAACTATATTTACGTCATTCAATCAAAACCCTTGTTGCCATGACAACTCACCAGACAGACATTAGAGATTGATCCATTATTTATGCCATTCTCTTACTCTCTCCCGCTGCTATTTTCGCTATTACTTCTACTCACACTATTCTCCTCCCACCATCTAAAACATTCAATGCACAAAAAAACAAGCAAGATTGCCAGAGTTTTAGCATTATATAGATGGTTAATGTTCAGTTTAGTAAAATTACATAAACAAATGATGTACAGCATGTAATCCTTAAGATTATAATCTCACTCAGCAGAAACAGGTACACCAGCTAATTGATATAAAAATGTGACATCCAGATGAGACAAAAAGGTCACTCTTTTCGCTGCACATTTAATAGGACGAGGGGGGGGGGGTACAAAATTCAGTTCTTTTCCTAAATATCATACAATCTTGCAGAAACATTTATGGAATTCAACCTAGCCTACTCAGGCGAAACACTAAAAATATTTCCATGAAAACCAGTTTTGTAAACTGGTTCATAAAATACTTCACACAATCAAAAATGGCCAAAAGATATATATATATATATATATACATACCTAACTTTATAAAGATATATATGTATGTTTATATGTACACGATTCACTCTTAAACTAATTAACCGATCATTATGAATTTTGGAACACTGCTGCTAGACATAAGGCATCCAAACACGGGTTGTATTTAGTTCAATGCAAAAGGGGTAAAAAGCGGTGGAAGCCCTTCCTGAAAAGTGTTGTTTTTTTGTGAAATTTTAACAATAGGTATTAGATCTCAATTAATAAATATTCCACAAATTTCAGTTTCTTTGAAGTATTTTAAAGGGTTTTTAGGGAGAAGGGGCATAATATGGACACAACATCCAATTTGAAAATTAAAATATTTCAGATTTGCATTAAATGTGACCAATAGTCATTAGACACCAATTAAGCAAGATTCCCAGAAATTCAATTTCTTCTTAGCCTTAAATTTTAAACCTTTTCTAGAATCAAAATCATGTAATGGATTTTTATCAAAATTAGAATAAGGATTCTACAAAGTTTAGTATCATAATATCTGGATTTTAATCTTTGTTAGGGGACATAAAAATGGTGCAAAACTCTTCTTGAATTAATTCTAATATACATGATCATCGATTTTACATGCTAGCATGTGTTGGCTTACAGAAAAATAATTCGAAATATACTATGTTAACAGTTTCTTTTAAATCTGAATTTGAGAAATGCATTTTAGTTTTGTCTTATATTTTGTTGATATCAAAAAATATCCGATGAATAGCAAAAAGACGAAAATAATTTATATATGTTTATGAAAGTTACGTAAATACAGGAAACATGCACACACAGAAACACTACTAGTCTTATCAATACTGAGATAACGTATCCAGTCAAAAGGAAATAATTTTAAACATCATACTCAAGGGAAATAACTCCAGATTTCTTAATTTTAATCATATCTTGTTTTTAATTTAGAAGCCTCAGATTTTTTATAGTGTTTTATTTTACTGTGTTTCTATTTAATTAAAGATATGATTAATTCCGAGTAAAAAAAACAATCATAATAATGAATAAGGTCCACATAAATGTGTCTCTTATAGTTTGTTTTCTCTCTCTCTCTCTCTCTAACACAAGCAAAACAGTAATATTTTTCATGGTTAAAGGTTTTGAAAAAAATTATTATTTGAAAACAAAATGTTTTAAAAGTGATTTAAGTTGGTTATTTTCTAGAATAGTTGTTCCTTCAAGAAATACTAATTTTCTCTTTTGTGTTACGTACACGGCAGAAATTACTTTCGAGTGAACTTTTTGAAGGCTTAAAAGCAGTGCGATGCTACTCGCATTCGACTAAAACAAAACTCAAAAGAGATTGTATAAATGAAAAATAATTACCCAGCAGTACAAGAAGCAAATTATTTTAAGAAAGCAATATGCTAATATTTATGTTAGAAAAGAAAAATAATTGATAGCGAAATTATTATTTTGTCAAGAAATATCCATATTACAAATAGTCAGGCCAAAAACAAATTAAATTTTTGTAAAGAAATTGTAGTTAAGTATGTTATCATATTGTTAATAACACTGAAAGTTTGATTTGTCAGCTTAAATGCTATTTAGGTCTGACTTTGAAAATCCAGCCGACTTAATTTTATAGAGTAGCTAGTTGTACCTACCCGGCCTTGCTCGGTAGTGTTTTTACTTGCAATTTGTTATTTTAACTATGTTGCCCCCCCCCCCAAAAAAAATATTACTTTTGTGTCCCAAACAAAGAAAAATAACTCTGTATTGATGAATACAGAGTTACGTCCTTTTATAAGATGCCGTTCATATGAAAATAATGCTGACGTGGTCAAAGTATTTTCTGGAAGGAATTAAACCAAATTACATTTTATTGTTCTTAACATGCTGCAACGATCCGCCAAAAAGAACTCCAGAAACAAATATTCATTTTGTAGGAAGAAATCTATTGACAATAAAAAAAATAAAATAAAATGAGAAAGAGGCCAACTTTACTTTATATATTAGATGTAATAATTCAACATAATTGATGTAATTTCTAGCATCACGGGAATAATTGACTATGTATAAACAAAGATATACATAATACATTAAGATATAAACAATAATAAAAGAAAAATGTTATAATTTAATTAATCTCAGTATTTTCCTGCAGTTTCATGACGACACTGAAAAAAAGAGTCATTCGTTCTCTAAATACTCAGAGACATCAAGAAATATTAGAGTGGTTGGGGTTAGGGTTGAATCAACACAGAGGACGAGAGAAATACATACATAGCTAAGAGAAAGAGATGGGTGATTTTTTCAGTTAATTATAAATTACAGCTAATTAGAACAATTAAAAAAGTTTCTTTTTCAAACATAACTCAATCCCAGAACTAAAGCATATTTTAGTATGTATTTTATGTTATTAAAGCATATAGGAAATAGGTCTTAGAGAAACAAAGGTCGATAAACTACCATTTAGTATATTATATACATATATATTTATTCATCTTTATCTATTGTTTATATATATATAAATGAATAAATGCGAAAGTTTTGTCTACTTATCCGAAGTATATTAACATACAACATAGTATTTTGAAATACTGTATATATATTAATTCGCTAACAACAAAACAAAGATATGTGTATGCTTAATTTGCATACTTATTTATAAAACAATTTCTCATAAATTGTTATCCTGTGTTATTTATTCGTAGTTTTTATTTAGTTTTGTCCATATTAATATCCTTATCAATATTAATCTACTAAGAGCCTCCCACTGCTGCTTTAAAAAAAAAAAAATGCTTTTTTTCTTTTAATTTTATGCATTTAATTTGTTTAGTTAGGTTTACCTTTTCCGTGAAAAATAAATGACTTCTTTGAAATTAGCTAATTAAATACCTTATTTTTAAGACGTAAATAAAAAAAAATATTAAAAGTTGTTAAACATTGTTTACAGTATTCGAAGCTTGCCATTATTCCAGACATGGAATTCTCTGAGTAAAAACATTTTTTTTTAAACTTAAGACCTCCACCTAAAAATTAATTGCTGCCAGGTAGGGGGAGTAATCCAGGGAGGCGCGAGAGTGCTCTATCCCTTAATAGACTTCAAAAACGGCCTATGCTAGAAATCTCATTTCTTTGATCAATCATAACTCAAAAGCCAATGAACCAAATTAGTTAAAACTTTGCACAAAATTTTTTTTGATAGGTTCTATAAGTGTAGAATTTCAGCATCATTAGTCAAGGCAACCCAGAAATCCAGAAAGGTCAGGCATGATTTTGTGTTATCTGTGTGTACGTAGGTATGTGCCACCCTGTATCTCATCAACTATTTGATGGATTCAGCTGATTTTTGGCAGAGATAGAGGTTTTAGGGTCTAGTTGACAGCATTTTAATTTCAGTTTACCATATACCTTAGTTTTCCAGAAAATTCCAAAAAACCTTTAAAATTACCATTGTATTGAGGCATAGCCTTTACAAAAGTAGTGAACTTCCATGATAAATGCCAGTATACTGAAATCATATGCCCTTAATAGTGTTAAGATGAAAATTCATATACACTAAATGTACAAAAGCAAGGAAATTCCCAAATTTTTACACTTTTATTGTCATTAAGGGTATGCGAGCACAACAGGGCTATGTATTTTACTGGTAGGAATTTTTCTTCAGCGCACCTCACACACTTCACCCACTCATGCATAGAAATTTACACTGTAGTGATGTGATAATGAAATGGTTTGGTTGATATGTAGTCATACCCTTAATTAATGACAATAAAAGTGTAAAAGATTGGGAATTTCCTTGCTTTTGTACATTTAGTGTATATGAATTTTCATCTTAACCATATTAAGGGCATATGATTTCAGTATACTGGCATTTATCATGGAATATATATATAGGCAGAATTCTGTCAATACAAATATCATTGAATATGAAAGACAACTGGCTGATGAAACTGCCATAACCGTTGGTGTCCCAAGTACTTTCAGGCCTATTCGGATCCATCTTCAGCGGAATCAGGTGTTAATATTAATAGGTAGTTTAAGCGGAAATTATATTATTAATACAGAACTACAGTGTTAACTTTATTTCATAAAATATGTTTAAAAATGAATAAAGACATGGTTACTGGAATCG
>OY744532.1:75380846-75435846 GCA_963556195.1 Sepiola atlantica | reverse complement strand
GTATTTTTTTTTTAAAAAGGAAAGAGTATTTTTTATTTTTTTTAAAGGAAAGGGTATTTTTTTTTAATTTTAAAACATGTATTTCTTTTTAAAAAAAAAAAAATTTTTTTTTAAAAAGAGAAAGATATTTTTTTTTAAAAAGAAAGGTATTTAAAAAAAAAAAAAAATGGAAATAAGGTATTTTTGAAAAAGGAAAGGAACGAATTTAAAAAAAAAAAAAAATTATCTAATTTAGCAAAATTAATTTAATAAACAAATAAATTAAATCAATCGTAACTTGTACACATGTTTCAACTATCTGTCCTCCTTTCCAACATAAATGTGCTCACAGTCCGTATTGTTATGATTTCCTCGACAAAGAAGTCCTTAATACAAATCAATTACAATGTTATCCTGTTAACGCGACAAGAGCATTAAGGCCGAGCATTCTCCTCATCGAACAATATTATTATTTTAATCCTATCCAATCTCCTCACCTACTCCGCTCTGTTTGACATGGATGTCACCGCCATCTGCAGATTATCTGTCGATTCATTTTATTTGTTTGTTTTTATCTCAAGACAACAGAAGATTCAGGTGTCAGGATTGCTGGGGATGATGGGGGGGGGGGGGGGGGTAGATGGTCAGACAGGACGGACATTGTTCAAGTGAGTGGACTGGATAGCATGACTTGCCGCCCGTCAACGTTTGCACTAACCTTACCTGTCATTTTGTTTTTGTTTTACCTGTGATTTAATTAATGGATATTAAAAGGAGATGGGGGTGGGAAGTCTAAAAGAGGCGAAAGGCTAAATTATCAAAAAGGAAGTAACGCCGCTATTGTTGACTTGATACTGTTGACTAAACATTAGCAAATCTTATTAATACTGTTGACTAAACATTAGCAAATCTTATTAATACTGTTGACTAAACATTAGCAAATCTTATTAATACTGTTGACTAAACATTAGCAAATCTTATTAATACTGTTAACTAAACATTAGCAAATCTTATTAATACTGTTAACTAAACATTAGCAAATCTTATTAATACTGTTAACTAAACATTAGCAAATCTTATTAATACTGTTAACTAAACATTAGCAAATCTTATTAATACTGTTAACTAAACATTAGCAAATCTTATTAATACTGTTAACTAAACATTAGCAAATCTTATTAATCTGTTAAGACTACATTCATGTAAAACCAAACAATATTTGAGGTTTCAAGAGAATAATTAGGTGCTCCTCGATTGTGGGCTGCAACAAGAAGTGAATCTGCGCAGCTCACGTGATAAAAACACCACTCAGTGCTGCCGGGGACAATAAGGTCCCTATATTCGTACTGACCGTGTATTTTGTTAGGGGGGTAGGGAAACACATACACATGAATCAGCCAAGTATCAAAATAGCATTTTGGTTCTACTTGAGATAATAATCCCCAGTAATTCAGGAAGAGTAGAAAGTGAACCTTGGGTTTACTTTCGGCAGCTTTGTAACTCTCGCTTCCCTTATTTTGTTATTTAGTCTTCACAATCCATGAGCCGTGTTTTTGACAAAAGGGGAAGAATTGTTGTTTTCTGGGTCAGAATCTATCTATATAACACTTATCGTTGGCTAGTTTTTTTGACCTTGAAGTAGTATTTTTCTTTTTTAGCTCCTTACATCAAGTGGTGTCATGCCTTGTCTGGAGCGATTTCCATTTAAAAAAATAAATAGATAAAAATCTTAATAAATAAAAAAAATACAATTCTACTTTTATGCCATGCAAACTTATTATCTAGACAATAGAAGAATATCCGTCCGAAGACGGGTAAAATTAATTCCCAACAAAACAGTTTTGCAACACTTTTATGTCCCTTTACGAAGATTAAAATCAACATGTAATGCTAATAAATATTAGGTCTAGAATCCTTATTCCAATTTTCATCAAAATCCATTATGCGATTTTGATTCGAAAAAATGTCTAATATTTAAGCTTAAAAAGGTCTTAAGAAATCAAAATCAGGGAATCTTGCTTAATTGGTGTCTAATGGCGATGAATCAAATTCAATGCAAATCTTATAGATTTGAATTTTCAAATAGGAGGTTTGTGCCCATATTATGCTCCCTAAAAACACTTTAAAATGCTCCAAAGAAACTGAAATTTGAGGAATATTTATTAATTGAGGTCTAATACCTATTAAGATTTCACAAAAATTGGAGGTATCTGAATTTTCATGTAGGGCTTCCATCCCCTTTTTATATACAACTAAATGTCACCCACATTACAACCCCTTACGCCTAGCAGCCGTGTTCTACAATTCATAATGATTGATTAATTGAGTTAATCCTGTACATACAAATACATACTAATATTTACATAAATTTATGCGTGTAATATTTCGAGTTTTAGTGAAAACCAAGTACTTTTTTTTTGCTATTCAAAATTTTCAAATTTTCGTAGCTTGAGAATCGAAACAAGCAGAGCACCACTTTGAAGACATAACCAGGCTTTAGTCTGATGGAGTTATCTTCTCTTGCCAATAATTACTTCAATTTGGCTTAACTCCAGTGTAAACATTAAAAAAGGCGGTTATTTATTAAGTTTTTTTCCAAACAATCAGGAAATGTGAAACTAAATACAGAGGGAAACAATATTGCTGTGAACTTGTGGTTGTCCAGTTTACTGGCTGTGATCGTCCAGTTGAGGTTTTTATTTGAATTTAGGTTATTCGATTTTGATACTGTCTGTAATGTCAACTGTGTTGTCTCGGTCAGCACTGTAATAAAGGGGTTTTTCTTTACAAATAAAATCACAACTCAGATTTTACAAGTAACAATGTTTTATTTGGTGATGTCAAAATAGTCACTGATTTATCGGCCGACAACTGACCGGCAAAATCTTTTTGGTGGACCAAAAATAACAGCCTGCCAGGCTGGGCTCAAAACCCCATCTCCCAGATTCACGTGTTTGCTCAGAATATATAAACATTATCTGTCAGTAAATAGACTACCCCTTGAGCTCAACTTGAATTTCATAAACCTGTTGATCTAAGAATATAAAAATTTGTCTGTCCAGGAAATCCATTAACTGAAGTGGACATAAATTCCCCAGAATCTAAAATGGGCTACTTTCTCAACATGTAGCCTTTCTGAGAAGCAATTACCTTTTCTAATTAGAAAATTAGAATATTTTTTTCATCGCCGTGCATGTATCACAATTCATACTTACATTTCCAGCTCCTGTAACAAAATATTAAAAGATGAATCTATAGAATCGGCCATGAAGTTCACTTTCATAGTTCTAAAGTACTAATATCAGATGAAAACGGTAAGATGGTCTAAACAGCTTAAAAAAACTATTTTCCAAAGGAATTTATCTCACTTTAACATGTTGAAGTTGAACAGTTTTTGACAATTAACTTTCAAACTAATCTATTTTTGAACAGATCTTTATCACTTCCTCCCATATTTTCCTTGGCCTTCCTCTGCCAACTGACTGTTACTTAAACTGTTTTACATCTAACCCAAGAACTCTCACCCATTCTTTCAACGTGACCATACTAAGTCACCTGTTCTGCACACACCTCCCTATACTGTTTAGATTTAATCTTTCTCAGTTCATCATGCCTAAACCCATCTTTAAGATTTACATTAGACACCCATTGTATCATATTTCTCTCCATGCAACGCATGTCCTCAAAGCTTCACTGACCCGGTTTCCCTTCCATACATCACATTGCATACACATGCCTGATAGACTCTTCCCTTGGTCAACAGTAATAACACTATTAGTATCGACAGAAGTTCCTTGAACTTCCTCCGTCCACTTCTGCTCCTCCTTGTGCTCCAATCATATCACCAAGATAAAACTTCTGAACAACCTCAATAGTATCACCATCGATATATATATATTTTCTCTAAAGTGAGTTCTCTTTGGTCTCCATTGTTTTACACTTGTTGCACACAAACTGGTTATCTCTTAATCTACCTGTAATTCCACTGCACTTGTGTACCCAATGCTTACAAGTACCACAAAAAATTGCTCCCAACACCCCATCCACAAACTGAACAGGGGAACTTTTCCTCTTTCTGAAGGCTTTCCGACATTAGAACCACTGATCATCACTTTGCTCTCGGTAACATTCACTCTCAGACCTTTACTTTCCATAGCATTCCTCTAAGTTTCCAACTTAACAAGTAGACCTTCCACTTTTTCATAGACAAGTACTAAATCATCAGCATGCAGCATCTCTTTCGGACAACCCATATGAAACTCCCTGGACAACATATCGAAGACACAAACGAAAAACAATGGACAATACAATACCCTGTACTCTTACTTTAACATAGAGTTAATAGCACATTTGGTGATAGCTTCTAACAAGACTGAGCATTTCTGTATATTGCTTGAACAACCTTCACCAACCACTTGTTTGCCCTTTATTTATGCAAAGCCCACCAGACAGCATCCTTAGCACTGTCAAAAGCTTTCTCAAAATTCAGGTTCTTCTTACCAAGATACTTTTCTTGTATTTGTCTCAGGATAAATATAGCACCAATGGTACTTTGCCCAGGCATAAAACCTAAATGCTTATCTAACTTATTTCCTGCTCAAGTGTTTTCTCAATCACTTTCAGTTGATCCATTAATATTTAAGCCTCTGTAATTATCTCTATCTAGAGTTCCTCCTTTACCCTTGTAACAGTTCACAATTGTACTAAAATCCCAGTCTTTCGGGATAACCTCTTTTATGATCTGATTTGCACAGTCTGATCACCTCAATGCTTGTTTTACCAACAGCCTTATCCTTCTTCATCTTACAACTTCCCATACCATTTCTTTCAATTCGTATAGCTGAACCAGAAACTACTTTTGCAACTTTTAGATTTGCTCAGTCGCGTGAAAACTCAGTATTCAACAACCTTGCATAACATTTCTAAGCAACCCTCTTGTTCTGTTCATTTGTTGCCAGCAATTCACACATTTTGAATGCACTTCTCTCCAACACTTTGACATCTTTTTAGCTATCCTAAATAATTCATTCTTATTCTAGTCACCCTTTCTAATATATCTGGAAACCTAGTTTGCTCAGCCTCCATCATGGTTTCGTATATCGCTCTTATTGTTGTCCTATTTGCCACCAGATACATATCCTTATTCACTAAACCACTCTCCATTTCTGCTTTTCTTTGATAAACTTCTGAACTTCCTCATTCTACCACCATGTCAGCCTATGCTTTGGGGGTCTCTTTCGTCCACCCACAAGTCTGTTCCGTTACCTCCAACAGTGTATTACCCTTCCACTGTTCTTCCACACTTCCTGATAATAAAGCATTTCATCAGTCTTTAGAACATGATTGAGTTTTGCAAAGAGAAAAAATAAAATAAATAAAACATCAATATTTGGTGCATTTTGGGTCAGGAAGCCGATATTTTCAGACAGCCTGATCTGGTAGCACCAGGAGATTCATACGTAACGAGATTTGTCAAATAATAATTTATCTTTTCTCAGATAAGCATTTTAAAAAGCATACTTAAGTTTACAACACTAGCTAATATTAACTTTGGGGGACTTGTAAAAAATGCCGGTCAGCACTATTACAAAACAACTTATCGCATAAAATCATTGAATTCAATTTTTTTTTTTAACAAAAAAAATGTTTAATAAAAACAATTTACCATAGTCTTTTCGCCAAGTTAAAACTAAGCGGATTTCGAAATGGCTGTATTTAGTTACACTAGTTTATATTCTGGTTGAAGATATTTCTAAGATGACTGCTTTTTTCATTCTGGGATTGAAAGAATCCCCACCACACCACCAGAAGAAATAAATTTGCAGAAAAACATAATTATCAATTTTAAAAAAGGAAATTTTTTTCAATCCCAGAATGCATCACTCAGCAAAAAACGTCCCTCTCAGAAATATCTCCAACCAGCATGTAAATCAGTGTAAACACAAGAGCCATTTTGAAATTAGTTTCAAATTAGTGTCGAGAAACGGCCATGGTAACATTTTGGATCAATTTTCGGTTAACTTTTTTAAAAATCCCCCAAAAATGCCTCAACAATATTTCAAAACAACTTTTTAGATAAAGTCGTTATATTCAAGCAGGCGGGACTAGGACCACTAAGTACAGCGAAACAACTTCATTGCCTACGACAACTTGCGCATGACAAGGCCAGGTGGCCTGGGACTAGCATGGAGGACTGATTGCAGCTACGGGATGTCATTTGATTACCGTAGCCCCAGAACACAATTTTAATAAAATAATTTTTAAATTCAATGTTTTCTTTTATCAAAAATATATTACTACGGCCATTTCTCTATGTTAACTTGAAACAACATTGCGTTTACAAGTTGATGGAAGATATTTCTAAGATGTACGTTCTATGCTCAGTGATGTATCCTGAATTTTTTTTTTTTTACTGTGTTACAGTTTATAAAGGCCTAAAAACTACTAGAGGATGAGAGTTAATGAAATTATCAATTGCAGATGAACAATACGATGAGAGGATTGGAAACGATGAGTGAAATTATCAGAATTTGATTACTTAAGTGGACGACTCGACAAGAATTTGTTAACATTGGACTTAAAAACGACTGTTGTAGTCAGCTGGGAAGCAACCCTGTGATAAGGAATTTTCCAAAATTGGTAATTTTATTTTTCCACAAATTTGTGCCAAAAAAAAAAAAATTTCAATCCCAGAATGCATCACTCAACATAGATCGGCCATCTTAGAAATATCTCCACCCAGCGTGTAAACTAATAGAGCCATTTTGAAATTAGCCTCGAGTGAGCTAAGAGAAGCAGCCATAGTAAAAAAATTGACTAAGTTAAATTAACTATTTTTTATCAAACACTGAATATAATGGTTTTATGCGATAAATTGTTTTGAAAAAGCCGGGCTGCACTTTTGTAGGATTCCCCTAAAGTTAATATTAATCCAAGAAATGTTATTTAGAACATAGTATATGCATACTTGCACACAAAGTAAACAAATCTCTATATAAAGTTAGGTATGTGTATATGTTTATATTTGTCCGTATAGGATTAACGTTGATCATTATGAATTTTGAAACACAGCTGCCAGGCATAAAGGGTCGTAATGTAGTCTATATTTAGTTTTATGCAAATGGGGTAAAAAGATAGTTGAAAACCTTCAGATACCTCAGATTTTTGTGAAATTTTAAAATTAAGTATTAGACATCAATTAATAAATATTCTGCAAATTTCAATGGAGTATTTTAAAAGATTTTTACGGAGCATAATATGAGCATAACCTTCGATTTGAAAATTCAAATATTTCAGATTTGCATTGAATTTCATCCATAGTCATTAGACACCAATTAAGCAAGATTCCCTGAATTTCAATTTCTTATTAAGACCGTTTAAGCTTAAGCCTTAAATTTTAGACATTCTCTAGAATCAAAATGATGTAATGGATTTTGATCAAAATTGGAATAAGGATTCTAGAGATAAGTTTAAACAGCATTATATCTTGATTTTAATCTTCATAAAAGTAGTGCAAGCTTGTGTTCAAGGGAATTAGTTTTACCTATCTTGGGACGGGTATTCTAGTAATATATATATATATATATATCCACTCCTTACATACCAAGACATCCATGTAAACACTGTCTATAATAAAATTATAAGTTTACATTTCAAGCACAAAATATCTGACAGTTGAGAATTTATTATATATATATATATATATGATTTAGATTTTTCACTTAGAAAATAAATTATTCAGTCAAGACCGGGATTAGGCCAATATATATATATATATAAAAGAAAAAATATTTAATAAATAAAAAGGAAAATTATAAGTATTATGTCAACAGAAAAGATAAAATTGAAGATAAATGTCTGGAAACTTTACATATGTTCCACCGATTACTTTTTTTTTTTTTTAGATGCGTCCACATATATTGGTAAGAGGCTCTGTCCGTTATCAGTTTGAAATAGCATTTCATTGCTAAATGCACAGATTGAATGGACATGTGTCATTCTAGATGCATCCAAACAACTATATAAGAAGATGTGTCCATCGGTCTATCAAGCTTAAGTTTGAAATAGAATTATCAAAAATAAATTTAAAAAAAAAAAAAAAATCAGGCAAAGAGAGCCGTGTGTCAGAGTTATTGACAATCTTGCACGGCATATCCAATTGCGATTATCATTGAAAAGCGATAAAACAAAGACTGTTGGACATTCATGACTGAAACTTGAACTTGGAGTGAAAAAAAAAAGACTAAGATAGAACATTATCACTGTAGATGTATATTAGACTGGGTGGTAATAGTCTAGTTGGGAGTTTTGTAATAAAAAATAAAAATGGTTTTATGTTTTTTTGTTTTTGTTAAATATTAAATAAGGAACCATTTCGAGTAAAAACTCTACTTATTATCACCCATATAATCGGAAGAAAAACATGTTTGAAATGTGTAAATATGCTACAAAATAGCTTAGAAAAAATGGACGCAACGATAAAAAAACGTAATGGAAGTACGAAACGAAACCAGACTCTTCATTATCTCAGAATGTTAATTTCCAGATTAGTATCTATGAAAAAAAAAAAAAAAAAGGTGAAAGACATTTTAATTTTTGTATTTTTATTAAGTTGTAAAATCAAGAAACTTCTTAAATAAATTATTTTTATAATTCACTACAAGAGTTCATTTCAGTACTCCATGCTTCACAATCCACGTTTTTGTATACTTCATGTTGACATTGGGTGTTTTAGACGAAAAATGGATTAAAACGTCTTGTGTTGAAATGGGTAATAAATAAGTAGATTTTATTTATTTATTTTTTTTTTTACTCGAAATGGTTCATTTAATATTATATATAAAAAAAAAAAAAATTCATCGTCTATACATAATTTTTTTTATTACAAAACTCCAAACTAGACCCTTACCGACTGGGCTAGTATTCATGCGAGTTGGAGAAACGTACAAGATTAAAGATTCACTCCAGACCTGAAATGGAAGACTTACATCAAATCTGTTGCTAAGGGGGCTGGGAAAATGGTTGGATCATTCTACCGCTCCAGAAATTATCTCACTCCTGACACAATCCTCTACCTGTTTAAGAGCTAGGTACATCCTAAGGTGGAGTACTGCCATCATATCTGGGGAGGTGCCGCTTGCAACACCCTTGTCTTGACAGAGTACTAAATCGACCTCGCAATCTAATTGGGGGTGATCTCTACCTCCTTACAGCCTCTTTCACACAGAAGAGATGATGATAACATCTCTATTGTATCGCGATGTTCATGGTAGGCGTTCGACTGAGCTGGAATCCCTGGTATCCCCTGCAAAACATTCACAGCAAGAACTCGCTTAGCTACAACTACAGCAAAGAACTTTCCTTGGCCGACAGTGGTAACGCTCTGCTGGTTAATAATGGCAGAAGTTCCCTGAACTTACTCCATCCACTCCTAACTCTTGCAATCATAGTAACACCTGCTCCACCCTGTGCTCCAATGGTATCACTAAAGTAACAAAACTTCATATATTATCACACATATTCCATATTTGGTTTGTTGTTGCATTCCAATCAACAGAATTCAACCTGTGTAAATAAGACAGTTTTTTCAAGAATTAGAGAGGGGGGAAAAAAAAAACTTTTTCCACAAGGTGGACAATATCAGTTGGGTCTCAGATTTCATTGATTGAACATCTTAATGCTTTTTATATAATAGATATTCAGCTCGACAAATAAATGGAACTTCCATGATGAGAGTTTCTTTCCAAGAACTGTCTGCCTGGAACGCAATACCACAAGGCTGCATCCCAGCTGACTACAGCAGTGTCATTTTCAAGTACAATGTTAAATTCTTGTTGGGCTGTTCCTTTAGGTAATCTAATTCTGCCTAGATCTAATCATGGTCTGCAATCCTAACCATCCACCTGAGACAAACCATTAATCCTTGTTCTCGGGTGGCCTTTGGGCCTTGATATGCGATGATTCATAGGTAATAAATAAATAAATAAAATACATTGATATACTTTTAAAATATAGTCGCTCAAGAAACTGATTTAAAAATCAAACACTGGAGAATAACAAATTCAACCTCGCCCTAATTAGTTGATACTAAAAAGTGTTAATGAAAAACTTTATAAGACAAGAGAAACGGAAGATTAAAGTGTGAACGGCTCAAGTTCAAATATGACAAATTAGATAGTTGATCCTCCTAGATCAATTGCTCTATTGACACATTGTAAATTCACACACGATATCAGATTTTATCCGGTCTTGCTTTCACTTCCTGGCCTTCTGGATATGACCAAAGTGTATTATCTGTTCTGTCCTCGGGTGAAGGTGGGATCCTTCTAGACTAAGACAATTTCATTTTGTGCCAATCTAGAGTGTCCCTTCTATAAAGCTGGATATTCTCTACATTAAACTGACCCTGTATCACATCCAGCCCTCATAAATGGAGACAGCATATAGATACCACATCAAGTCAATCACTTAAGAATAATAATTTTAAAGACCCCCCCCCCACCTCCTATTAAGTACCAACAAAGTTAATAAACTAATATTGTCACGGTTTGAGGACGGACAAGGAGAGTAAAAAGTGGACTTCGAGTTTACTTTCAGCAGCCTTGTAACTCTCGCTTCCCTTATTTTGATTCCATGAGCGATGTTTCTGACAAAGGGGGAAGAATTGCTGTTTTCTGGGTCGGAATCTATCCATCTAACACTTATTGTTGGCTAGTTTTTGACCTTGAAGTAGTATATATTTTTTTATCTCCTTACCTCAAGTGGCTTCATGCCTTGTCTGGAGGGATTTCCATAAAAAGAAATATAGAGGTTATTCTCTACAATTATGTCTACATTTCTTCTCCGAATAACAATTTCCCCCGACGGAATTGCTATTGCGACCTGGAATATGCAAGATCTTTCAAAGATGGACATTGTGTGTATTCAAGAAACCCAAGTAGCTGTTAAGTCAGAGCAGCTCCTCCTCCTCCACTCGGACCACAAGCTGATACTCATGCAGCAGAAACACGCCGGACACCATATGTTAAGCTTTGTAATATATGTTTGAACTTTTTCGGATTCACATTATTAATGTTATATTTCGTCTGCTTCACATGTCCATCATTTATTAAAAGAGTTTGTCTTATTTATGATGGACATCACCTGAATCGGAAGCGACGAACTGAATAATTCTGATCGAAAAAACACGGCTGTTTCTGGAGCAAAAACTTATAGAGAACTATTCCGTGTTCAGCATGATTCTCGTAAGATTGATTCCCGTGTATGCAAATTTTGACGTCTAAACATGGGCGTTTAAAAAAAAAAACAAAAAAAAAAAACGAGTGACTTTTTCATAGACTCTTTTAATAATAGATACACTTTATTATACCAATAAATGGACATCTGAAACAGACGAAATACAACATTAATAATGTGAATCTGATAAAGTTCAAACATATATTACAAAACGATAGATCGTCTAAGGTTAGGCTTTGTAAATTAACCCACGCTATTGGACTATGCCCTGAAATACATCAGTGACCGCATTGCCACCATATTCTTTATCTCTTTCAACGAGAAATGGTTCCACTAGCAGGTGATGGATCGTTGATGTATACAGATCAACCATCGAGAAAGTCCAGCAGAGCTATCTCTCATCAAATTCTTTTATGATGAACTCAGCAAGAAACATCTCAGCGAGGTCGTTAGTGTTTGCATGTAGTAACTTCGTTGACAAACTCGGTAAACTCAGACAAGGATGCAGGATTTAACATGTAGATGGGTTCCTATGGACAAATGTAACAATTACAATTATTTGAGAGGCTCAAAGAGGATTCACCATTAACCATGGCTAATTGCCACAAACACTACTTTCAAACATCCTTGCCGCCACAGACCATCATAGACTGGACACATTGTTGACCCCAAAAGCAAAGCAGATTCCAATGCCAAAAATCCCCATTTTCAACCAGATTGACTTTTTAAAATTTTTATTTTTGTATAATGGGTGAGTAATATAACGGGTTTTATTTGAGCCTAAGTAAATGAAAATTAAAAACCCGAAACGGTGACAAATTTTTTAATAACGCAATGCATACAATAATCCTAACAAACCTTCTCTCCAACCCATAAATATTGGCGTAATCTTTCTTAAAAAAAAAAAAAAAAAACTTTCTCCATGTCTCCCACCATTTTACATTTTCGTAACAAAACTGGGACATAAAAGCATAGGCACTGCTACAAGACTCACAATCCTATGGTAGTACAGATCTTGACTCGGATCAAAAGCCAGTACGAACATCGTACCAGACAAAAAAAGACAGGTCAGATATGACCCGCAGAGTCTCATGAGCGATTACCCTTACCAAATATACTAGAAAATTTTTTTTTTTTTTTTTTTTTTTAAAAAAAAACAAAACATACAAGACCAAGTGACGAGGATTAAACTTCACAGTAACCCCAGCCGGACCATAACAGCCTTACTGAAAAGGCCAGGAGCTAGCTCAATAGGAGTGCAAAAACACAACCACACAGAAGATGCCGAGCTAAAGAGAATGCATTAACATTGCGTGTAATATATCGAAACAACCGAAGAGAAATCATTTCGGGATTACATTAAAGTTTAGAGGTGACAGTCAAGTATTATGGTTCTTTTGCTCCTTAAAAAAATGGAACAGAAAAGGTAAAAAATAAAAATAAAAATTTTTAAAAAAAAGTATTTTTCTGTCACGCCACCATTCTAGCAAAGAACCTTTATTTCAACTCCACACACACACAGGCTGCTGGAAGAGAGACAATTGATGAAATAAAAGAAACGGTTGCCATGGTTTCAGACAGGAAGTGACATCATCGCTGAGGAAGTTCATTGGTGAATTGAAAACATTTCCACATTTATTATTGGGAACTTGGAAGAGAGAGAGAGGAAGACAGACAGAGACAACGGAGGAAAGAAAGTTTGTTTTTGTAAATAAATAATGATAATTTATAACATTTTTTTTTTTTTGCTCCAAATCGAACCAATATTTTTATTTATTCATTATTCTCATTTTCCTAAAGGAGAAAAATAAAACCAGGACCCTAATAACAGGGAACAAAAACATGATTAGTGTGTTACCCAGAAATTGTCAGAGGAAAAAAAAACCATCTAACCCCAAGGTATTTTATTTACCTCCTCTCCAGGAGGTTAGACACAAGGTCAGGCGTGGGTTTTGATGAAAGTATTTCTGTGGAACGAACTGGATTCGAACTCGGCACAGTCCGCGTCGTTAACCACTGTGCCAATGGGTCGCCAGTAATTGTACTCTAGCGAATAATCTATATTAAACAACTTCGCGTACGCGCGATTTCTTTGCGACTATGCAACTTATAATTACACACAGAATTACTTCGGTATTATTAACACCTTCAGCTACCCCCCCCCCCCCCCCAAAAAAATGATTCTACTTTTTTTAAGCGATTACGTGTGACTATCTTGAAAAACTTAGTGGAAAGAAAGAAAGGAAAAATATATATACTTTAAAATTTAAAGTTTCGCATATAAATTCAGCGTAAGATGATCCCATTTCCGGGCCATTCTAGCATTTTTAAAGCCGTTCACAGCCCAGCCTCCACCCCTTCCCAAAAAATTGCCATGGGAGATAAATTCTGTGAGTTTGTTTTGTTCTTATTTTTTAGGGGGGTATTTTTTAGGTGATTATGTGTGCTTTTACAGCCTTGCCAGTCGGACTTAGGGTTAGTGGTAAAAAAAATTAGTTAACAGCTCTAAAAAGTTAGAATGGCCCGGAACGGAGGATCATTTTACGTTAAATTTATATACGAAACTAATCCCATCCTAAAAATTAAAAAAAATCTTTTCGCCAAGTTTTTCGGGATGTTTTCACACGTAATCGCCTAATAAAAGTAAAATTTCCTGAAGGGGGTAGCTGAAGGTGTTAA
The DNA here is from genome assembly GCA_963556195.1 of Sepiola atlantica. Classification (NCBI taxonomy): domain Eukaryota; kingdom Metazoa; phylum Mollusca; class Cephalopoda; order Sepiida; family Sepiolidae; genus Sepiola; species Sepiola atlantica. The sequence goes on along the minus strand of OY744532.1, from coordinate 75,421,953 downwards.
TCTACAAATTTAACATTTTTATTTACTATTAATCCGAATGTTTGAAATCAAAATAAGGGAAAAATCAAACAGATTTTTTGTATATTTTCAATTATTTTTCTTTGAGCCCTTCACCTGGCAATATGTCTCCAATTTGGAAAACGTTAAGTTATATATATATATATATATATAAATTTCGGCACATATGAATAATACTAAATCTCTCGCTTCAGGGTGACCGGTGTCAGCCGAATTACGTTCCACACTAGCTATTATTCGTGTAAAAAAGAGAACCTCGCATATGAGATCGATACGTTTAAGTAGGAAACGGAAAGGTCAAACGTAATTATATATATATATATATATATATATATATATTCCATAATTAAAAATAATAAAGCAATAAATGTACAAATATAAATAAATAAAATGATATAACTAAAACAAAAGTAATGCATCTACAAATAAATAAATAATAGACTTAACCACACACCTTTTCTTAACTTTCTTCCTACCAAAAACCTACAAAAAAATTATAAAATAAAACAAGTCTTCTTAAAAATAAACTATTCCTGATGACGACTCTGAAGGTCGAAAGCGCTCGAGTGATGGCTGAATCAAGAACACTCGGAAACATACTATACCAGGGACCAGAAAGTTTGCTCGACGCATCGAGAATACCACAAAAAAAACGCGAAAATTCCGTGTCATTGAACAACGCTTTTTAAATAATTATATATATATATATATATATATTAGTATTGCGCAAAAAGAATAACATCAGATTGAAGGTGAAAATAATTTGTAATAAAATAAAAATAATGATTTCTAAACAGTAAAAATACGAAGGCGTAAGTTCTGTTAGGCGACATTATAAGTTGTCTTAATTGTTATAAGAGTATTGATTTACTCCTCTCCAGGAGTTGGGCACAAGGCCAGTTTTTATCTTACTCCCACAAGTAAGATGTGATCCTAGGTCGGGTCGGGAAAGTGGGGTTTAAAAATTGCCTGGGCAGCCCCGTCGGCATTCCCCGGTAGGGGCGCCTCAGGCAGTAAGCAATAAACTTACTCCTCCCCAAAGAGGGGAGGCGAAGCCTGGGAGGGTGGACCTCATAGAACTGCACAGGACAGACCCATGGACCGGCGTAAATCAAGTCCCGAAGGCCAAGACAATACCAGTCTATGTGGTGCAGTATCCATCGGAACAGATACTACACTTTGATCTTAGCCAATGTTATATGAGATGGGGAGAGTGCTCAATATCGATGATATATATATGGGGTCAACAGTTCATGGTATCAAGTAATTTCATATATTGCGTTATATATTAATCTAATAATACGCGTTGTGCCCGTTTCAATATCTACATGTACATTGAACTATTCCATTGCTTTTAACATTGGGGCAATTCAATATCCAAGCGGCAGTTAGACTACAATTATTTTTTCTAAGTGACTTATAAAAGTTATGGGAAACAATGAAATATGTCGTCATTTTGTTACGGAATAAAGGCAGGGACTAAAATCAGAGTGGAGTATGGTTCTCTCTCTTCGGCCCAAGAGGCCATTTTTTTATGTACTAACGAGTAACCGCTTACCAAGGCCCATAGGCCACTCGAGGATAAGGGTTAATGAGTTTGTCAGGAGAACAGTGAAAAAACAATGCGAGGATTGGTAACAATTGCTGAGACTGGTCCGAATTAGATTATTTAAGAGTACGACTCAACAAGAATTTGCTAACATTGGACTTGAAAACGGTCATGCTATAGTCAGTTGGGAAGCAGTCCCGTGGTATTGTGTTCCACGAACGGATAGTTCTTGGAAAGAAACTTGGCTCGTGGAAATTCCGTTTAGTTTTAGGTACACAAAGGAATATTACAAAGCAGAGTGCTCTGAGCGGCACTTTCCAGATGTGGCAACAGTACTCCATCTTAGGACGCATTTGACTCTTATACATGTAGAGGATTACGTCAGGAGTGAGATACCTTCTGGAGCGGTAGAATGATCCAACCATTTTTCCAGCGATCATAGCAACAGATTTTATGTAAGTCTTCCATTTGAGGTCTGCCATAAAGATCAATCCTAGGAGCTTATCAAAGCAGGAGGCTTCCTCAAGGAGAAAGCCATTCATTTCAATTGGGGCAAAGTGAGGACCAAAGCATTGGTGGTTAAAGGAGAGAAACTTGGTTTTAGATGTATTGATTTGAAAGTAACCAGTCATTTCTTTCCCAGATCGGAAGGAAGAGAAACAGATCTTTATCAACATCATTAATGATCTTCGAAGTGTTGCCATAGATGGTTGTGTCATCTGCATAAATGTCAACGAATGAGCTTCCTCCTAGGCATTACCTCCTCCTTCTGAACGGTGAGGGGGGGGGGACGGTCGTCTGGGCGCCCTTATCGGGGGAATGCACACAGGTCGATCACGGCAAATTTTGTAACCGTGTAAAAGGTGGGGAGCTAAATTCCCTCACGTAACATCCAGTCTTATATTGGAAGATGGGTAAATCCACAAATATAGAATGGTCACTCAGACGTGTGTATTATCAATAGATTATATTGAAGCGGTTAGCTCCAAAAATGGCTTCCAAATGTTATCGACTAGTTTTTTTTCTCTGATTATCCAATCGGTGGCAGAGCAAATTAATCCACCGTTTTAATTCGTCTGATTTTTTCGGATTTTTTTTGTAAATATTAATTTGTTTTGGGATCTGTTTTCTGATCTACTATTGAGCACTATCGAAATAAATACTGGAAAATAGCTAAAAAACATTTTAATATTTTGACTTTATCAGTAGAAGTAGCTATGGATTTTTGGTTCACATCTTCCAAAATTTCTAAAAAAAAATTTTTTATAATTTGTCTAAATAAAATTTCGAACTCGAATAAACTAAAATTTTAAAATGTATTTGAAAGTTTTTCCACGATTCATCAATGTATAGTGGGTGGGTGATGTAACGTGTTTCATTTGAGCCTATGTAAATAAAATAAATAAAAAATTTAAAAAAACGAAACCGTAACAATTTTAACGATTTAGTCGTTTCGCAATCAAAATGGCGGACAATGAACCCTCTGCTAATTTCTGATTTTTTTTCCGACTTCACAAATGTGCAAGTAAACCCAAATAAATCGTTTTGGACTAATTTCTCAACTGTATTTCCTTTAAAATAGGTAAATTTGAAATTATTCAAAAAAAATTATTTGGGTTTACTTGCACATTTGTGAAGTCGGAAATTAGCAGACGGTTCATTGTCGGCCATTTTGGCTGCGAAACTACTAAATCGACCAATTTTTTTTTTAAATAACCCAACGAATCTAATCCTAACAACCCCATAAAATATTGGCGTAATTTTTCTTAGATGAAGTTCGTTTTTTTTTTCTCTATGTCATCACTTGACATTTCTGGGATCTACAAAAATTATTTTTTTTTTTTTTTAACAGCTTACTGTCCGACCATCGGGCTTGAATCAAAGTGGAATACCTATTCTGTCCTCAATCTGTCTTTTGCGGGGAGGGGGCGCATTAAAAATCTTACTTTAACCTCGACTGGATATGTCCACGTGGTCAGTTTTAACGTGGGGAATCCAGCTTTCCCCGAAAAAGAAAACACTCTGGATAGGTGCAAAATTTGCCGTTAACCTACCAGTCGGCATTCCCAGGACGACCGGCCATAAAACCAATCCCCACCCCTCCGAAGTAATGTCTCGGATGATACCCCCCCCCCCTCCACGACCGAACAGAAATATACTCCACTGGCTTTTAAGTCAATAGGTAACATTAACATTGCGGTAATCCGGCATCAAAACAGACCTCCAAAAATAGAATTTAGTTTTTGTAAGTATGGATGTCTAAAAAAGACAATCAGAAATAAAATTTTAAAAAATAATAATAAATAGCGCGCGTGGCGCTGAATACGCGCGACATTACGTTCCCGTGTTTTTAATTTTCAACGCTAGATTCGTCCACATATCGTTTGTATTATGAAGTTTAAATAAATTATTTGTAAACACAGAAGAAATACATAAATGTTGAAAATAGAATTTTCTTTCATGAATGTAAACAAAACATTCCAAAACTTTTTTTTAAAATAAGATTAATAAATGTCTAATTACAAAATTCCATGACGTTAATTTTATTAACTTTTTTTTTTTAATATTAATAAAAACAAAATTATGTAAAAAAAAAAAAAAATTCATTTAAATATTTGTAAAAATATAGACATTCCATGATGCAATGTATTTATTCAATATTACTTTTTTAAAAAAAAGTTATTTTCACTGTTAAATATTTTTGTAATAAACATTTTAATGAAAAATCACTTTCTAGTTTTCCTTATGTGTTGACCTAGATTTTTACGGAGATTCACCAACATTCTGATTGTCTTTTTGGACATCCATACTTACAAAAGCTAAATGTACAAATTATATTTTGGAGGTGTCGGTTGTTATGCCGGATTACCAAAAGTTCTAAGTCTGCATTTTTTTGATTTTCAATGGATAATTTGATAGTAAATTAAAAGGAATTTGTACGTTTAGCTTTTCTAAGTATGGATGTCCGAAAGGACAATCTTGGTAAAAATCTAACAACCGACACCTATAACGACGCTCTGCGCACTAAGCAGTGGCCAACATAATATAGCAAACTAGTTTACTATTACGATAGCCACGACTAAACACAGGACAAATACATAAATTTGAGACAAAAAAAAAATGTTCTTTATTTAAAAATCTCATGTAAATTAAAAAAAAAATTTTTTTTTAAATATTAATAAAAAAAAATATTTTTGGACAAATTTTCAAGAAATCGTAATGAAAAAAAAAAAATTTTTTTTTTCTTAATATGAATAAAAAAAATTGTATGTAAAAAAAAAGAATTCCATGTTAACTTTATGTAATTTCTTTATTTAATATTACTTTTTAAAAAGTGTAAACAAATATTCTTTAATGTTACGTAAAGATATAAGAAAAAATTCCAAGACCTAGATTTTTACTAAGATTATTGTATTTTTGGACATCCATACTTACAAAAGCTAAACGTAAAACTGGTCTGTTTTTTTTTTTTTTTTTTTTTTTAGTTTTGAGTTAAACTTCCGAATTACCAATTAAAAAAAAATCTTTTAAGTCACGTAGAGGCGAGAAACAAACCCGATGTTACAATCTTATTATAGAGATTATAGGAACAAAAATCTAGCAAGAGAAAATAATTGCATCTCGCAAAAAGATGATCAGCTAAGTTACCTATTCAAGAAGCTATTGCGAATATTTATTTTAGAGCGGCTTTTCCTTCAAATTAGAAACACTAAAATGTTATTATTGGAATGAAAACAAATAGAAGAATTTACGATAATTAATATATAGTTTTTAAGTGCAGGTTTCTTTTTGCGCCATACTTCGCCACGTGCACGCAAGGTTTGTTGTTCTATTCGTAGACACGTTGGTAAAAAATGGAAACGGGTCGCGTATATTATTCGAAAGAACTTATCTACTCTCAAAATGAAAAGAAAAATACCACCTCAAATAGGGACGAATCAGGAGAAGAGGGATAAATTAATTTTAAACAATGTGCCAGACGAAAAAGTTTATTCGCCGACTTACTAAATAGAATCTATGGTTTAATCGTAGAATAGTGGCGCAGTTGGTAAATTCGATATTCTTTTGGTTTCAAAGCAAAGAAGAAAAAAAAACTTGATTTTGGTCTATACACTTTCATTCTCGCCAGAACTTAATTGCAAAATTACAGTTTAAAGGTTTCAAAATCACTTTCGAATTTCACACGACCACCGTGAAAAACATTTTTTCAAGTCAACGGGCGATAAACGATGGCAGTAAAGGGTATTCATGCCGCAGCCTTCGATATTCGAAAGTGATTTTAAAGTCTTTAAATTGGCGGAAACGTTTTGACTAGAATTAAAGTTTAAATGCCATAGGTTAAAATAAAGGGTTTAGCTCGAAATTCTGTACAGAGTTCGCATAGAAGATTCCAAAGTCACGGTCGGAGGTGACATCGGCCGAAATATTGTGAATATAACAAACAATATCAGAAGTCATACGTACACATTTACTAATCCTTATTAATAATTCCGAAACTTATTGGCCTAAGTCAAATAGTATGGATAATGAGTGCTTCTAAAAAAAAAAAAATAATAATAATAAGCCAATATTTTATCAATGTTTCATTACATACGAAACAGACACATTCTCGGACAGTGTCAATTGGTACAGATTAAAAACTTCGTGTCATCTTTCAAAAAATAAATACGCTTACTTTAAAAGACAAACGTTAACTTTTATAGACTGGCTGTGTAACATTACAATCAACTAGGACACTTTACACTCAGTTTGGATGTGACGTAGAACAAATACAGAGATATATATATATATATACATATATATATATATATATATATTATACACACACACATTGTGTACTTTGACACGTAATATAGAAAAGACTTTGGATCTAAAATTATATTCATTCAATTTGTTTCAGAGTATTAATAGTAACACTCACAATTATCTAGGTTTTCGGTCAATAAAAAAAAAAAAACGGGTCATATGATTTTATGTTATTGTTTGCTGTTTAACTTTTAGGTTAATAGTAAGTTGTGTTAAAAAAAGAAAAATAGGGATGAAGCAAGCAGACGCATTTAATTTAACTTTTTTTTTTTTTATCTAAACGTGCTTTTTTCTCATTTTGGAGGGGAGGTATATTTAAGGGGTAGAAACTAACTTGAGTAACATCAGTAACTATTACTAGTAGGTCGTCGTCGGTATTTCATTAAAACAAAACATTCACCACCAAAATACGGAGTCACTCCACTTGGGATAGGTTCACATAAATAAAATAAATATATAAATAATTCTTAAAATCAGATTAGAAATACAAGTGGGTCCTTAGCAGGGATTAAATCAAGGAAAACATCGAATTTGCGTGGACATAGACAGAAGAAGAAAACAACAACAAAACAAGCTGGACACAATGTGGGATTTTTTTTTCGCGGGAAATGAAGCAGTGGACATTTAATTTTAAAGTTGCTTAAGATAAAAAGAGAGAAGATAGGTGAGAGAGATAGCGAGGGGGCAATAGAGAGATAGAGAGTGAAAGAAAGAGAGAAGGATAGAGAGGGTAATGAAAACCCTTGAGGATTTGAAGATCGTTTTTTTTATCTTTGCCACGTTAAAAAAATATATACATCCTCGTTGGCCGAGAGAGAGAGTAATTTGGGGTAGAGGAAAGAATTCATTTGACTTACCTGAATAACAAAAAGAAAAGGCTTAAAAAAAAAAATGTTTATATATGGACTGTATTTAATCGCTCGGCGAGTGATCCTAGCTTTAAGCTTGACTGACGCACGCACACACAACATTCGCCATCGATTCTACCGGAAGTTTGCAACAAACCCCACGTGATTACGCCCTTTCATTAGTAACCAGACAAGCACTTAACTCCCTTCTTATTATTCAGATACCCTTCATTTCTTTTTTTTATTTTATTTAGTAAATAAATAAAATATTTTCTTATTCTATACCCGTCGTTTTTACTTATTCTATATCCGTCGTTTTTTTTTTATATTTGTCTTTTTTTTTTTTGCTTAAAAACAAACTTTTTTTTCCGGAAAATTGCTTGGCCTTTCCTTAAAGACAGGACAGAACGATAACCTTCCTTGTTTTAATTAGTTTCTTTTTATTTAAAAAAAAAAATAAATAAAATGCTGATAGAATAGACGAAGAAATTGTTTTACTTTAATAATACAATAAGCTTATATATATATATATATATATATATATATATATATATATATATATATATATATATGTGTGTGTGTGTTTAAATTCAAACAAACTTTTTTGCGGAAAAATTAGATGATCCCGGATCCGTTGTTGGCCTTTCCTGAAAAAAAAAAAAACGGGACACTAGAAAGAAATTCTGCCTTTTTGTCATGACCCAGTCATACGGTCACAAAGTGCCGTGACCTACGTATTTATCCTAAAACAAGGCATATTGCCATTGAAGCGTAAGGAGCTACTGTGATGACTGAGGAGTGATATTGATGGGGAATTGTTTTATTTTATTTTTTTTATTCGATATTTGGTAATTTCATTGTTTAGGTGCCTAAAAACGAAGCGTGCTCTATTCCGAACATCAACTGAGACTTAAAAAAAAATACATTACATTAAGTAGATTATCGGATTTAGGTGGTCCGAACATCAGTGACAGTTTGTTGTTCGCCGAACAAAATGTCACTAACACCTCCCCTCTCTCTCTCTAATAATAATAATAATAATAATAACAACCATAATAATAATTTGGGTACTTCTGCAGTTTACGGACCGTGCTGAAATAATGTTATTATTTAGAAACCTATTCTTAACATGGGGAGGGGGGGCTTTGTTAACTATTCTGTACTTTCATCTAACAATTTAATAACAAAAGATAACGTAAAAATTGAATTTAACTTGAAAATCCTATCTAAAAAATAGCACGGTCTGTAAACTACAGAAGTACCATAATTTGTTGTCACTCAGACTCCAGGGAACACCACCGGTTACGGTTAATGATCTGTGTGAGAACTTCTTCTTCTTCATCATCATCATCATAATAGCAGCAGCATCAATCCACGAAAAAAACAGATCTGAAGTATTGTTTTATTGGGTCCTAGGAGGCAGGGTTGCGGAGTCGGAATCGTAAGAATGCTAGGAGTCGAAGTCGGATTTTTTTAAATTGAACTCCGATTACAACTGGATATTGGAAGATTTTAAAATAAAGAGTCAAAGTCGGATATTTTGTAATTGTCGGAGTCGGGTCATATACCTTCCGACTCCACAATCCTGCTGGGGGGGGGGGGGGAGTTCCGACGGGTCCGATCACGACAAATTTTGCATCCATCCAGAGTGCCCTCTATTTGAGGGGAGCTAGATGTTCCTCCGCGTTAAACTTACATAATAACTAATCTTGCTAAGTAGGAGGGGGGGATAAACATGGTGTATAAACATGTTTTAGCGAAATCAGGGCGACAGTGCCACTCGTTTTTTTTTCTGGTAATTAATCTACTGAATATAATTTTAATAAAATTTCAGAAGAGGGTTTGGAATATAGGCCGCCTCGTTTTACGCCCCTAAACTAGGAAATTGTTCATCTTAAATAATAAACGGAATAAGAAACTCTTTTTTTTATATCAAAATTTAATTTATCAAAATTCTTTTCACTTCAATTCTGAATCATAAACAATTGCATTGAATATACACGTTCACAAAATTTTTTTTCAGAAAATAAATAAATGCCCTTCTCTTTTTAAAATGTTTCTTTTTGATACTTTTATTCACTCCACACAAGACATATTGCTACTGAGACATAAGGAGGTACTGTAAATTTGAAGCTATATCAATAGGGCCATCCTAAGTGGGGAGTTGCGCAGCAAGGGGTTTATTCACATTGCCTTTAAATTTCTGCATGTTGATACAGTCAGGGAAACAGGGAGCAGGGAGGGAATTCCAAAGTCAAGCGGTCCGAAGAAAGAAGCTATGAGAGTAGAAATTTTCCGGCATCTTTGAACCTCTACGGTCAAGGATTTTAGTTGGGTTTGTCGGGTGGGGTGGGGGGGGTATTTACGTTGAGGTGGTACAAGTGCAATAAGTTCGTCGGAGAACATTCCGTTGGAGTACCTGCAAAACAGGCATAGTGATGTGATGATGGGACAGGGACTGGAACTTGGTTGGCAGTGTTGGACTTGTTAGGTTAGAGATTCTTTTTTGCACCCTACCCAAGAGGGAGAGGATAGTGGTTGGTGCACCAGCCCAGATGTGGCAACAAGTGTAGTATAGGGTAGTATCGCAAGATCAGATGTGATAGAAAAAGATTACATTCCTCGGTTTTTGATAAAAGGTGGACACAAGTAGCAAACTTGTGTGTACGAAAAGGAGTCAAGTATTAGTATGTGTTTCCTACCTGGGCATGGCGCACACGGTTCCTGGTCTTGTCGGACCCCAGCCCTTCGGGTAAGTTTAGCTTCTTAGCTAGTCGACTGAATGGGTTACTCCCCCCTCCCCCGGTAATAGAAATTCTCCAAGATGCCCACTCCCTACTTTCAATTTTTTGTCTTCGGCCTCTCTCAAATTGCATTTATCCCCCATTTTATTTATCCCCCCACTTAGATCCCACTCCTATTTAGAGATTGATCTACTTGTTTTCGGTTCTGAATAAACCGAAAAACAATGGGCAGTCTATTATTTAGAAAGGGTTGTGAGGATCTTACTAACCGGTTTTTTGTTTTTCTTTCTTACACTCCACATTATACTCCAATGAATTTTTGTATATATAATCATATTTATGAAAAATAAAAATTTCAAACCAATTTGGGGATATCTTAAGTAGGATTGCCCCCTAGAGTAAATGTGGTATTGTGGTGACTGAGATGATTCTAGTTAAGAGTAGGATAGACATTTTTTATCGTCTTTGACCAAGGATGATCAACGACCCCCATATCCCACACTTTTGATACCTAATTTGTTCCAAATGTAATTTTTCATATTTTGTGCAAATAAATATTTCAAAGTGTAGTATCTGTTCTGTCCTCGATCAGAAGGGGAAAATCCTCCTCGATTGAAACAATTTTTATAGTTTGTTCTTCAATCCAGAGTGCCCCTTCTTGATGAATTGGACCCCCCCCACACACACACACACACACTTTAAAAACCGACCATGTGCTTAACTTTGCTCTCGTGGGGAGGCAAGTAAATAGGGACACCCGCAATGCTTTTTCGCTCACATACCCATATTTTTTTTTTTTTAATTTTATATAATGAATAATTAAAAAACAACAAAAAATAATGTAAAATTGTACCCTAACCCTAACCGCGCTGTCCACGGAAAATATAAATGAGATTCTATCTTGTCGTGTAATTACACGTCAACACCCAGGAAATTACCGACAAAAAATAAAAATTAAACATTTTAGAGTGGGAGTCGACTTTATTATATAAATGTAATGTAAAACGATCACCCAGTTCTGGACTACATAGCGTAGGACAGAACGAGTAACTATTTTTTGTAATGTAATAGGTGGCATTTCTTTCTCTTTTTTTAATTTCTTTTTCAGAACCACTAGATTTTTTTCTAGTATTTCAACGCAGTGTTGTTTCCGTATTGCCCTTCCATACTTAGGATTAGTGTTGGCCACCATTCTGAAAGTACAAAAAACATGGTTACTCGTTCTGTTATACGCTATGTAGTCAAAACTTGGGTGATCATTTTACGTAAAATGTATATCGTAAAATGCATCCCACTCTAAAGTCTGATATTTTATAACATTTTTTCCCGGGTATTTCCAGGGTTTTGATGTATGATCGCCCGAAGAAAATAGAATCTCATTTTTATTTTTCCATTGACAGCGTGGAGGAAAGCGGGGAAATTTTAACGAAAACAATATGAATTCTATTATAATAAACTTGTTTTATTTCTTTTTTTTCTGTTTGCACCTCACATGCATGTGAAAGAATCTATTATTATACTAAGGCTGAGTTAATCAAAGTTTGTTTCCCGAAGGTTTTTTCCTATATACTTTGATGACACAAAATACAGGCTTAAATAGCCCTCACTTCTACGATTGACTTATGTTTCGAAACAAAAATCCATTTTAATTCTTCTACTTGGCGGTAAATTTTAATTAACTGAACAAGTCATCCATTTTTCTCTTAGCTATCTATGTATTTTTCTTTCCCTCTCTCACTCTGTAAATTCAAATTTTTTTTAATGCCTCTGTGAGAATTTAGAGAAAGAGTGACCCTCTCCTTTCAGCTAATTTTCCTAGAGTATTAATGTTATACCTAACTTTATATATATATATATATATATATATATATATATATATATATATATAGAGAGAGAGAGAGAGAGAGAGAGAGAGAGAGAGAGAGATTTCATGTACAGGATAAACTCTTAAACTAATGAATAGATCATTATGAATTTAGAAATATATATTCTCGTCAACACGGTGAGTAACATGGGTACATTATTGTTTTGTAAACTTACCATTTAGGGAGTGCACACACCTAAATTCACACCGTCCCCCCTATATATATATATATATATATATATATATATATATATATAGAGAGAGAGAGAGAGAGAGAGAGAGAAGAATACTCGTCCCAGGACAGGTAAAATGAATTCCCCCAACAGAACAGTTTGGAACCACTTTTATGTCCCTTTACTGTTAGATGAAACAGATTTCATCTAGAAAGAATAAACAATTTATATTTAAAAGGGAAGTAACTATTTGCCCTTGGTTATCTCTCTTGTATCAAAGGTGAGTTATGTCCCTTGCATTTTCCAGACAGCAGAAAGTTCAGATTGGACGTGTCGCACAGTGCTCTTCAATTTATACATATAAACTAATAAGTAATTCTTCTTCACTTGTAAATAGAGAATAAATATTAATTGTTGATTTATACAGAAGAGTTTTTATTCAATTCATACTTTATATTCGTCCCATATCTCACAATAACCACCACTTCGCTTACGAAGACTAACATCAATATATAATGATACTAAACCTGATGTCATGAACTGTTATTCTAATTTTGATCAAAATCGATTACATCATTTTGATTCTATTAGATGTCTAAAATTTAAGCTTAAGGGATCTAAAGAAGAAATTGGAATTCAGGGAATATTGCCTAATTGGTGTCTAATGAATATGGATCAAATTTAATGCAAATCTGAAATATATAAATTTTCAAATGGAAGGTTGTTCTCATATAAACTCTTTCAAATATTCCAAAGAAACTGAAATTTGGGAAATATTTATTAACCGATGTCTTATTATTAAAATTTCACACAAATCGGAGGTATCTAAATTTTCATGATGAGTTCCACCCCCTTTTAGCACCCTTTTCATAAAACTAAATGAGACTAAATATAGCCCATATTACCCATCCTTACGCCTAGCAGTTGTGTTCCAAAATTCATAATGATCGGTTCATTAGTTTAGGAGTTTATTCTGTACAACAAAAAAATATATATATATATAAACATATAACTAACTTTATATACCTAACTTAATATATATGCACCCCTTGAGTCTTAAAATTTACAAAAGAAATAATGTGCCCATGTTACTCACCGTGTTGCTTAGAATATATATTCCAAAATTCATAATGATCGGTTCATTAGTTTAGGAGATTATTCTATAAATATATACTAGAAAAACACCCGTCCCAGGACGGGTATAAGCAATAAATATAGCATTTGTTTTTAATTTTAATGTTTTTTTTCTTTTTTTTCCATATGATTGGGAATCCATCAGAGATCACATCAGAGATGCCCTATGGAGTAAAAGAATTTCTATCCCTGCTGACCAGTGCGCAAATGAGGTAATTGAATGGGTCAAAGAAGGCATAGAAGCACATGTTCCCCTGCGGAAATTCTGTAGCAAGCATTTCACCGATTCAACTGTCATAAATCAACTACAAATAGGCAGAAATTTATAGCATCTAGAAATCATAGTAAGAGTGTAATAGCCGCAGCTAAGGGAAGATTTACCGAGATGACCAGAAAACGCATTGAGTCGCAGAAACTAGGAACTTGCGATTTCTAGAAAATCTATAATAGTGTGGTGAACAATCAACAATTTCCGCTGCTATTCAATCACAATGATATCGTTTACACGGCAACTGATAAAGCTAAACTGCTTTCCAAACAGTTCATCTTGAATTCCACCTTTGACTCCGCAAACTACTCCCTCCCAAATTTCCCATTGCGGACAGAAGACACACTTGATGATCTTACCATCACTCATTCCCATGTCCAGGATACTATAAAAAAAACTTGACACCTCCAAAGCATGTGGGCCTGATCTTATCCCTGCTATAGTACTAAAGAAATGCTCTGCAGAGCTGGCCTCTGTCCTCTCCAAACTTTACAACAAATGCCTTGCCGAATCTTGCTCCCTTGATAGTTGTACAATTGCCTCTGTGGTACCAGTGGTCAAAAATTCTGGTAAAAGAACTGACCTGCAACATTATCGCCCCATTAGTCCCCTCCACTCTTCGCTAAAATCTTATGGATTTAGGCAAGCCCGTTCTACTGTGGATATCTTAACGGTCATCTCTGAAAGCATATACCATACAGTGGATAAGGCAGGTGAAGCTAGGGCGGTAGTTCTTGATATATGACAAGTTCTGGCATGAAGGCCTTCTCATCAAAATTAATTCGTACAGTATTACTGGACAGATATTTGATATAATCAGATCTTTCTTAACCAAAAGAAAGATCCAGGTTGTCCTCGATGGCCCTGCATCCAAACAATATGACATTAATGTGGGTGTACCCCAGGGGTCGATCCTAGACCGTTATTATTCTTGATCTTTATAAACGACCTCCTTGATGCAATCGTGTCCGAGATGGGTATATTTGCCGATAATGACACGCTCTATTCTCGGCATGCAGGTAAAACGAATGTGCACATATCTAAGGCAATGGCTGATTCCTTAAAAAATGACCTCCACTCTGTAGTTGAATGGGGACATAAATGGATGGTAACATTTAATGCTACTAAGACAAAGCTCCTGTCCTTCAACAATTATAAGAAACCTTTCCAACCATCAATTGTCATGGCTGATAGCACTCTACCCGAGAGTCCAACATTCAAGCTCCTCGACCGACCATTCACAGATAACATGAATTAGAACAAATACATAGAAGATCTGGGATAAATCAAGAAACTGTCAGTTACCTCATCAAAAACAACCTACTCAGTGACAAGCAATATGGATTTCGTCCTGCAAGATCAACAGCTGATATGCTGAGTGTAATATCACACAGGATCAGTGAATCTATTAACAGAAAATTTGTTTCTAGAGCAATAGCTCTTGACATATCAAAGACCTTTGATAGGGTTTGGCACAAAGGTTTACTTCACAAGATTGCTAGTTATGGAATATCTGGAAATGTCCTCTCAACAATCAAAGCCTTTCTCTCTGATAGGTCCATGAAAGTAGTCGTTGATGGGCAGAAGTCTAAAGCATATAATATTAATGCTAGTGTGCCGCAAGGATCCATTCTGGTCCCATCCCTCTTCCTGATCTTCATCAATGATCTCCTAAATCATATCCTAAGACCATTCGTTGACATTTATGCAGACGACACAACCATCTATGGCAGCACTTCGAAGAGCATTGATGATCAGGATCTGGCTGATTCTCTCTCTCCCGACCTGGAGCACGTCGTGCAATAGAGAAAAATGTGGCTGATTACTTTTAATACGTCTAAAACTAAACTTCTCTCCTTTCACCACCAACGCTCGGATCCTCACTTTGCCCTAATTGTAATGAACGGCTCTCTCCTTGAAGAAGCCATCTACTCTGACAAGCTTCTAGGACTGACCTTCACTCCAGATCTGAAATGGAATACTTACATCAAATCCGTAGCTACGGTAGCTGGAAAAATGGTTGGATCATTCTACTGCTCCAGAAATGATCTCACTTATGATGCAATCCTCTACCGGTGTAAGAGTCAAATACGTCTTAGGATGGAGTACTGTTGCCACATTTGAGGACGTACTGCTCAGAGCATCCTTTCCTGCTTCAACAGAGTGAAAAGGCGAATCGAAATCTAGTGGGAGATGTCCTCTTCTCTTCACAACAGCCTCTTTCTAACAGAAGTGGGGTTGATAGTCTTTCTCTGCTCTATCGTCATTTTCATGATAGGTGCTCGACTGAGCTTCAATCTATGGTTCCCCCCCTTGTAAAAAATGCACAGCAAAAACTCATCTCGCTACATTTACAACAAATGTAGAAATGTAAAACATTTACAACAAAAACTCGTCTCGCTACATTAACAACAAATGTAGAAATGTAAAACATTTACAACAAAAACTCATCTCGCTACATTTACAACAAATGTAGAAATATAAAACATTTACAACAAAAACTCGTCTCGCTACATTAACAACAAATGTAGAAATGTAAAACATTTACAACAAAAACTCATCTCGCTACATTAACAACAAATGTAGAAATGTAAAACATTTACAACAAAAACTCGTCTAGCTACATTTACAACAAATGTAGAAATGTAAAACATTTACAACAAAAACTCGTCTAGCTACATTTACAACAAATGTAGAAATGTAAAACATTTACAACAAAAACTCGTCTTGCTACATTTACAACAAATGTAGAAATGTAAAACATTTACAACAAAAACTCATCTCGCTACATTAACAACAAATGTAGAAATGTAAAACATTTACAACAAAAACTCGTCTAGCTACATTTACAACAAATGTAGAAATGTAAAACATTTACAACAAAAACTCGTCTAGCTACATTTACAACAAATGTAGAAATGTAAAACATTTACAACAAAAACTCGTCTCGCTACATTAACAACAAATGTAGAAATGTAAAACATTTACAACAAAAACTCATCTCGCTACATTAACAACAAATGTAGAAATGTAAAACATTTACAACAAAAACTCGTCTAGCTACATTTACAACAAATGTAGAAATGTAAAACATTTACAACAAAAACTCGTCTAGCTACATTTACAACAAATGTAGAAATGTAAAACATTTACAACAAAAACTCGTCTAGCTACATTTACAACAAATGTAGAAATGTAAAACATTTACAACAAAAACTCATCTCGCTACATTAACAACAAATGTAGAAATGTAAAACATTTACAACAAAAACTCGTCTAGCTACATTAACAACAAATGTAGAAATGTAAAACATTTACAACAAAAACTCGTCTAGCTACATTAACAACAAATGTAGAAATGTAAAACATTTACAACAAAAACTCGTCTAGCTACATTTACAACAAATGTAGAAATGTAAAACATTTACAACAAAAACTCATCTCGCTACATTAACAACAAATGTAGAAATGTAAAACATTTACAACAAAAACTCGTCTAGCTACATTTACAACAAATGTAGAAATGTAAAACATTTACAACAAAAACTCGTCTAGCTACATTTACAACAAATGTAGAAATGTAAAACATTTACAACAAAAACTCGTCTCGCTACATTGACAACAAATGTAGAAATGTAAAACATTTACAACAAAAACTCGTCTAGCTACATTTACAACAAATGTAGAAATGTAAAACATTTACAACAAAAACTCGTCTAGCTACATTTACAACAAATGTAGAAATGTAAAACATTTACAACAAAAACTCGTCTCGCTACATTGACAACAAATGTAGAAATGTAAAACATTTACAACAAAAACTCGTCTAGCTACAT
Source organism: Sepiola atlantica (assembly GCA_963556195.1). Classification (NCBI taxonomy): domain Eukaryota; kingdom Metazoa; phylum Mollusca; class Cephalopoda; order Sepiida; family Sepiolidae; genus Sepiola; species Sepiola atlantica. The sequence continues at coordinate 75,404,713 of OY744532.1, read as the reverse complement.
TTACAACAAATGTAGAAATGTAAAACATTTACAACAAAAACTCGTCTAGCTACATTTACAACAAATGTAGAAATGTAAAACATTTACAACAAAAACTCATCTCGCTATATTAACAACAAATGTAGAAATGTAAAACATTTACAACAAAAACTCGTCTCGCTACAGCCACTGTAAATAATTTTTCTTTTCTTCCTCTGTTTACCTAAATCTAAACGGAACTCCCATGAGCAAAGTTTCTTTCCAAGAACTACCCGTCCGTAGAACACAATACCATGGGGCTGCTTCCTAAATGACAACAACATGGTCGTTTTCAATGTTAACAAATTCTTGCTAAGTCACCCTCTTTGATAATCAGGTTCTGTCCAGTTTCAACCATTTTTACCAATCCTCACTGTCCATCTGACACTCATTAACCTTTTGTCCTCGAGTGGCCATTGGGCCTTGATAAGCGGTGACTCGTTAGTACATAAAAAAAAGAAAAAGATACTGCCAAGGCTGCTGCAAAGAAAGTGGGCTCCATCTACCGTGCTAGAAAACTTCTTACACCTGCCAGTATCCTATATCTCTATAAAGCCACCATTAACCCATGCATAGATAATTGTTGTCACATCTGGGCTGTTCAAAAAAGAATCTCTAATCTAATAGGTCCCACACTGTCTGCCAAGTTCCATCCCCTGTCTCATCGCCGCAATATTGCACTCCTATGCTTGTTTAACAAGTACTTGAATCGAATGTGCTCCGATGAACTTGCTTGCTCTGATGCCCCCTCGACGTAAATACCTCCGCCCAACCCGACAATCAGCTAAATCCTATCCATTCACTGTTGAGGTCTCCAGATGCCGGAGGGCTTTCTACATTAATAGCTTCTTTCCTCGAACTGCTAGCCTTTGGAATTCAATCCCTGCTCCCTGTTTCCCTGACTGTACCAACATGCAGAAGTTTAAATGTAATATTAACAAATATTTCGCTGCACAACTCCCCACTTAGGATGCCCCTATGGATATGGCTAAAAATTTACAGCAGCCCCTTACGTCCCGGTGGCAATATGCCTTTTTTAGGGTGAATTAAAGTATTAAAACAACATTTAAAATTTGAAAAAATAATGTTATATTTATTGCTTATATCCTCCCTGGGACGGGTATTATACTAGTATCGTTATAAAGTTAGATGTTTCTATATTATCCGTAAGACTAAAACAGAAGTAAAGACACATATTATTTTTAGTTATGCAAAAAGAATTTCTTAACAGATATGTGAATCTTCGAATGAAATCAAAATGGAAAAAATAGTGATAGTAGTTATGACCCAACGGGTCACATGTAGTCTAGTAAACAATAGAATACATCATTCTTTTACAAACGCTTTTTGGAAAGAAAAAAAAAATGTCTCTCTTTCACCTTTAATACAAAAGAAAAAATAATGCCAAACCTCATGAGCGTCTTCGACTCTTATTTCATACAAGCCGAGGGTAAACCATGACACATTCTGATTCTAGGGTCTGGTTCGCTAGGACCCCCGGGCCTTTTGTCTGAATGAGGTATGGTTCAGTTCAGTCCTATGCATTACCTCCTTCTTTGAGAGGGGTTGATTTATTGCCTGAGGCGCCCCCTACCAGAAAATTACGACTCGTCGGTTCTCGGCTATTTTTATACCCTTCCAGAGTGCCCCCCTTGGAGGTAAGCTGGATTCTTCCCCCACCCCTCCTCCAACATAAAACTGATTTCGTATCTAACTTTGCTGCAGTGGGAAGCAGGTATTTCTTTGTGTGTTTTAACGTTCATCATGAGACATTGTCTTGGGCTAGGAGCAAAGTTCAGTATCTGTTCTGATACTACTCTTCATCTTTTCTGTACTCGGTCAGTGAAGAAGAAATCCTTCTAGACTGAGGCAATTTAAATTTTTATCCCAATCCAGAATGCCTCCTTTTGAGGCAAGTAAATAGGGACTTGCTTTCACAGCCAGTCACACTACACAGCCTTATTTCTTCTTTAATGAATAATCTAAATGAATAAATGCGAAAGCTGTTTTCATTTATCACACCTACATTACCATCAAAACGCTTCACTGTTATTTAAATCAATAATACAATATTTTATTTACCTCCCCAGGAGGTTAGGCACAAGGCCAGTTTTATCTTACTCCCACAAGGTAAGATGTGACCCAAGGTCGGGTCGGGAAAGTGGGACTTGAAAAGCCAGCGCCCGAGAAAGTGAGCACTCTGGCCATTAAACATTGCCTGGGCAGCCCCGTCGGCATTCCCCGGTAGGGGCGCCTCAGGCAGTAAGCAATAAACTTACTCCTCCCCAAAGATAGGGGGGCAAAGCCTGGGAGGGTGGACCTCCTAGAACTGCACAGGACAGACCCATAGACCGGCGTAAATCAAGCCTCGAAGGCCAAGACGATATCAGTTTATGGGGTGTAGTATCCATCGAAACAAAGGCTGATCAATAATACAATATAGTCTTTTGAAATACTGTATATATAGTAGAAACCAAAGAGCCAAATACATCTATTTGTATGCCTAATTTGCATAACTATCTTTTAAACAGTTTATAATAAACTAACGTTTTGTGTTATTCAGTTGTAATTTTATTTTTCCATATACAATAGTTTTGTCGATATTAACAGTAATCAATTCAAGTGATTTAATGAAAAAAAAAGGATAAATTGCCAAAACCTTTCTTAAAATATTATGTTCATTAATTTTCAAGGGAGGTAATTTAAATGAAAACCAATATATTTTCGCTAGATAGAAAGAAAGATATACCGACTAGACCTAAGAATAGTAAGAAGAGTTCATAGAACCAGGGGGGGGGGACTGCTTTCTCACTCCCCCCCTCTCTATCTGCAAGAAGAATGTCTTAACAGATATGTCACAGTTTATCAATTTTTTTTTCGAATGAAATCAAAAGTAGAATAAATAGTGGTAGTTATTGTGACTCAACGGGTCATGGGTTCGTCTATAGCAGTAATACTACAAACGGCACCAACAACAACAACAGCAGTGGCAACAAGCCGCCATTAACGATGTTTTGAATCGCTTCTTGACTTCTAAGCCGGATGCTGATTGGAGCAAACATTTAATTTCGATTCTGATTTGCTCAATCAGAAACAATCTCTCATGCGAGCAGAAGACTCTTCCCAGAGTTTATGAAAAGGAGCGCTCACTACTATTCTTCGTCTTTTAGCCACGAGACAGCACAGCTCTCTGACTCATCCACGTTGCTCCGTTCAATTATGAAATTTCTATCTAGGGACGCAAACCATAAACAAAAAACACCTACACGTCTACTGGCAGATTAAACTGAATATTCAATTCAGATAATAAACTTATTCTTCAGTTTTCACCTCTGTCTTAATTGTGAAAGAAGATGAACTTCAAATTAAATCTTTTGCCAAAAAGTAGTAAAGTGCAACAAGCCATGTAAAAGAACTGTTAGAAGACGTGTACATTTATATAACATCTGAATGTTCTGTCCTAGGTGACTTTAATCCTGGATATCATAGACATCGTCACTACCTCTGGTAAGCTGTTCCACAAAGTAGAATCACGCACAGAGAATGTTGTCTTGCTTCTAAAAAGACGAAAGCGACTATGATACATCCTTTGCTGGGTTCCATGGAGACCAGGTCTTGGCTCTGGAGTGGAAAACTTCTCGGAAGGTATATTTAAATTCTGGTTGATATTTTACGCGAGAAACGCGTCCCTACACATCTTCCGCTGCTCAAGTGAAGTGTAATTTTCCAAAGATCAGCTACCATGACAAATTCAGGAGTCTTGAACTGTTTGTCGTCTGTAAACTAACCACGTCTTCTGACAACCTTTCTTTTCTCTTCTCCTTTTCCTATCTTGATTTATTATCTCCCTTTTCTGTTGTCTTTTTCCTGTTTATTTATTTTTATCTTTCTTTTCTGTTCTCTCTTTTCTTTTATTTCATATCTTTCTTTTCTCTTTTTCCTTTTCTTTATTTCTTGACTTCCTTTTCTTTTCTCGTTTTCCTTTCATTTTTTTTCTTTCTTTTCTTTTCTCTCTTTTCTTTTCTTTTATTTCATATCTTTCTTTTCTCTTTTTCCTTTTCTTTATTTCTTGACTTCCTTTTCTTTTCTCGTTTTCCTTTCATTTTTTTTCTTTCTTTTCTTTTCTCTTTTTCCTTTATTTTTTTCTCGTCTTTCTTTGCTCTTCACATTTTCCTTATTTATTTCTTATCTTTCTTTTTCTTCTCTTTTTCCTTTATTTATTATATTTCTTTTCTTATCTAATTATCCTTTCTTTATTTCTTATTTATCTTTTCTCTTCTCTAATTATCCTTTTCTTTATTTCATGTCTTTCTTTTCAATTTTTTTCTTTCTTTATTTATCTTTCTTTTCTCTTCTCTTTTTCCTTTTCAGTATTTCTTATATTTCTTTTCACTTCTCTTTTTTCCTTTCTTTATTTCTTATCTTTCATTTCTCTTCTCTTTTTCCTTTTCAGTATTTCTTATATTTCTTTTCACTTCTCTTTTTTCCTTTCTTCATTTCTTATCTTTCATTTCTCTTCTCTTTTTCCTTTTCATTATTTCTTATATTTCTTTTCACTTCTCTTTTTTCCTTTCTTTATTTCTTATCTTTCATTTCTCTTCACTTTTTCTTTCTTCTCTTTTTTCGTTTCATTATTTCTTATTACTCTTATCTATTCTCGTTTTTCTTTTCTTTATTTCTTCTTTCTTTTCTCTACTCTTTTTCCTTTCTGTATTTTTGTTGTGATCCTGTAAAGGGGTCGGAATGAAAACACCAACTCTGAGTTTAGAGAAAATAAGTATCTTGAAGAAAAGTATGACACAACAGAGAAACAATAGTGGTTGTATGGTATAGACTGTGGTTGATTCAACACTGAGGAGCAGGTTCTCCCAGTATTCATGGTGAACTGAAGAGTCCAAAGTCCGTTGTAGGTAAGGTACCATAACACCTCCTCCCAAGCCTTACCTCCTCAAGAGTCATAGCATCGTTTCCTTTTTGGATTGATGCTATTCTGAAGCAGCTTGAGGTAGCTATATGTGGAAAGTGTTGTATCTGGTAACCATAACTTTATCCTAGGGCGTGCTGTCGGTGTCTATTGATAGTCGTTCCCTGATTTGGTTTAGGTGTCTTTTATGAGAGAACTGAGGACCTCTATCAAATTCAGATCTGATATCCTCCATTTTTTTAAATTCTAGACTTCTGATTTTGGAGCACATCTTTAAATTTGGAAAAATGTCTTCTTTGTTTTGACATTCAACTTCAAGACAAGTCACCTTATCTTTCATACTCTTTAGCTCTTTTAAGATTCTTTGAGTTGAAACTTTAGTGATTCCAGCTCTTGAACCATGAATTCACTCTCTTTAACCTTCAACTGGTTATCCAAAGAATTTGATTTAGTTTCTTTCCGTTTAGTGTTAGCTATTTTCAGCGTGAATTGTGTGTCCTTATGTGCTTTAATTTTTGCCGACAATTTATTTTGTGTCCATTTCATACGATTTTTAATGGTTGAAACAAATTCCTTCTTTGGTTTTTCTAAGTCGGTCATCCGATATTTTATTTTCTGGCTAAAAATCTTGGTTGTTAACCGCCAGAGGTTGAACCGCTGCATCAAGTCTATGCCAAACAAATTATTGGTGTTTCTTAATACGAACATTTTTACTTTTTTCATAGTTCTGTTTAAAGTAATTTCAGTAATCATTTCACCCTCGAAGTTACTTTTTTCACCAGTCACCGTTCTGGCTATTTGGTTGGTTTTTAGCATGGTCGGTTTCCCCAACATTCTCCATGTATGCATGTTGATAATCGACACATCTGAACCAGAATCCAATTGTAATTTTACGTTTTTATTTAGGACTTTAACCTGAACATATTTTCTTATAATTCTGCCGCCATGTTTGTTCGTTTTTGTGGATTTAACCCGAGTTGCATTTCCTTTATTCGTTCTGCAATGTGAACTCTTGTGTCCGACTTTATTACCAGTAAGACAGGTTTTAAAACGATATGGGCAACCTGTTACTCAATGAAGGCTTTCACAACGAAAACAGGGGCTCGGCGGTAATTTATCCTGTTTTTTATTGGGCTGGCTTAATTTAGTAGAGGCGTGAAATTCCTTTTTTTTTGTTTTGAATTGTTTTTGATGGAGAGTTAAATTTTGACTTTTGACGTATCTTTCTTATGTATGCAATGCCCGACTCTTCAATGTCCTCCGAATCTTGTTTAACACTTATAAATCTCTGGCAGTCTTCAGCTAATTTCTGTAGTGTTAAATTCGGTTCACTTTTTAATTTATTTAGAACCCTACGACTGATTTCAACGTCTTTTCCTGATACAAACCCTTGTACGAAAATTAAGCATTTAAAGTTATCAGCACTAAGTTCTGTTTATTTGAAATCGTCACAATGTTTATTGAAGATCGATGCGAACGTTAAATAATCTTCATTGTCTTTTTTGACCAAGTTTAAACACTTCCAGCGTTTGTGAAACAGAAGTCTTGGGGCTAAATAATTTAGTTAAAAGATTAACAGCTTCAGTAAAAGTCAAATCGCTCGTTTTTCGGGACAAACTGAAGTCCATAAACTTAGTACGTTCGGTGGTGCTTAATTTTCGAAGCAGAAGGCGAACCTTTTTAGAGTTTTCCCAATTTTCACAATCTATTTTGTATAGATCCTCATATCTTCTAAAATACGAAGCAAAGGTTTTATCCTCGTCTGGGGAATAAGTGAAATTGTCAATTGCATTTCAAACGGCATTCTGCGAGAAAGTATTATCGTTTTCGTTACTTTGACCGTTGTTTGCATTAATCCTTTAATCTTTTCGTCGGTTTCTTTTTTGTTCTAGTAGAAGCTTTTGAAATCTTTCTTCAGTTTTCTGTAGCCTTTCGTCGACTTCTTTTTTTGTACTAGTTGCTGTTGCATTTGAAACTTCATCAGTTCTTTTATAGTAGCTTTAAAATTTTCCATGTTTAAAATGTGTCCTATTAGAATACGGCTTTTTAGAAATTCTTTCTTCTATATTACGCTTGCTAAACGTAATCTTAATTGTAAAAAGAGTATAAAACCCTCTTTTTTCTCGACAAAAAAAAATCACTTTTCTTTTCTTTTTTAGTACTCTTTTCACGTAACCGTATAATTTGCGGTCGGCACTTTAGTCAACAGAGAAACAATAAAAATACAATTTAATTTTTTTTGTTAAAAATGAACAACAGTGTCGGAATAGCAATACACAAATCACTGACCTTTCTTCAATGAGAAAAACAATAAGTTGGTCTTTTTACGTGTATTAGAACTAGGACGTTGTCTGGGGAATTTGCCGTTGATTTCTCCACGTTTGTCCTTTTTTAAGGTTCTCCTTAATATACTTTGTCGCCAGTTGTGACGTCCATTTTAAGGTTCTCAAAGTATCCCTTACTGTAACCACGTCGTCAGTAATTGTGGTGGTGTACGTTCGAAATTCCACGTCGCCAGTTGTTGTGGAGTCCTTTTTAAGGTTCTCAAGAAAACCCCTTAGTGTTGTTGTTGTGTCCCGTGTTAGTTCGAATACCTCGTCACCAGTTGTTGTGAGGTCCTATTTAAGGTTTTTCGCGAGTAAACGGGCCGGAATGAAATCACAAACTCGGAGTTTAGAGAAAGCAAGTATATTGAAGAAAAATATAATACAACAGAGAAACAAAAGTAGTTGTACGTCAGTCTTAACTGCTAGTATAGACTGGGGTTGATTCAGGTATTTAATTCCTTTTCACCACAGGAATATGTGGCACAATGCCGGAAAGTGGGGGAGATCAAGCCAGCGCCTATAAAGAAAGAGCACTCTGGCCTCTAAAATAATTGCCTGGGCAGCCCCTGGGAATGCCGACGGGGCTCCCAGTATTTATGGTGAATGGAATAGTCCAAAGTCCGTCATAGGTAAGGTACCATAAAAAATTCTTATCTTTCTTTTCTCTTATATTTTTCCTTTCTTTATTCCTTATTCTTCTTTCCTCTTCTCTTTTTTCATTTTCTTTTATTTCTTGTCTTCTCTTTCTCTTCTTTTTTCCTTTCTTTATTTCTTAACTTGTCTTCTCATATTTTTTACATTTTCTTTGTTGCTTATCTTTCTTTTCTTTTCTCTTTTTTCCTTTTCTTTATTTTTTGTCTTCCCTTTCTCTTCTTTTCTTTATTTCTCATCTTTTATTTCTCGTCCTTTTTTCCTTTTCTTTATTTATTTTCTTTTTCTTTCTTTATTTTCTTTTTCTTTTCTATCATTATTTGTTATATTTCTTTTTTCTTCTCTTTTTTCTTTTCTTTATTTCATATCTTTCTTTTCTCTTCTGCTTTTTTGTTTCTTTATTTCTTTTCTTTCTGTTCTGTTCTCTTTTTTCTTTTTTTAATTATATTTATTTACAGCCAGCTGTACATACTAGACGTTGCCCGAGAGTCTTTTTACTTTCATTTTTGCTTCGCTGTTTTTAACTGTTTTTTAAAAAAAATTTTTTTTTTAACTTAGTTCACCCCAAACAAGACAAGTTGCTACTGTAGATGTAAAGGACTACCGAAAATTAAGGTGAAAGTTTTAGGGGGTCACCCTAAATTGGGAGCTGTGCAGCGAGATGCTTGTTCACATTAGTTTTAAATTTCTGCATGTCGGTTCAGTCGGGGAAACAGGGAGCAGGGAGGAAGTTCCAAAGGTCGGCAGCTCGAGGAAAGAAGCTATTAGAGTAGAAGGCTCTCCGGCATCTGGGGGCCTCCACAGTGAATGGATGGGATTTAGTTGATTGTCGGGTTGGTCGAACATATTTACGTCGAGGGGGCACCAGAGCAACTAGTTCATCGGGGAACATTCCATTCAAATACTTGTAAAACAAGCACAAGGATGCAACATTGCGGCGATGAGACAGGGGCTGGAAGTTGGTGGATAGTGAGGGACCTATTAGATTAGATACTCTTTTTTGGACCTTGTCTAAGCCCAGATGTGACAACAATACTTCATGCATGAGCGGATTTTTTAGAATTTTGAAAGTTAAATTTAATTGTTATGGTATCATTTGGTCATTAAATTATTAACTTAACAAAATTGTTATAAAACTAGAACTAATTTTGTTAAGTTAATGTTGTTTAGCATTGGACAAGATGAAAGCGATCTGGAAGTTAAATCTTCATTCCAAAATGAAATCTAACATCTTTGAAGCCATTGTTACATCAGTTGTGGTATATGGAAGTAGAAAGTGAATTGTGCATGATGTATATCCTGATTAATGATGTGACACTCAATGTGGAAATTGGACATTTAACCGGTCCAAACATCCACACAAATATAGGAATCTGCCAAGGAGACTGCTTATCAGCAATGCTGTTCAATCTATATCTAATCTTTGCAATCAAATCACTGCAGTATTCGTTATTCTCGGTTTTTGCATGTAAAGATGTTTTTCTTTGATCATAGATGTTAACTGAATAAGCGAGCTGCTTTGTTGCCGGTAGGCTTCTGTTTATTGTTAACCATTTGCTACTAAAACGGTGTTCTCTTTTTAGGTCCCCTAGGTACTAATCGTCCGAGGTGAGTTATCGCCCTTTGATTGGGCTAGCTGTACATTATAACCACTACAATCAAACATAGATGCAGTTGACTACTATGAATCTCTCTGGTCTGCCCTGGACTGGTTAATTGACAGAGATGAACACAAAAGCTCCAGCGATCAAAAATATGGAGATGACATTTCTTTCCTGAGAGTCAAAAATAAGTCTAATCACTCGACTGACACCAAACATGCTGCGAGAAGAAGGATCAAATACAGAGAGGTGGAGATGATGCATGGAGTAAATGTAAATACCTTCGCTCGATGCGAGACACAGAGGAAGGCATCAAATGATGAAAAGGGCTTGCTCCAGATGGACACAAGACCTATGAACCCGTCTTCAACAGCAAGCGTGTTAGTGAAGAAGTGAAACTCAGAGCATTTATACATCCAAAACATTTTCATGTAAAAGTTTCACACTTACTATCAAACCATGTATGGAGTACTGTTGTCATATTTGGGCTGGTGAATCTCTGTCCCATTTGAGGGTTCTTGATAAGGTGCAGAAACGTATCTGTAATTTGATTGATCACTTTTTCTTCTATGCACCCTCTCTCACAGACATGATGTTGCTAGTCTCAGTATTTTCTATAAATACTATTATGGCATGTGTTCTTCAGAATTGTCTGATCTATTCCCTGCTTCCTTTGTTTCAGATCATTTGACTCGTTGGTCTAGTGGTCTCCATCAATTCGCTGTTTTGATACCTCATTGTAATACAGCTTCCTATTCCAGTAGATTCTTTCCAAGAACTACAAGATTGTGGAACTCTCTTCTTGCTGACTGTTTTACTCCTACCTATAGTCTTGGTTTTTTTTTCCAGATATTTTGACCCAAATGTTTATCCATTTATTTGAGTATTTATATTAAGCACAAAATTTCAGAAGTGAATATTTCTTGCACTGTGATTGGTTGAAAGAAACTGTTGCTTTGAGCTTCTGTCCAGTTGAGAGTCAATACATAGACACAACATTTGCTGGCTGCTGCTGCTTCTAACTTAACTACTTCACTATGCCACTTTCATTATATTTAATGTTTTGAGGCATGTCCGTCTGTCCGTCCGGATTATTCTCCGCAACCATCCATTGAATTTCTCTGAAATTTTGCATGAAGTTGTAACTTTGGTCAGGTTAGAAAGTGACATCCTCCGATTTTTGAAAAAGGCCCCGAAATGGCAAAAAATGACATTTTTTGCTCCATAACTTTTCATCCATCAATTAAATTTCTCTGAAACTTGGCCAAAATGTGGAGGCAATTGTTCCTAATAGAAAATAAGTATCGCTGACCTTGGAAAAAATCTGGTTCGCGCCCCCCAGGGGTCAAAAGCCCCCAAAATGGCAAAAAAATGACCCTTTTCTTCCATAACGTTTGATCCATCCATTCAATTTTTCTGAAACTTGGCCAAAATGTAGAGGCAATTGTTCTGGATATAAAATGAGCATCCTTGACCTCAGAAAAATTCTGGTTCGCGCCCCCAGGGGGTCAAAGGGGGGTCAAAAATGCCCCAAATTGCCCAAATTTATTGCATTTTACACTCGCCACATCGAGTCATATACAGAGGGGGACCACGCATGCGCGGCTTGTTGTTCTTGTTTTTTCTTAGTATTTTTCTTTTTGAATAAATGAATGTAATATAATTATATCTGTGTTAATTCCTATTTCAGTCACGTAAATTATTTAGAGTGAAATGGGTTTTGGCATGGTTTGAGCATTATTCCCAAAATTTTAAACACCAAGTTATAGCAAGTTTCATTGTATAGGTGAAATGCTGAAATGAAAACTAGGCTGGAAAAATATAATCACCATTTTTATAAACAAGTCGAGAAAGAGGCTTGCTAAGGAAGAACGATAACTCTACTTTATAACCCTGTCCTTTAAGTAGAAAACACCAATAAAGAAATTTAGGTAAAAATCGCACAGGTAAAAGTGATATAGGTAAAAATGACACAAGTGGATAAATAGAAAAACTGACACCTGGTAAAAATATAGATGAAAATCTCACAATGAGTTTATCAAAATCTAGGATGTAATATATAAAAGGAAAACATTAAAAAGTTTATCAGATAAAAAAATTTTTTTTTACCTACATTTAAAAATAAAAAGATTTAACCCCTATTTTTTTTTTTTCTAAATTTGCTCCTGAGTGTATTTGTTATGCTTAGCCCTTACTTATTAGTATATAATAACAACTAGTAATATATAATAACAAATTACAACTAAAACTAGTGGGGGTCACGATCATGTCTTGAGGGGCATGATTATGATCGCCTGAGAAAAAGGTTGGAAGCCACTGTAATTGCTTTGTGCCCTTTTTTCTTATTTATTTATTTGTGCCATTTTTACCGGCGTCATTATTTCTGTACACTGACTAGTCAATGATTTAATAATAACATGAGCATGTCAGTTGTGAGACTGCATACTCCCCACCTAACAGCATAAAGATTGGCCAGAATCTTTTATGGACCTTACTTCTCCATATTGTATGAAGTATTACCAAAGTTATGCCATGGAAACGTTGATATTTAAAAAATGAAACTATTTATCTGATCAGACTGAAAATTTGCAGAGTATCAGATCCATCGATCTAATTTGTAAAAATCGGAAGTTGAAATTCCGTCAAAATTTCGACCATGACTAAACTTTGTAAGGTCAAAAGTCAATGTCAAGGTCATATATGAGGTAGGACTTCTTAGGCTACAGTATGGGCCAAGTAGTAAGTCTTTACGATGAACAGAACCTAAGTTATTGTCAAAAGTGTGATCTTTTCTGTGACCTTTGACCTAGATATCCCAAAATTAAATCAGTTCTAAGTTAGACAATGACCGATATTTTGACCAAGTTTGGTGGCGATTGGTCAAGCGATGTGGACGCTAGGCCGTACACAAACATAGTGACAAACTCAAGCAAAAACATAACCTCCACCGTGGCGGATGTAACAACTGGCAATTCAAATATGGCCGTCATCAACAAAATCTTTGACTAAAAGTTCAAATTTATAGACTTTAAAAAATCAAACTAAAATCTTATTTCAAGACAAGAAATACAGTTTAAGAATTTTATCCAAAATTTGAGTGAAAACAAAGCGAAATTAGTAGGATATTTTAACAGTCCCTATAGTACAATTGAACCAAAAAAGTGTTTGTGTAGAGGTCAAAATTTGAAGACCAAATGGTGAGGATAAATTTTGGAGGGAGTGAATCTCTCGACTCGACGTTTTTGCTAGGATCAAAGTCTAGTATCTGTTCGGTATCAAAAGCCCCCCCCCCCCCCGGAATTATTTTCTATCTCTCGGAGAGGTCATAGGTTTTGTTGCCTGAAGCGTCCTCATCCGTGAAAGTGCCGACGGTACTATATAGGTATTTTTGTTTCCATCTAGAAGTCCTCTTTTCGGGGAGCTGTATTTTCTGCATATTAAAAACTGTCCTTGTGTCTAACTTTGCTATCGTGGGGCAGCAAGTAAATAAAAGGCTTAAGATTAGTTAGTTAAATTAGATTGAAAGTAAAATTTAAAAAAAAACGAGTATAATTGAACTTGAAGCAATGTGAGTGAAGAAATATTTCGGGTTGGAATATTTAAATAAGAATGTTTTGCTTCGTTAGTTACTCGTACAAGAGATCGACTAATAGTCGAGTATTATACAGTATTCATGAAACGTATCTTGGTTAAACACAAGGTGACGCTATTTGGAGCAAACCCAAAAACAGAAAAAACAATAGCTAGAAGGTAGCCATCGTTCATGTGTCGAGAGACAAGAGACGCTCTAGTTGCACGAGTCACAGACAGAGGCAATTCATTCCATGTTTAACCTGAACCAGACTCCATTGTTTCTTTTTTCTTTTTTTAAAATCACCTTGAACATCAAGAACAACAGCAAACTGTTTGCCTCCTATTATTACCGTGGATTCAATTTCACAAACAAATAGGAGTGGAAATATTAAATCTCTATTTATATAAAGTTAGGTTTGTGTATATGTTTATATATTTCTATGTACAAGATTCACCCCATAACTAATTAACCGATCATTACGAATCTGGGAACATAGTTGTTAAGCGTAAGGATGAGTAATGCGGGCTATATTTAGTTTAATTTAGTTCTATGCAAAAGAGACAAAAAGGGTGTGGGGGGGGAAGCCCTTTGTGAAAATTCAGATACCTCCGATTCTGTGAAATTTTAACGATAGGTATTAGACATCAATCAATGAATATTTCCCAAATTTCAGGGGTTTTCTTTAATATTTTAAAGAGTTTTTAGGGAGCATAATATGGGCATAACCTCATTCATATATCATATTTGCGTTAAAATTTGATTCGCAACAATTAAACAAGATTCCCTGAATTAAATTTAGTTATCAAGACCACCGAAGCTTAAATTTTAGACATTTTCTAAAATCAAAATCATGTAATGGATTTTGATGAAAATTGGAATAAGGATTCTAGACATAAGGTTTAATAGCATTATATCCTGATTGTAATCTTTGTAAGGGGGCATAAAAAGTAGTGCAAAACTGTTCTATTCGGTGAATTTATTTTCCCCGTCGTGGGACGGGTATTCTTCTAGGTATGATATAAACGATGGCATATCTCCAATTAAGATACGTCTAGTCAGAAAGTTTAATGAAAAATCTGATTTACAATGAAACCTTCTTCTTTTCCGATCTTGCGTAGTCCTTCATCATATCGCAGGGCCTGCAGATGTAATTTTGTCTCTCCATTTCCCTTAGTCGTGTGCCTGATTGGGGTTCACACCAGCGATTTTCAAATCCTGGTGAAGCGTGTCGAGCCGACGCTGATTTGGCTGTTTTATTAGTCGCCAGTCCTTAACTGTCAGCTCATACGCCACCTTCGCAAGGCTGTCGTTTGGCTCGCAGGACATGACCGTTCCATCCCATTCGAGATTCATGGAGCACGATTGGTGCAACTCCATATCGCCGACGAATGCTGTCATTGGTGAGTAGGGTAATGTCTGATAATGCAGCATCTTTATCTCCATGACACTGCAACGGTTTTCTAGCTCCTTTGTGGCTGGCATTTGTGATGTTATGACCCGAATAACATCCCCTTAGCAGAACTCTCCAATTAGGAAAGACTAAGAAAGTGTTATCCCTCCCTCCATACTAGCAGTTCAATAAAGCGTGCACATCAGGGTGCATTGAAATCCTATGTTGTGTGTTCAACTTGTCCTTAATATGCCTTTAATAGGAGATTAAAAAGTAAACTTTCGGTTTACTTTCGGCAGCTTCGTAACTCTCGCTTCATTTTTTTGGGTCGTTTAGTACTCACATTCCATGAGCGATGTTTCTGACAAAGGGGGAAGAGTTGCTGTTTTCTGGGTCCGAATCTATCCATCTAACACGTTTTGTTGGCTAGTTTTTGACCTTGAAGTAGTATTTTCGTTTTAGCTCCTTAAATTAAATGACTTAATGCCTTGTCTGGAGCGATTTCCATAAAAGAAATATGTATTGAGATACCATAGCAGCATTGAGAAACATAAATTGCGACTGGCTGGATGACTGAGTGAGAGATACAATGAAATATTAACTTATAATATAAGAAGAAAGTTAGAAAGTTGAATGAAAAATCTGATTAAAATATTACATAATAATTATGAGCACTAATAAAGATGTGTCCAGTTAAAAGGTTTAATGAAAATTATTATTTAAAAAAAAAATGAAAATATTAGTATATAAGCAAGGACTAAGTAACTTGGCCTTTTGGCTATGAGCAAAGTGTAGTATCTGTTCTGATACTACACTTCACCTTGGCCTTTTGGCTAAGATCAAAGTGTAGTATCTGTTCCGATGGATACTGCACCCCATAGACTGGTATTGTCTTGACCTTCGGGGCTTGATTTACGCTGGTCTATGGGTCTGTCCTGTGCAGTTCTAGGAGGTCCACCCTCCCAGGCTTTGCCTCCCCTCTTTGGGGAGGAGTAAGTTAATTGCTTACTGCTTGAGGCGCCGCTACCGGGGCATGCCGACGGGGCTGCCCAGGCAATTTTTGATGGTCTCACCTCTCGGGCGCGGGCTTTTCAACCCCCACTTTCCGACCCGAGCTTGGGTCACATCTTACTTGTGGGAGTAGGATAAAACTGGCCTTGTGCCTAACTCCTGGAGAGGAGTAAATAATACTACACTTCACCTTGGCCTTTTGGCTAAGATCAAAGTGTAGTATCTGTTCCGATGGATACTGCACGCCTGTTCTGTGCAGTTCTAGGAGGTCCACCCTCCCAGGCTTTGCCTCCCCTCTTTGGGGAGGAGTAAGTTTATTGCTTACTGTATGAGGCGCCCCTACCGGGGAATGCCGACGGGGCTGCCCAGGCAATTTTTAAATGGCCAGAGTGCTCACCTCTCGAGCGCTGGCTTTTCAAACCCCACTTTCTCGACCCGATCTTGGGTCACATCTTACTTGTGGGAGTCAGATAAAACTGGCCTTGTGCCTAACTCCTGAGGAGGAGTAAATAAAACTACACTTCACCTTTTCTATCCTCGGTCAGTGTAGGAGAAATCATTCAACACTGAGACAAGTTTTAAGTTTGTTCCAATCCAAAGTACCTCTTTTTTGGGAGCTAGATTTTCCCCACATTAAAAACCGACCTTGTGTCTAACTGCCCTTGTGGGGAGAAAAGTAAATAGGAACAAGGACATATCACTTATGCGTTTGTTAAAAAGTCGAATGAAAAATATCATTTTATAAAATATATAATGAAAATATTAAATTAGCATATAAACAAGGTAATTATACTCATAAAAATGCATGAAATATGAAAATAGTAGATTATAATATAGAAGGCCATAACACTAATAAATATGCGTTCAGTTGAATAAAAAATCTGATAAAAATATATGTAATAAAAATATTAAATTATAATATAAACAAGGCCATTACACTAATAAAGATGCGTCCAGTTAGAAACTTAAATGAGAAATATGATTTTTTTGAAATATGATAAAAATATTAAATTATA
The DNA here is from genome assembly GCA_963556195.1 of Sepiola atlantica. Lineage (NCBI taxonomy): Eukaryota > Metazoa > Mollusca > Cephalopoda > Sepiida > Sepiolidae > Sepiola > Sepiola atlantica. The sequence goes on along the minus strand of OY744532.1, from coordinate 75,388,201 downwards.
AGATGAACTAGACCATAACACTAATAACGTTTTGGTACTACGATAATAGACATAGCATTAGACAAAGTCATAGAACTCATAAAGATGCGTCCAGTTAGAAAATTGAATGAAAAGTGTGATTTTAAAAATTTAACGGTAATGATTAATTAGTGCATAAAAAGGGTCATTGTACCAATACAAATGTGTCCAACTCTCTAAGTTGAATAAAAATCTGATTTTTAAAAAATATTCAATGAAATTATCAAATTAAAATATAACACTAATAAAGTTGCGTTCAGTCAAACGTTTTAATGAAAAACGGGATTAAAAACGATACAATGAAAAATTTCAAGTGGAATATAAATACAGCCATAACACTAATAAAGATGCGTCCAATCAGAAATTTGAATGGAAAATATGATTAAAAAAAAAATGCATCCAGTTAGAATGTTGATTGGCTGAGAGAACAACAAAGAATCTGATTGGTTAACTAGCTAGCCGTGTATATAAAAACACCCGGCAAAAATAACTCCAATGCATTTTAGCCTGAAGATTCCCCTCCCCCCGGGGATGAAACACGGGAGCCTCTGTGTAGCTAAATTGCCATGAATATATTTTCATAGTTTACTACCTAGCTCTACTTACGTATCGAGCACTGTTGAAGTAAATACTGAAAATTGATACATAAAAAATTATATCTCCTTATAAAATTTTATGTGGATACATGAAATATACATATATATATATATATATATATATATATATATATATATATATATATATATATATATATATATATATATATGCTCTGTACTCTGTAACTGAGTATCATCGAGCTTGTTTTTATTGGAACAACCCCGGTCTTCACTGAATGATCTATTTTATAAGTGAAAAATATATATATATATATATATATATATATATATATATATATATATATATATATATATATATATATATATACGGAAAAGTCAGTTACTTCAAGTGACGGAATAAAAATGGAGGATTTAAAAAATGCAATCCTTGGGATTTTCGGGCATCAGCAAAATGAACAGCTACAATAACAGAAAGAACAGTCATGCTACCAACAGAAAATCGAAGCAGAAAAATTAAAATTACAGAAAGAAAAGCTGGCACAAAATAAAAGATTCGAGGAGATGTTCATTCAGACCCAACAGTAGAAATTATTCGAAATGTCATATGGGTGGCAAAATGGTACAGGTGAAAGCACGTTCTCTCAGAACACGATTTGGAATACCATTGATATTTTCAAATACAATCCGGATAACGAAGTTACTTTTTCCTTGTACCTCAGGCGTTATGAAGACATATATCATACAAACTGTGAAAACTGGACTGCTTTCAAAAGGTTCTGTTTCTGTAAAGGAAATTGAGCACAGTGGAAGATACAACATTTGTAAATTAAAGACCAGCCAGCTAAAATTTAGTTAAGCGATATAATTGTTGACCAAATTATTTAGTCTAAAAACATCTCTCTTCCACAAAATATGGAAGTGTTTGAACCTTACAAGAAAGGGTAATGAGAACTACACCCCTTTTGCAAGTGTAGTTGTAATATATATCAAGAACATGAGGTGTAATTCTTAAAGCAGAAAGCTTCAGCTGAAATTACCGGCCTTATATACCAGTTTTTTTATCTTGCCTAGAGGGCGCTCTTGTTTTTGTTGTTATAAATAAAGATGGAACGTTTGCAGAACTTGCTACGTCTTAGCATAAAAAAGCTTACCGTGTTTATTTTGTTTCTATTCTAATCAAGACATACTAGTAGTAATTGTGATGACTTCAGATTATCGGAATTAAATGCTAATAACTTCAAATGCCTCATATTTGTGCAAGGATTAATGTCGAACACAGATTCGGAAATTAGAAGCAGAGTCCTTAACAAACTGGAAAATGAGCCAGCTTCAACACTCCAGCCAAAGACTGTCAACGGTTTATTATTATGCGTTAGGATTCAAAGGATATCGAACAGTCTAGAGTGTTCCAGATCAGAAAAATCTGCCACAAGAAAAAAATGACTTCACCGGTAAAATTTGATAGTTGAAAGAGAAGTAATCTGCCCCCCTAAACCGTATTTTAGTTTCGGACAGATGCATTAGTACAGAGATTGCCACTATAAAAGGAAGACATGCTTTAAAGGCAATCGTGTAGGGCATAAAAGTATGCATTGCAGAACAAAAAGTAAAACAAAAAAGAGTTTTATCAGAATCGCCAAATGTGACGAAATTAGAAATATTAGGAAGTTTGCTCAAGTCAAAATACTAAATAGAAATATCAAAATGCAATTGGACTCCGGATCTGATCTATCAATTATAAATTTGCAGTTATGGAATAAAATCGGCAGGCCGACTTTATTGAGGACTAATAAAGTCGCAAAAAGCGTAACCGGAGAGCAAATCAAATTCAAAGGCGAACTAAAAATATTTGTGATGTATAATTTGAGTAATTTCTAGTACAAATTTGGATGGAAAAGTTCAACCTGTGGGATTTACCGATAAATTCTTTTTACCAGAATGTACAAACTAAAGAGGCTGTGGCGGAAAAGTTAAAAAAAAGAATTGAAAGAGATTTTTTCACAAGTTTTTTTTTTCTGTTGGGCTTGGTAAATGCAACACAGCAATTTCAAAATTTGAGTTGAAAACGAATATACAACCTGTTAATCTATGCGAGTGATCTCCCCTGAACACTCTCCCAGGCTGGAGGCGGCTTCCGGCCGGAAGTGATGAGACCGCCATTATTGTTTTACCTATAATCTGTAATGGAGCGCAAATAAACTATTCTCTCCATATACGTTATCGAAGTCCGTGTTTACATTTTTTTTTGTTACATAGTAACATTTCTTTATTTTCATATTAACACAACCGATCTTCAAAAAGAAGCGAAATATTCCATTCACGTCAGAAGAAAATATCAACATCTAACTGGATAAGCTCGAGAAAATAGGAGTTCTATCAAGTGTCGAATATAGCGATTAAGAAAAAGAATAAATAAATTTGTGGATGCGCAGAATTTTCCACGGGCTTCAACCAGACATTGAGAGATTATCATTATCCGTCGCCTAGTTTGGAAGAAATATTCGCGAAGCTAAATGGGGGAAAGTTATTTTTGAAAGTGAATTTAAGCGACGCATACTTGCAGATTCCAGTAGAATGCTCGAAGTTATTGTGTATAAATACATATAAAGAGTATATGAATTCGAAAGACTATCGTTTGGAGTAAAGGTGGCACCGGATATATTTCTGCAGATAATGGACGCATTATTTAGCGATCTAGAGTTTCCAATGGCCTATCTGTATGATATTCTAATAATTAGTAAAACTACGGAGCAACATAAAGCGCACATACATAAAGTTTTCCAAAGAATTCAAGATTACGATTTCAAACTAAAAGAAAAAAAATGTGATTTTTTTATGGAACAAATTGAATATCTACGACAAATAATAGACAAAAATGGGAGAAGACCCGACCCAGAGAGAGCAGGCCTAATAAAGAATATGTCATCGCCAGAAAATGTGAGTTCATACGGCATAGGAACATGTATTTTACACAGAATGGACGACGGTTTGCTGAAGCTGATAGTGCACGCATCTCATACACTTTTACCAGCTGAAAAAAGTTACTCACAAATAGAAAAAAAGCGCTGGGCATCAATTTTGCGGTAAAACTGCTTCGTGCATGGAAGAAGATTTTCATTACAAACCGACCATAAACATTCACTAACAATTTATGGTTCGAAGAAGGGTTTACCTCCATATACGGCGAACAGATTACAGAGATGGGAATGATCCTCCTAATTTATAACTACAAGATGGAGTTCTTCCCATCTCCAAAGATCAGTCATGCGGACCGAACTGTCTAGATTTATACCAAAATCTGTTGAACCTCTTGAGGACACGGTAATTGCCTCTCCATGAACAGAAGTTGATGCGAAAAACATATTGTCTACTATCGTAAGAGAACTTTCAGTGACACTTGGAGAGATAAAGACAAAGGCGATGAACGATGATTTTATAAAAAAATATAAAAAAGGGCATAATAGAAAAGAACCAAAACATTCCGGAAGTATATTCCACCTGCGACGATGTAGCAATGTACAGTGATCGGGTCGTCATTCCAACGACATTGCAAAAACGTATTCCGAGAGAGTTTCATATTGGACATCCAAGCATATCACGGATGAAGAGTCTGATACGAAGTTACATCTACTGGACGAATATGAGTCAAGATATCGAGAATACAGTTAAATCACGTAAAGAGAGTGCGTTAGCAGCAAAAATGCCTCTTATAAAATTCAAACCCTGGTCTACAATGGACCGACCGTGATCGAGAATCCATATTGACGTTGCTAGACCATTGGACGGGTTCTATTTTCTGGTTGTAGTAGATAGCTTCACTAAATGACCAGAGATAATTAAATGTAAATAAACAACAATTGGATTTCTTCATGATTGTTTTCACGTTTCGGAGTCTTTGATTGTGTAGTATCGGATAATGGTACTCAATTCACATCCAGTGAATTCAAAATGTTTCGTCAGCCGTTTTTAGTGAAACACCTCACAATCGCACCGTATCATGTGAGAAGCAACGGTCAAGCAGAGCGATTTGTCGATACTTTTAAAAGAGCGTTAAAAAAACGAGGGGTACTTCCACGGAGAAAGCCATACAGGATTTTCTACAAGTCTATAGAATGACTCCGAATGATGACGTTTCATCTTGTATGTCACCAGCGGAAGCTATGTTTGCAAGAAAGATCAAGACGATTTTCAACATACTATTAGCGACTCATAAGAAACCGGAACGGAAAATAAATGTCAAAAAAAGCGGTTTTAAAACCGGATAAAAGTTTTTTTTTAATGTTTAAGACCAACAAATCATTTTGGGAAATCAGGATTGTGGATAAAAGAATTGGGAATATGCTCTACATGGTGAAAAGGCCCAAATTTACTCATAAGAGAAATTTAAACCAAATCAGGAAAATATATTCCAATGCTGTAGAAGACAATACTACCGAAGAAGAATTGATGGACGTCGTGTTTGACACGATCGAATTACCAGTCCCACAAGTATTTTCTTAAAAGCAAACATCTAAAAGGAAAAGGAAAAATACCGACTTGAAGTCAACCCCAAGAGAAAAGGGTATTGACTTAAAAGAGGGATGTTATGGTGTAAGCTGATCTACCTATCTCGGGAATAAATGGACTTACCCAGACACAATAAATACAGTTACGACTAAGCGTCGTGACAATTACTGGTGGCAATTAGGCGCCTAGAATTAAACGCATATCTTCTGTATCATACACATTAATACACATTTGTTAATTATAATCACTGTGTTTGTCTTGATTATTACCGGCCTTGCAAAGCCACAACAAGTAATTAAAAGGGAATGGAAAAAAGAAAAAACAAACTTACCTGAATGCAAACCAATGGAAAAAAAGTCGAAAGAAGGAAGAGAGAGGGATGGCATTATAATGGGAACATTTCTCATTGGCTGATGCCTGCTGACGTGTCTTTAAAAGAAAGGTCGAAGATTGTCACAAAAAAATAGAAGGAATGATTTTTGCAGTGTTGACGTGCGTAGCTAAACTTATTCAAGAAGACGACCTGGCGCATCCGAAGTCAGGTCAGGGTTGCTGTCTGACCCGATATGATGCGGAACCCGAAATCGATAATGAAGACAGTGCATCACTGAAAACCACCCTAGATGCGTCTAAAAGTGTATTTTATGATTATGTTTGTTAAATTCCTTCGGTTTGATTAAACTTCTTTTTTTAGAAGTATAGTATATATATATATATATATTATTAAATATATACTTTTTTCTTTTCCCATTGCGGGATTGGAAATTTTCGGCAACTCCTATCGCCTTTTTCCACCCGTAGAGAATTGCCGTTATTTGAAAAACACGTGCAAGAATGACGTTGCATTTGTTTAAAAATTGGTCTCATCGTTTTATTTTGTGTTCTTTTTTCTTCTTGCCTGGATTTCTTTCGTTTTGGTATTTATTTCCTACAATAACATCTTATAATAGAAGTATTCGTTGACAAGAGTTATATATATATATATATATATATAGATTTAGATTTTTCACTTATAAAATAGATCATTCAGTGAAGACCGGCGTTGTTCCAATAAAAAACAAGCTCGATGATACTCGATTACAGAGTACAGAGCATTTATATGTGATTTTATGAAGACTTACCAAAGCATTCCTTTCAAGACACCAATGATCACCATTAAAGATATTTTTTCTTACAAATACTATTTATTCAAATTAAATGTTTTTTCCTACACGTGTTTCACTACCAAGCAGTTACTGGCTTGGCAGATCATCAGGGAAATTAAATGTCTGGAATACTGGTTTCAACTGCCGACAAAACACAATGTGGCGTTGTAATAGTTGAGGTCACTTAAGAAGAGAAGAGGAAAAAAATAAAAATAAAAATAAAAATAAAAATAAAAGTCAAAACTTAAAAAGCAAGGAAGAACAACGATAAAAAAGAAAGTCCTAGAAAAGTCTTAGAAAAGTAGCTTGTGCATTATTTCTTCCACCAAGCCAACAAGCAAATAATCGGTCCCAAATACATTCAATAAAACCACAAAACCGGAACAATGTGCGATAATGCACTTTCACGTCGGCTGGTACAATAATGAATAAATCCCCCCCCACAAGAAAACAAAAGGACTAAATCATTCAAGACACCGCTCACAAGTTACCATTCCAATCCAATGATAGTATGGGAATTCTAAATCCAATTTCTCACAAAGAAAAGTCAACACAAATGTTCGTCCGAGTTCAAAGAGTCTTATTTCAATTGTTGATTTATTACCCTTCGAAATAAACACACGACGAGTTGAATGTCAATCCCGCAGAAAACTCCCTTCCATCAAGAAAAAATCTTAATATAGAAACTATTTATTCAAAATACTGTTTCTAAAAATATTTATTATTAAACCTATTCCTTATAGAAATTAATTATCTAGTGTCTGGGACGTCATTTTACATTTTGGGAAAATATCCTTCATCTAATTAACTGCCGAATTATTATCGTTTTGATGTTTAACGAAGCGAAAAAAGCCCATCCCGCAGGATTTGTTTTTAAAAAATTATTCATATATTAAAAATAAACTGTTATTATAAAAAGGCCTTCTACAAAAATCTAGTTATTATTTTAAATCATTTAAAATATTTCCTTAACGGCTGACACAGCCGTTTGCAACTCTCTGTGGAGAATATTATTCTATATTCCATAAATAAATGTTACTACGGAATATCGTTATCAGAAATCTATTTTCTATTTTGAAAAAAAACCAAACTTTTTTTTAATGGACCGGTTTATTTTTTTGTCAACTTT
>OY744532.1:75305846-75375846 GCA_963556195.1 Sepiola atlantica | reverse complement strand
ATTGATCTATCTTCACAAAAAATCTTTCAGCAACTGAAATCCATCTTCAAATCTTTTCTATGTCAAATAATCAAACTAACCAATCAAATCCATCTAAACATGTATGTGGCCACAGATGACCTCAAATGACAATCATACCTAATAACTCGGCCAACCATATCTACACTTAACACCTAAAGCATATTACTGCAAACAACCAAGCATCACCATTCCTATGTAAATTAGTGCCTTGACGGCTATGTAAAAAAAAAACACCTATTGTGTTTGTTTTGTTTTGCGGCATATCAACCATTTTCAGGTTATTTCATATTGAATCAAGTAAATTTGGTAATTGTTTTTACGCTTCAAGTTCTTAATATCTACAAATATTTATTACTGGTTTTTGTTTTAACTAGTTATCCATTACGTAAATATATATATATATATATATATATATATATATATATATATATATATATATATATATATATATATACTAGATGGCTTTGCAAACTCGCTATTGCTTCACAAAGTTCGCTACTTGAAATACTTGAAACCAAAGTGTTAAATATTAAACATTTCATTCATAAGTTTGTTGTAACCACGAATATTAACATTTTGGTAATTTCGATTTTTTTTAATAAAATCGCCAAGACATGAACAGAAAAAGGAAATCAATTCACTGTGTTTTCTTTATTTTTACTTATTAAAAAACAATAAAAGCATGTGACGTCGTTATCTAACGGGAGGAAGCAGTCAGACACGCTTTCTCCTTCCTCTATATGGCGTCGCTCATCTAAGCGAGGAAACTGGATGTGATAATAGTCAACAAGAATGAAAAAACCTGTCAAATCGTAGACTTTGCAATCCAAGCAGTTCACAGGGTGAAGATCAAGGAGGTAAAATAATTAATCAAATGAATGGAACTTGTTAGAGAGCCGAAAAGAATATGGAACATGGGGGAAAAATCACTATCATCGTCATCATTATCATCATCATAATAATAATATTTGGTTTAACGTCAGTTTTAGATGCTGGCATGTGTTGGACGACTTTTAGAAATTGACTTTCAAACTAAGCTATCTCTGACCAGGTTTTTATTTATCCCTCTTTCTCTCACTACCTCCTATGTTTTCCTTGGCCTTCCCCTGTGAACTGGACCTGCTACTTTAGCTGTTCTACATTCACTAGCCCAAGAACTCTCATCCATTCTTTCAACATGACCATATCATCAAAGTCTCCTGTTCTGCACACATCTCCCTTACTGTCCAGATTGAATCTTCCTCTGAGGTCATCAGAACTAAGCTTGTCTTTAAGACTCACATTACATATACATCGTATCATTCTCATATTATTTCTCTCCATGCAACGCATGTCTTCAACCCTCACTGGCCAAGTTTCACTTCACTAAGAACAGTTCCAAAGAAAAACCTGGGAAAAAAGACGAGGATAAATTGGAATAAAAAGGAGGGATTGACACCATACTACACACGGCACTTATGAAAACAGATAAAATATTAAGAAAAATCCTTGAGTGTTGAAATCAACCCACATAACTAGTGAACGCCGACCAACCACAGGTAAGTTAAAACAGAAATTGAATAAAAATATAGACAGAGCTATGCACGAGCCCAAGAGAACTGAAACTGCCAGAAACTCCATAATCTGATTTGTTGTAACTCAGACTTCAGGGAATACCACTTGTTATTGCCAGCGAGCAATCACTGATAATGACTCGTGTGACAACCCCTAGTGAGTAAATAACAATAAAATACAATAACCTGGCGAAAAAACAAACAAACATAATGGGACAAACATCATTTCTGGAGCAGTAGAATGATCCAACCATTTTTCCAGCGACCTTAGCAACAATTTTGATGTAAGTCTTCCATTTCAGGTCTGAGGTGAAAGTTAGTCCGAGAAGCTTATCAAAGAATGGGGCTTCCTGACCTCAAGGAGAGAGCCATTCATTTTGACTGGGGAGAAGTGAGGATCCAAGCGTTGGTGGTGAAAAGAGAGAAGTTAGATTAGTTGGTATAATTGAAATTAGCCATGGCCGGTGTGAGATGATAAAAAGGCCGAGGAGGAATAGCACGATTAAAACTTTGACTGGAAGCATATGAAAAGTAATGGAATTTTGAGGTTACCTATTGTCACTTAGGTTCCAGAGAAAACTGCTGGCTGTCGTCAGCAAGAAATCAATGGTAAACAGCTGGTGTGAGAGCATTGTAAGTTATTATGATAATGAAATGGACCGAAGAGTACTAAACATCTGGTAAGACTTGCTGTCACTCAGACTTTAGGGAAAGCCATTGGGTTTTTATTGGCGAAAAATTACTAGTAATGACTGGTGTAGTGACAAGTGTAGTAGTAGTAGTAGTATTATTATTATTATTATTATTATTATTATTATTATTATTATTATTATTATTATTATTATAATAATAATAATAATAATAATAATAATAATAATAATAACAACAACAACAACAACGCAAAATGTGATAGTACTAGCCTCGGCTGATACCACACAAAATTGTTGCGAAGTGTGAGGAGAATAGAAAGACTGAGGAGGTTTTATTTACTCCTCCCCAGGAGTTAGGCACAAGGCCAGTTTTATCTTACTCCCACAAGTAAGATGTGACCCAAGATCGGGTCGAGAAAGTGGGGTTTGAAAAGCCAGCGCTCGAGAGGTGAGCACTCTGGCTATTTAAAAATTGCCTGGGCAGCCCCGTCGGCATTCCCCGGTAGGGGCGCCTCAGACAGTAAGCAATAAACTTACTCCTCCCCAAAGAGGGGAGGCAAAGCCTGGGAGGGTGGACCTCCTAGAACTGCACAGGACAGGCGTGCAGTATCCATCGGAACAGATACTACACTTTGATCTTAGCCAAAAGGCCAAGAAAAAGACTGAGGAGGTAGAGCACTAACCAGACCTCCACTGGAAGGCTGCGGAGAGTACTGTGACTTTGTGGAGGCTTATTGCAAATTCTAGAGAAGACCAATGGTTGGTGCCAGCGAGAAATCAATGGTAAACGGCTGTTGCGATAACGCAAAATGATTTACAACGGTTATGGAAAAGAGGTGGAGAGTGCTGGAAATCTAGGAAGATTTTTTGTCACTCAGATTCCAGGGAACACCACTGGTTATTGTTAGTGAGCAATTACACTATAGTGACTTCTGTGAAAACTTCTAGTGATTAAATAATAATAATAATAATAATAATAATAATAATAATAATAATAATAATAATAATAATAATAATAATAATAATAATAATAATTGAAAAACTAAAAATAATTGAACTAAATAATAATAATATTTTGAAAAAGTAGTTATTGATTTTTTTAATCATAATTACCAGAAGTGTGTAATATTTATGATGATAAAATATGTATATATAATATTAATTTAGGTCAGTGAACTTGTCCCATTGGACTACAATATATTTTTTTGAAATACCTAAAAAAAAAAAAAACGCTGTCGTAGACATGAGAAAGTAAAAAAGAGTGGGGAAGAGAGAGAGAGGGGGGGGGACTCTATCGCACACCCAGAGGGAAAAGTGACAACGTGTCCGGCCGTCTCGCCCCCCTCCCCCACCCTCCTCCTCATTTCCAGTTCATAGTTTTCTCATCCACTTCATCCTCTCACCACTGCTACCGCTGAATGCGATATAATTATTGGTTGCCACGGCAACATGCCGAGACGGGAAGCGTTTAATTTATGCAAGGCCCGTAATCCATCGATCCTTGTTAAGCTTTTTTTTTATCCTCTCCAAATTAAATCAAATATAATTAAAAAGAATGAGATATAGAATAATAATAATAAAATAATGCATTGCATGATAAAAAAAATAAAACAAAAAACAAAAGGATTTAAAAATAGTAATTGCCCCTCCTCCTCTCTCTCTCTCTATCTCTCCATTGTCTCTCGCTCTCTCCATAGTCTATCGCTCTTTCTCTCTATTTACCCATAGTCTTTCGTCTACCTCCCCCCTCTCTCTCTCTCTCTCTCTCTCTCTCTCTCTCTCTCTCGCGCGCGCACGCGCACGCTTTTTGTATGTTTTACAGCATATAAACCCTTTTGAGGGTTATTTCATGCCCCAAAAGAAAAGAAAAAAATTAAAATGATTGTATAAAAAAGGAATATTAGATATTCTAACATCATCATCTGTGGTTGCACACGTGCAGAGAATATAGACTTATTCTCTACGCACGTAGGCGACCGTTATGCATTGGGGATTTTTGTTGGTAAAGCAAACCTTGTCTTTGTGTCAGAAAGAATAGAATAATAGAACAAACAGTTCAATAACAATAACATTTTATTTATTAACAGGTTGTCCGGGACAAACATAAAAAATGGCAAGAAAGACATATAATTCATAAAGGGTACTGAAGGGTTATAAACTGATGTAATTGACAAAAAAACAAAAAACAATACATGTGCTAACAGTAGGTTTTAATCATAAGTCTGTTAAAAATAAGTCCAAGTGCAAAGCAGTCGTAAACAATCTAGCAAGCAGAATATACATACCAACAATAACCTCAATAAAATCTTAAATCAGTGTTTACAAAGTTCAAAGGCAAAGTGGTCGTAAACAATCTAGCGAGCAAAATACGCGTACCAACAATAAATTCAATAAAATCTCAAATCAGTGTTTACAAAATTCAAAGGCAAAGCGGTCGTAAACAATCTAGCAAGTAGGATACGTGTATCAATAATAAATTCAATAAAATCTCAAATCAGTGTTTACGAAGTTCAAAGACAAAGTGGTCGTAAATAATCTAGCGAGCAGGATACACGTACCAACAATAAATTCAATAAAATCTCAAATCAGTCTTTACGAAGTTCAAAGACAATACGGTCTAGCAAGCAAAATCAAAATTAATCTAACAGCAAAGGAAATGCACATGCACTCTCGAAGTTAAAATATCTCGCCCATAATAATAAAAAAACCCAGCTTTAGGCGAATTTTTTCATTGCTCGTACAACAGGAGAGAGAAAAAAATTTGCATAATTCGCTATTTGTAACGAAAGTGTTAACATTTATTCTTTTCTCTCCCCCATACACACATGTATGACAGACTGCACATAACACACAAACTTTTTTTGGGGCGATTTTCTTCTTGTTCGTTGCCCTTTCACACTGGTGACAACTAGAATCTTTTGGTTCTTGGAACAATAACAGTCTCTTCTTCTTTTCTGAAGACTTGTCTGGTGTGTCTGCTGGTCTACAAAGTGCTTTCTTCTGAGGACGTATTCGAGGACATATTCGATACTGACTAGTCTCTCACTTTCAGGAGACTCACTGCTACTATCACTTATTGACATTCTTGGGTCGCACCTGGGACGCAGGGCCTCTACATGGTGCAGCATTACGTCAATAACAATGGTGTGTGGGCTACTAATCCTAGTGACTGGCCCCACGTGATATTGTGTAGTGCATCGGCATTGTGAGGGTTTTACCCATACATGGTCCCCTACTTAGTATGCTGATCATCGATTCTCTGGTTCTGATGAAGATGCTTTATTAATGCCTCGTATCTGACCGTGTAGTGGTAGATCCTATTTGCAGGTGCAGTGGAGGGTGACACATTGTCCCTTGGTGGCAGATTGTGCCAGTATACAGACTCTGCTATTTAGCACTCTCACAGCTGGCCATTTGGATTATTGGGAGTACCAGCTGGTTGAGTTGTTGTGGTGACTGTTTTCTCATACCCTTTTTTGCCAGTCATGACGGCACAGCCCCGTGTCAGTAGTTGGCTCAAAGTCAGGTCATCCATCTGGATGACGCCCTAAGTGTTTGCTTGATGAGGCTCGGTAGTCTTGACAAAAAAGCACACACCATCCATTGTTCTGGCAATTTGTCTGATCAGTAGCTTTTGAAGCTCTGCAGCTTTTGAAGCTCTACCGTCTCTCTGGGACATAATCGTCACGTCGTAAACCGATCGAAAGCCACAAACGGGTCAGCCATGAACGCCGTCAGCAAGTATACTTCATCTGCCTTATGTCAGCCTTCTGATTCTTGTTCAGTTGACAACACTGCATGGGTCCTTCCTCTCAAACGAAGTGAAAGAACTCATTCAACCTTTTTAATTTCGCACAGGTCATACATCAGTTTCAGAGTTTCTATCCTTTAAACCAAAGGCTGCTTATTCTGGTTTGTCTGTTTGTCCGCCATTTAACAAAACAGCAATCACCATCATCATCATCATTGGTTTAACATCTGTTTTACACGCTTAAATGCGTTGGACAGCTTTTAGAAATTGACTTACAAACTAATCTATCTCTGGACAGGTCTTTATTTATCCCTTCTTTCCCTCAAGTCCATTCCTATCACTCTCTCACATGTTTTCTTTGGCCTTACTCTGTGAACTGAATCTGCTAGCTCAATTGTTCTACATCTACTAACCAAAGAACTACATTTTCAATGTGGCCATACCATTGAAGTCTCCTGTTCTGCACACATATTCCTTTACTGTTCAGATTTATTCTAACTCTGAGGTCATCAGAACTAAACCTGAATTTAAGCCTCATATAACACATCTATCGTATCATTCTCATATCATTTCTCGCCATGCAATGCATATTCTCAACCCTCACTGGCCATGTTTCACTTCCATACATCATCACACTGCACACACATGCCTGATAGACACTTCCCTTGGTCAACAGTGTAACGCTCTGCTGGTTAGTAATAGCAGAAGTTCCCATAGCTTATTCCATCCACTCTTAACTCTTGCAATCATACTAGCAACTACTCCACTCTGTACTCCAATGGTATCACCAAGGAAACAAAACTTCTCGATAACCTCAATAGCTTCGTCATTTTGTCCACATCTGAGTTCTTCATCCATCTCCATTGTCTTACACTTCTCGCACATAAATTTGTTACCCTTTCTCAACCTACCAATAATTCCATTGCACGTCTTGTGTACTCAATGCTTACAAGTACCACAAAAAATTGAATTGCACCCAGCACCCTTTTCCAGAAACTAAACAGGGGATCTTTCCTGTTTTGGGGAACTTTCCAACACTACAATCGCTGATCATCACTTTGGTCTTGGTAACATTCACTCTCAGACTTTTACTTTCTATAGAATTCCTCCACGTTTTAATTTAACAAGTAGGTCTTCAATTGTTTTGCAGGCAAGTGCTAAATCATCAGCATACAGCATCGAACAACCCATACGGGCTCTCTGGCCAATGATTCTAAGACACAAATGAAAAGAAACGGACTCAGTACAGAACGTTGATGTATTCCAACTCTAACAATTAAAGCTGCATATGAAAATCCAAATTTTTATTTTTCATTTTGTGTGCTGCAAAGCGTACAAAGTCAAGTATGATTATAGTTTCTGTCCAATTTATTTTGTACGTTTTTACACGGGGTCGCCACTGGAAAATTTGTTTATTTGTGGTACCTAATTATATCATGGTCGTTCTAAAAAACGATTTTTTAATACTTAAACAAGGTGTTAGGTATATTAGAAATTTCATATTCTATTTTATAAGGATTTGGTTGCACACATGCAGTGAATATACGATTATATACTGAGTTTGTGGGCAAGCATTATATGTTGAGTATTCTTATTGATAGTACAAGCATGTGTCTTTATTCTTGTATCGACAATATATGCCATGTGCATCAGAAAGAAAAGAACGTTTAAGAAACAGTGACATTAGTTTATTAACAGTTTGTCTGGGACAAACATTAAAACACGGTAAGAAAGGCATGTAATACATAAAGGGGACACAAGGAAATAACCCAGAAATGAGTCCTAAACAAAGAGTATCATTGTTTCCATTATAATAACATAACACACGTGTTGTAGAGGCAAAAATCACAGCATGTGCGAATGAACGGAATATGCACATTTTTATTTATATGAAAATCTCAATAGCAGTAACACATTACTCAAAAAATTATGTACAATAATGTCGCCTCGTTCTTTGACCATAGTCTGAGCGTCAGTTGCCTCCACCAGAAAGATAATGTAACAGAGAGTGAGTCTGACACGTCCGCCTACTTTTGAAGTCGAGCTAAAAAGAGACAGTTTTGAATTTCCCACCGCGTAGGTAGAAAAAGATTACAAACTTTCGCACCAGAAGCCCCCTCTCGTGTTGAAACTAAGTATCTCCAAGAGAGATAACTCTAGTCCAAGAATTGGTTATATTTGTCTTGTCCTACGGCATATCAACCGTTTTTTGCATTATTTAGTGCCAAAACACAATACCTATTGGAAGTGGAATATATTGATATTTAAACATGAATGGAGGTAAAGCAGTCAATTACCTTTATTGCTCTCCTGATTTCTTCTTATCTCCACGACAGACCAACAAAGATAGACTTTATTTATTAATGGTGTATTTGCATGATTCTTATGGTGTTAAACGATCTAACAGTATTTTAAATAAAATAATTTTAAAAAATCTAAATGATGAGAATGTTCATATGAAGCTTCACGCAATTTCTTATCTCAAGCAGTGTGTGAAGGTTCTTTAATTTAATAATTAAAACATTAAAATCACCAGTTCTTTAGATTTGAGAAATATCAACGTGTATAAATAAGCAATAACAGTCAGATTTAAATACGTGAACAATATCAAACTACACAAATGAACAATAAATCTGAAGAAGACTAAAGGAAAGATCGTCCGAAACAAGGTGTTTGGAAAATCAATGGTATAACTTAGGGATTATGTTCTATATGTGTAAAGGAGACTCTTTGTGTGAAGGTTTGGGGGTTGCTTTTGTAATAGCATTCCGTTATGAGTCTAATTTCATTTGTGGTTCATTTCTTCTTATGCATGGTCTTTGGTTTGTGCTGATCATATTTAGTTACCTGTATTTGGTCTGTCGTATTCTGTTACCTGAAATAAGAAGAACCAACATTCGCAGGAGACCGATTGGATACCCCATGTTGGCTATCAAAGACTCCCCTGCCAATCATGACACCCAGATCTTTCGGCTGAGCCCAACGACTTTTATATTTGTTTAGTCTCATTTTTTTATGGTTTTGTTCATCTATGTGACAACACCAGGACTAGACTTATTTTTCCCTGTGATCTTGTCAGAGGAACAGTATTTGCCTATCCCATATGTAGAAATAAAAGTACACTATAACACGCATTGTATGTGTTAGATATATACAATAAAGAATGTTGATCAGTATTTGTGCAATGGCCTATAACTCGGAAACCAAGCAATTATTAATGTAAGACCATGTGCGTCCCTCTTGACAATTGCCGACCCCAACGCTGTGTCTGCCATGGTTTTCTGTTCGTCTTTATCTTTCATTCTGGCTTTGTCATCTTTCACTCTGGCAACCGCCGAGGGTGCGAGCACTGGTTTACAAGTTGAGAAAAACAAAACAACGCAAACTCACAAGAAAGAACACAAACTCCGATCCATTGCGTATAAATCAGTTGTGCTTTGTAGTGTGTGTGAAAATGGCCCTTCAAACGCTAATGTCCACATCTTAGTTAAGTTCCCTTATCTTAGCTAAGACCTAACTGAGATTAAATTGTCTGCCACGACCATCATCGTCGTCGTTCATCATCGTCGTCGTTGCTTTTGTAATAGCACTCCATTACTAGTCTGATTTCCTTTGTGAACCATTTCTTTCTCTGTGTGGTCTTCGGTTTGTGCTGATCATATTTATTTATGTGTATTTGGTCTGATCTAAAATAAGAAGGACAAACATTTGCAGAATGTCAACCGGGTCAAAGGAGCTCTTGCCGATCATGCCACTCAGATCTTTCTTCTGATCCCCACAGTTTTTATATTTGTTTGATGTCATTTTTTTCATGGTTTTGTTGGCATATGTGGAAACACCAAGCCCAGGCTTATTTTACCCACATGTAGAAATAACAGTTCACTATCACACACCTTGTACGTGTTAGATGTTTACAATAAAGAACATTCTTTCAGTATTTGTTTCAATGGCTTATCTCTAAGAAACTAAACATTTCTGCACTTATGATACATACAGAACATAATAATCTAGAAATTATACTAATCACAATATATATATATATATATATATATTGGTACAGAAAAATTAGTACATTCGTACCGTCGGTTTCAAGCACGGAAGGACTTAGCCATCCGACTCTCTTCAGCTTCTGTTGTTATCTGTTTCGGAAATGTGAAGTCACTCTTGTTTGGACGCGTTATTTGCTTAGAGTGTTGTGTATGTTTGTTTAAATTTAGTGTAAGAAAGGTTTAATAAGGTTTGACAAAAAAGGGGAAGGGTGAAAAGTAACAGTTGAGATTTAAACTGGAGGAGATTTAAAGATATATATATATATAGTAAGGAAAGGAAGTCAACATCTTAGAAGCACGGATTATAATGTATTAAAGTGAAATATTTTGAAAATCAACAATCGTACAAATTTTAAATGAAAAATTCATTTATTTAATTTTTTTTTCGCGAATTTTCGTTGTAAAATACAACCTTGTCAAGCGAGACTGTCTTTAAAAAAAAACACTATAAGACAGTCTCGCTTGACAAGGTTTTATTTTACAACGAAAATTCGCGAAAAAAAAAATTAAATAAATGAATTTTTCATTTAAAATTTGCACGATTGTTGATTTTCAAAATATTTCACTTTAATATATATATATATATATATATATATATATATATATATATATATATATATATATATATATATATATATACTAGAAGAAAATTAATTAAGCACAGTTTTGCATCACTTTTACGTCCTCTTATGAAAATTAAAATAAAGATATACTGATACTAAACTTTATGTCTAGAATCCTTTTTTTCAATTTTGATCAAAATCTATTATATGATTTTGAATCTAGAAAATGTCTAAAATCTAAGGCTTACATTTAAACGGTCTTAATAAGAAACTAAAATTTAGGGAATCTTGTTTAATTGGTGTCTAATGACGATGCAAATATGATAGATTTTTAATGATGATGCCAATATGATATATTTTTAATGATGATGCAAATATGATATATTTTTAATGACGATGCAAATATGATATATTTTTAATGACGATGCAAATATGATATATTTTTAATGATGATGCAAATATGATATATTTTTAATGATGATGCAAATATGATATATTTTTAATGATGATGCAAATATAATATATATTTAATGACGATGCAAATATGATATATTTTTAATGACGATGCAAATATGATATATTTTTAATGATGATGCAAATATGATATATTTTTAATGACGATGCAAATATGATATATTTTTAATGACGATGCAAATATGATATATTTTTAATGACGATGCAAATATGATATATTTTTAATGACGATGCAAATATGATATATTTTTTAATGATGATGCAAATATGATATATTTTTAATGACGATGCAAATATGATATATTTTTAATGACTATGCAATTATGATATATTTTTAATGACGATGCAAATATGATATATTTTAATGACGATGCAAATATGATATATTTTTACTGATGATGCAAATATGATATATTTTTAATGATGATGCAAATATGATATATTTTTAATGATGATGCAAATATGATATATTTTTAATGACGAGGCAAATATGATATATTTTTTAATGATGATGCAAATATGATATATTTTTAATGACGATGCAAATATGATATATTTTTAATGACGATGCAAATATGATATATTTTTAATGATGATGCAAATATGATATAGTTTTAATGATGATGAAAATATAATATATTTTTAATGACGATGCAAATATAATATATTTTTAATGACGATGCA
Organism: Sepiola atlantica; assembly: GCA_963556195.1. Taxonomy (NCBI): domain Eukaryota; kingdom Metazoa; phylum Mollusca; class Cephalopoda; order Sepiida; family Sepiolidae; genus Sepiola; species Sepiola atlantica. The sequence goes on along the minus strand of OY744532.1, from coordinate 75,364,101 downwards.
AATATGATATATTTTTAATGACTATGCAATTATGATATATTTTTAATGACGATGCAAATATGATATATTTTTAATGATGATGCAAATATGATATATTTTTAATGATGATGCAAATATGATATATTTTTAATGACGATGCAAATATGATATATTTTTAATGACGATGCAAATATGATATATTTTTAATGACAATGCAAATATGATATATTTTTAATGATGATGCAAATATGATATATTTTTAATGACGATGCAAATATGATATATTTTTAATGACGATGCAAATATGATATATTTTAATGATGATGCAAATATGATATATTTTTAATGACGATGCAAATATGATATATTTTTAATGACGATGCAAATATGATATATTTTAATGATGATGCAAATATGATATATTTTTAATGACGATGCAAATATGATATATTTTTAATGATGATGCAAATATGATATATTTTTAATGACGATGCAAATATGATATATTTTAATGATGATGCAAATATGATATATTTTTAATGACGATGCAAATATGATATATTTTTAATGACTATGCAATTATGATATATTTTTAATGACGATGCAAATATGATATATTTTTAATGATGATGCAAATATGATATATTTTTAATGATGATGCAAATATGATATATTTTTAATGACGATGCAAATATGATATATTTTTAATGACGATGCAAATATGATATATTTTTAATGACAATGCAAATATGATATATTTTTAATGATGATGCAAATATGATATATTTTTAATGACGATGCAAATATGATATATTTTTAATGACGATGCAAATATGATATATTTTAATGATGATGCAAATATGATATATTTTTAATGACGATGCAAATATGATATATTTTTAATGACGATGCAAATATGATATATTTTAATGATGATGCAAATATGATATATTTTTAATGACGATGCAAATATGATATATTTTTAATGACTATGCAATTATGATATATTTTTAATGACGATGCAAATATGATATATTTTTAATGATGATGCAAATATGATATATTTTTAATGATGATGCAAATATGATATATTTTTAATGATGATGCAAATATGATATATTTTTAATGACGATGCAAATATGATATATTTTTAATGACGATGCAAATATAATATATTTTTAATGATGTGCAAATATGATATATTTTTAATGATGATGCAAATATGATATATTTTTAATGACGATGCAAATATAATATATTTTTAATGACGATGCAAATATGATATATTTTTAATGACGATGCAAATATGATATATTTTATTATGCCCTCTTCAAAACTCTTTAAAATAATTCAAAGAAACTGAAATTTGGGGAATATTTATTAATTGATGTCTAATACCTATTGTTAAAATTTAACAAAAAATCGGAGGTATCTTAATTTTCACAAAAGGGCTTCCATCTGGTTTTTACCCTCCTTGTATAAAACTAAATTAAACTAAATTCAGCCAACATTACAACCCATTTATGCCTCGCAGCTGTGTTTTAAATTTGATAATTGATTGTTAATTAGTTTAGGAGTGAATCGTGTATATACAAATATATAAACATACACACTTACCTAGCTTTATTATTATTATATATATATATATATATATATATATATATTTTGGATACATGTGTACATGTTTCAGCTGCACTCTCTTTCGAGAGCCAACTTCTAAATGTCTAAGGAAGTTGGCTCTCGAAAGAAGGCGCAGTTGAAACATGTATGCACATATGTAGCCAAAAATATATGTATGAATAAAAATTTATACTAAAAAACAGCTCTACTTGTTATTGAGCACTTTTTATAAACACTGAAGTTTCATTGGATTAACATCTATAGAAACAAATATAATATATATATATATATATATATATATATATATTTCACATCTTCGTTCGACAAGTAATAGAAACGGGTTAATAAAGAAGTTATTTAATGTTCAACGTGTCTTGTCCGAGAAAGTGTTATATTGAAAGTTCAAATGTCAAGGTGAAGAAAATGTTCTTATAAGTCCATAATTCTGGACGAGGAAAATGTTCCTATGACCGTACGTACGCATGTAGGAGTAGGAAGTTTGTGAGACTGGCAGACTTCGTAGTAAGTTGTAGCAGTTACCTCCAACTTTCAAACATAACTGCACCGGTTGGCCGTTAGGTGTCGCTTTTTCACCGACAGGTGGCGCTGATTTATAAAAACCGGTTTAAACGGAAAATCACTCTCTTCTCTACTCAATTGGTCTCGCTGAACGACGCCTAGACACCGGCGCTACGTCAACACGTGTTCAACAACGGTAAGAGTTCTCAACTCATTTTCTTTGTATACGGTTTTCAAGGACTTTCCCACATTTCTTCACATACTCTTTTCAAGAACTGTTTTCTATCGACACACATACATACACCACACACGTCATCATCCCACATACACACACGTTCAATAAACCTTATTTGAACTACCTCCTTTTGTTTGTTAATTATTACTCTGTTTTTGCATGCAACAATTGCTTGATTTTATGAACTCGCTTATATACACGACCCGATTCTAACAAAGTCTATGTTCAGAGATGTCGCCATCTTAGGAAGTTAAGTCCACGACCCAATGCCAATAGTCAGAGGCTTAAGGCAGGTTTTGTTTGCATGCCAAATAAGTGTTGGTAGTGTTCAGAGAGACAACGGTTAGTTAGGCAATTAGGCGTGTGAAAAAGCGCGAATGCGATTATTCATATAGGTCCCAGGAACAGGTGTCCGGCTCCTGGAGAGATTGATTCTGACTGACTAAAGTCTGATATAAGCAGCTAATCGAAATTATGCATTCTGACCCAAGCATTTAAGTCAAGGAAATATCGAATGATTTAGATATCGCTTCTCTGTGTTGTTGTTGTTGTTGTAGGGACTACTGCTATATATCCTTGTTAAAGGGGTACAATAGACAAGGTCTAAGTATAACCAAAGAAAGAAAGGTTTATTGCAACCAGAGTATAATAATGGAGAGACGGACATTAGTAAAATATTACTAACTAACAGAGCTACCCAGCGTTGCCCGGGGGTGTAGTAAGTAATTTATTTTCATCAATAACAATTGATTTTCTACTGTTTCCACACACAAGGTAAATCTTACTGTAAAAACTAATCGAGGTAAAACTTACCAAAAATAAAAGAATGTAAATTAAAAAAAAAAGATGTGCGAGATAAGTTTTACTTAAAAAATAAACTAATTTTTTTTCTCTCTCTCCTGAATCTGTAAATAAAGCATTAGTGTACCCGTAGATTAATTTCCATTTTAGTCACATAAATATTAAGAGCAAGAGACTATTTTTGTGTCTATTAAAAGTGAAATAAATACTTTCCTTTAATTTTTATCATCAGTTATTAAGATTAAGCTTCCTCTTCTTTGCTCATAAAATTAAATTTGCATACGTGATTTTTCTTTCCTTTCTATATTATTATAAGATATCATTAAGATTAAGATTAAGTTACCTTTCTTTGCTTATAAGAATAAATTTACATACATGATTATTGAAACGAACCGGACACACATACGTTCACTTGTATTATATAGAAAATATGTCAGAAGCAAGACTCGGTATTTACATACTTCCAACATAAGTATGATATGGCACAAGGCCGGAAGGTAGGGGCACTCTGGCCTCTTAAAAATTGCCTGGGCAGCCCTATTGTCATTCCCCGGTCAGGGTGCCTCAAGCAGTTAGCAATAAACTAACTCCTCCCCAAAGAGGGAAAGCAAGACCTGAGAGGGTGGACCTCCTAGGACTACCAAGGACTAATACCTCAGCCTTACAGATAGAAGGGCACTGAGTGACTGATCGTCAAAAATGGATCCTCGACAGGTATTCACTCTCTACATACTAAATCTATCTAGGAAAAAGAGGGTGTACATTATTCTATTACAACAGTGCTTTTTTTTCTGAATTTTTTAGATGAGGATTGATAATTGGTATAATTTGGATTATTCAGACTACTATTCTCATCTTGAGTGTCATTCTCACAATGCTTCGGCCGGTGTAACCTCCGACTTTCTTCAGGTGTATCTTGTTGAACTCAGGAATCTTTCTGTAGAACTAGGGAATCTGCACGGAATTTCGAATGGAACCATTTATTTAATCCATGGGGGTAGCATGCTCTCGTTCTGTCAGTGGCGTAACGGATAAAGTACTAAGTAACATTCGGTTGTAGGTGCAGTATGTTTACGGTTGAAGGTTCAATCCTCAGTGCGGGCGATACTAGGAATTGCAAATTACTTAAGACTTCTACCCGGTCATGACTGACGGAACGAGAGCATGCTACTCCTTTGGATTAAATAAAGAGTTCCATTCGAAATTCCGTGCAGATTCACAAGTTTGACTAAAAGATTCCCGAGTTCGACACGATACACTTGAAGAAGGTCGTATGTTACACCGGCCGAAACATTGTGAGAATAACACTCAAGATGAGAACAGTAGTCCGAATAATCCGAACAGTTTCTTTATTCAAAACTAGCATTGTTTACCATCTGGTAAAAAGTAAATTCCTATAAATCAGGTACGACTTTTTGGACCGGCTCGATTCTATTGTTGGCATTGGATTTCTTCAGTTCTGTCTAGAATCAGGTACTTACGTGAAGGTCGCCAATATCCATAGAGAAAGTGATGCAATGGAACCGACAATGGGTTCGAACTTGGCACATCCAGGTCAGTCTGTATCTGTTTCACCATTGCCATCTCTATTATAAAAATACCTGACAAACTTTCATAATAACACAATAAATTTGAAGGAAATCCAAACAGTCATGTATGACTTACTTCACTCGTGTGCATATGCTAGAGAGCTTCGCCACATGCTTGAAAACAAAATTCCGCCACTTATTGCAGTTTTGAAGCAGTCTTTCAGCTGTCAGGAGCGGTGTGCCAGTTTCAATATCTCTTTGCTGATCATCCTCTTGGTCTTTCTTGAATTAAATCTTCTTGATATGATTTCTTTACATAGCTGGAGTCTGATAGCCCGGAAACATGTCCCAACCACGTCAATCCTTTTTTTTTTTAATCAAATAACGTTATTAATGGGTATGTTAATATTGAGCCACATTCTGATATCTGTATTTCTTTAGATTTACTCCAAAAATAGTTGTTAAACATTTCATTTCAAAGACCTTGAGCTTCCTCTCATACTCTGCCAGTATAGACCATGTTTCACTTGCATATGCAACAATAGGAACTATCAATGCATTGTAAAGTCTTAACTTCAGAGAAATTGATATGTCAATTTTTGCTCCATATCTTTTCTTTGAGACGTACAACTGCAGAAGTTGCTGTTGCTATTCTTCTTATTCTTCTGCAGTCAGATGAGGATCCTGGAACCACTGAGCCAAGAAACACAAAATCTTTGTTTTTCTTCAAACGCTTTGTTGTCTATTGAGACATTATCTTCAGAAGAGGAAAAGATTTTGCATTATCATTCATTTCTCGCAAGAGTCTTCAAGCTCAGAAGTAGAAAGCTTCAACTTATTAGAAGGTTAATTTCCCAAATATCTTTGTCGTTACTGTTGCTTAGAAAAGTTAGCATTTCTAACTCCAATGCTGTGAAGCATCCCCTGATGCAAAATCGAAAAATATACGCAAGCTATGCAAAAAAAATGTTTTAAATTTTTTGTAAAAATTAATTTTTGTAAAAATGATTCTTTTTGCAAAGATTATCTTTTTTTATTCGTTTTACAAAAAAAAAAAATACTTGAACGCCTTTCATGTTAACACAAAAAGGTACTTTTTAAGTAAATCTAATGACTTTAAATGCATAAATGGATTCAAACACTATTTCTTTGTAAGAAGTATTCAAAAATCTTTTACTGTAACACAAAATACAGCAAAAGGTTGAATTGGTAAGACGTGAATTTGAAGAAGATCCAAAAGGCCATGCATAAAAGACTTAGTTAAGGAAATGCTGTTATTAGTGATGGAATCGGTACACTAGATGGCGTTCTATATTCTAATATGCAACGTCATGAGAGAATGGATGAGAGTTTTTGGGTTAGTGGATGCAGAACAGTTGGGATAGCAGGCTCAGTTGGCAAGGGAAGGTCAAGGAAAACATGAGAGGAAGTGATAAGGATGGATTTGAGAGAAAGAGGGATGAAAAAAGACCTGGCCAGAGATAGGTTAGTTTGTAAGTCAATTTCTAAGACATGTAAAACAAATATGATGATGATGATGATGATGATGATGATGATGATGACACATACAGGAATCGATTTATACTGCAGCTAAAGGCAACATGCTGTAGTGCCCGTGTTCAGTGCCGCAATGGACTTAAGAAACAAGGAAAGTAAGAATCTAGACAGTATAGGGAGAACATGAAAAAATGGATAAAAGTACTTTGATTAGTAGATGTAATTTGGAAGTCAATTTCTAAAAGCCGTTCAACATATGTCAGCATGTAAAACAGACGTTAAACCACCACTAACAATGACGATGACGATGATGATGATGCACTAGCAATTTATAAAATCTGTTCTTTCAATAAAAGTCCGATAATAAAAAGTAAACATATAATTCCACAATAATATAAGGGATTTTTTTTTTCTCTTTTTTTAATTAGTCATTTTTTTTTTAGAAATGTAAACATTTACACAACAGAAATCAGCTGCTCTGGACAAACATTTATTTTTTTATCGATTAATCATTCGGTCTTTTTACGCAACAAATCAATGAATCAGAAAATAATTGGCTTTAATAAATTGTTTCATCGACGTATTCACAAGGTTTAAATGCAACACAATTCTTTGCACATTTGCAAACTTTATAGAATACTAGTTGTACCTACCTAGCGTTGCCCGAGAGTTTTTTTTTACATCCATGGTCGTTTCGTTTCTTTTTTTTTTTTAACTATGCTGTTTTTGTTTTTTTTACATCCATGGTCGTTTCGTTTCTTTTTTTTTTTTTTAACTATGCTGTTTGTTTTTTTTTTACATCCATGGTCGTTTCGTTTCTTTTTTTTTTTTTAACTATGCTGTTTGTTTTTTTTTTACATCCATGGTCGTTTCGTTTCTTTTTTTTTTTTAACTATGCTGTTTTTTTTTTTTTTTACATCCATGGTCGTTTCGTTTTTTTTGTTTTTTTTTTAACTATGCTGTTTGTTTTTATTTTACATCCATGGTCGTTTCGTTTCTTTTTTTTTTTTTTTAACTATGCTGTTTGTTTTTATTTTACATCCATGGTCGTTTTGTTTCTTTTTTTTTTTTAACTATGCTGTTTGTTTTTTTTTTACATCCATGGTCGTTTCGTTTCTTTTTTTTTTTTAACTATGCTGTTTTTGTTTTTTTTACATCCATGGTCGTTTCGTTTCTTTTTTTTTTTTTTAACTATGCTGTTTGTTTTTTTTTTACATCCATGGTCGTTTCGTTTCTTTTTTTTTTTTTTAACTATCCTGTTTTTTTTTTTTACATCCATGGTCGTTTCGTTTCTTTTTTTTTTTTTTGAACTATGCTGTTTGTTTTTATTTTACATCCATGGTCGTTTCGTTTCTTTTTTTTTTTTTTTTAACTATGCTGTTTGTTTTTTTTTTACATCCATGGGCGTTTCGTTTTTTTTTTTTTTTTAACTATGCTGTTTGTTTTTTTTTTACATCCATGGTTGTTTCGTTTCTTTTTTTTTTTTTTAACTATGCTGTTTGTTTTTATTTTACATCCATGGTAGTTTCGTTTCTTTTTCTTTTTTTAACTATGCTGTTTGTTTTTATTTTACATCCATGGTCGTTTCGTTTCTTTTTTTTTTTTAACTATGCTGTTTCTTTTTATTTTACATCCATGGTCGTTTCGTTTCTTTTTTTTTTTTAACTATGCTGTTTGTTTTTATTTTACATCCATGGTCGTTTCGTTTCTTTTTTTTTTTAACTATGCTGTTTGTTTTTATTTTACATCCATGGTCGTTTCGTTTCTTTTTTTTTTTTTTGAACTATGCAGTTTGTTTTTATTTTACATCCATGGTCGTTTCGTTTCTTTTTTTTTTTTTTTTAACTATGCTGTTTGTTTTTTTTTTACATCCATGGGCGTTTCGTTTTTTTTTTTTTTTTTAACTATGCTGTTTTTTTGTTTTTTTTACATCCATGGTTGTTTCGTTTCTTTTTTTTTTTTTAACTATGCTGTTTGTTTTTATTTTACATCCATGGTAGTTTCGTTTCTTTTTCTTTTTTTAACTATGCTGTTTGTTTTTATTTTACATCCATGGTCGTTTCGTTTCTTTTTTTTTTTAACTATGCTGTTTCTTTTTATTTTACATCCATGGTCGTTTCGTTTCTTTTTTTTTTTTAACTATGCTGTTTGTTTTTATTTTACATCCATGGTCGTTTCGTTTCTTTTTTTTTTTAACTATGCTGTTTGTTTTTATTTTACATCCATGGTCGTTTCGTTTCTTTTTTTTTTTTTAACTATGCTGTTTGTTTTTATTTTACATCCATGGTCGTTTCGTTTTTTCTTTTTTTTTAAACTATGCTGTTTGTTTTTATTTTACATCCATGGTCGTTTCGTTTCTTTTTTTTTTTTTAACTATGCTGTTTGTTTTTTTTTTACATCTATGGTCGTTTCGTTTCTTTTTTTTTTTTTTAACTATGCTGTTTTTTTTTTTTTTACATCCATGGTCGTTTCGTTTCTTTTTTTTTTTTTTTTTTAACTATCCTGTTTGTTTGTTTTTTACATCCATGGTCGTTTTGTTTCTTTTTTTTTTTTAACTATGCTGTTTGTTTTTATTTTACATCCATGGTCGTTTCGTTTCTTTTTTTTTTTTTTAACTATGCTGTTTGTTTTTATTTTTCATCCATGGTCGTTTCGTTTCTTTTTTTTTTTTTAACTATGCTGTTTGTTTTTTTTTACATCCATGGTCGTTTCGTTTTTCCTTTTTTTTTTTTTTAACTATGCTGTTTGTTTTTTTTTACATCCATGGTCGTTTCGTTTTTTCTTTTTTTTTTTTTAACTATGCTGTTTGTTTTTATTTTACATCCATGGTCGTTTCGTTTCTTTTTTTTTTTTTTTAACTATGCTGTTTTTTTTTTTTTTACATCCATGGTCGTTTCGTTTCTTTTTTTTTTTTTTAACTATGCTGTTTGTTTTTATTTTACATCCATGGTCGTTTCGTTTCTTTTTTTTTTTAACTATGCTGTTTGTTTTTATTTTACATCCATGGTCGTTTCGTTTCTTTTTTTTTTTTAACTATGCTGTTTTTGTTTTTTTTACATCCATGGTCGTTTCGTTTCTTTTTTTTTTTTTTTTAACTATGCTGTTTGTTTTTTTTTTACATCCATGGTCGTTTCGTTTCTTTTTTTTTTTTTTAACTATCCTGTTTTTTTTTTTTACATCCATGGTCGTTTCGTTTCTTTTTTTTTTTTTGAACTATGCTGTTTGTTTTTATTTTACATCCATGGTCGTTTCGTTTCTTTTTTTTTTTTTTTTTAACTATGCTGTTTGTTTTTTTTTACATCCATGGGCGTTTCGTTTTTTTTTTTTTTTTTAACTATGCTGTTTTTTTTTTTTTTACATCCATGGTTGTTTCGTTTCTTTTTTTTTTTTTAACTATGCTGTTTGTTTTTATTTTACATCCATGGTAGTTTCGTTTCTTTTTCTTTTTTTAACTATGCTGTTTGTTTTTATTTTACATCCATGGTCGTTTCGTTTCTTTTTTTTTTTTAACTATGCTGTTTCTTTTTATTTTACATCCATGGTCGTTTCGTTTCTTTTTTTTTTTAACTATGCTGTTTGTTTTTATTTTACATCTATGGTCGTTTCGTTTCTTTTTTTTTTTTAACTATGCTGTTTGTTTTTATTTTACATCCATGGTCGTTTCGTTTCTTTTTTTTTTTTTAACTATGCTGTTTGTTTTTATTTTACATCCATGGTCGTTTCGTTTTTTCTTTTTTTTTAAACTATGCTGTTTGTTTTTATTTTACATCCATGGTCGTTTCGTTTCTTTTTTTTTTTTTTAAACTATGCTGTTTGTTTTTTTTTTACATCCATGGTCGTTTCGTTTCTTTTTTTTTTTTTTAACTATGCTGTTTGTTTTTTTTTTACATCCATGGTCGTTTCGTTTCTTTTTTTTTTTTTTTTTTAACTATCCTGTTTGTTTGTTTTTTACATCCATGGTCGTTTCGTTTCTTTTTTTTTATTTAACTATGCTGTTTGTTTTTATTTTACATCCATGGTCGTTTTGTTTCTTTTTTTTTTTAACTATGCTGTTTGTTTTTATTTTACATCCATGGTCGTTTCGTTTCTTTTTTTTTTTTTTAACTATGCTGTTTGTTTTTATTTTACATCCATGGTCGTTTCGTTTCTTTTTTTTTTTTTTTAACTATGCTGTTTGTTTTTATTTTTCATCCATGGTCGTTTCGTTTCCTTTTTTTAACTATGGTGTTTGTTTTTATTTTACATCCATGGTCGTTTCGTTTCTTTTTTTTTTTTTAACTATGCTGTTTGTTTTTATTTTACATCCATGGTCGTTTCGTTTTTTCTTTTTTTTTAAACTATGCTGTTTGTTTTTATTTTACATCCATGGTCGTTTCGTTTCTTTTTTTTTTTTTTTAACTATGCTGTTTGTTTTTTTTTTTACATCCATGGTCGTTTCGTTTCTTTTTTTTTTTTTTAACTATGCTGTTTGTTTTTTTTTTACATCCATGGTCGTTTCGTTTCTTTTTTTTTTTTTTTTTTAACTATCCTGTTTGTTTGTTTTTTACATCCATGGTCGTTTCGTTTCTTTTTTTTTATTTAACTATGCTGTTTGTTTTTATTTTACATCCATGGTCGTTTTGTTTCTTTTTTTTTTTTAACTATGCTGTTTGTTTTTATTTTACATCCATGGTCGTTTCGTTTCTTTTTTTTTTTTTAACTATGCTGTTTGTTTTTATTTTACATCCATGGTCGTTTCGTTTCTTTTTTTTTTTTTTTAACTATGCTGTTTGTTTTTATTTTTCATCCATGGTCGTTTCGTTTCTTTTTTTTAACTATGGTGTTTGTTTTTATTTTTCATCCATGGTCGTTTCGTTTCTTTTTTTTAACTATGGTGTTTGTTTTTATTTTACATCCATGGTCGTTTCGTTTCTTTTTTTTTTTTAACTATGCTGTTTGTTTTTTTTTACATCCATGGTCGTTTCGTTTTTCCTTTTTTTTTTTTTTAACTATGCTGTTTGTTTTTTTTTACATCCATGGTCGTTTCGGTTTTTCTTTTTTTTTTTTTTAACTATGCTGTTTGTTTTTATTTTACATCCATGGTCGTTTCGTTTCTTTTTTTTTTTTTTAACTATGCTGTTTTTTTTTTTTTTACATCCATGGTCGTTTCGTTTCTTTTTTTTTTTTTTTTAACTATGCTGTTTGTTTTTATTTTACATCCATGGTCGTTTCGTTTCTTTTTTTTTTTTAACTATGCTGTTTGTTTTTATTTTACATCCATGGTCGTTTCGTTTCTTTTTTTTTTTTAACTATGCTGTTTCTTTTTATTTTACATCCATGGTCGTTTCGTTTCTTTTTTTTTTTAACTATGCTGTTTGTTTTTATTTTACATCCATGGTCGTTTCGTTTCTTTTTTTTTTTTAACTATGCTGTTTGTTTTTTTTTACATCCATGGTCGTTTCGTTTTTTCTTTTTTTTTTTTTTTAACTATGCTGTTTGTTTTTATTTTACATCCATGGTCGTTTCGTTTCTTTTTTTTTTTTTTAACTATGCTGTTTGTTTTTATTTTACATCCATGGTCGTTTCGTTTCTTTTTTTTTTTTTAAACTATGCTGTTTGTTTGTTTTTTACATCCATGGTCGTTTCGTTTCTTTTTTTTTTTTAACTATGCTGTTTGTTTTTATTTTACATCCATGGTCGTTTCGTTTTTTCTTTTTTTTTTTTAACTATGCTGTTTGTTTGTTTTTTACATCCATGGTCGTTTCGTTTTTTCTTTTTTTTTTTTAACTATGCTGTTTGTTTTTATTTTACATCCATGGTCGTTTCGTTTCTTTTTTTTTTTTTTAACTATGCTGTTTGTTTTTATTTTACATCCATGGTCGTTTCGTTTTTTCTTTTTTTTTAAACTATGCTGTTTGTTTTTATTTTACATCCATGGTCGTTTCGTTTCTTTTTTTTTTTTTTAAACTATGCTGTTTGTTTTTTTTTTACATCCATGGTCGTTTCGTTTCTTTTTTTTTTTTTTAACTATGCTGTTTTTTTTTTTTTTACATCCATGGTCGTTTCGTTTCTTTTTTTTTTTTTTTTTTAACTATCCTGTTTGTTTGTTTTTTACATCCATGGTCGTTTCGTTTCTTTTTTTTTATTTAACTATGCTGTTTGTTTTTATTTTACATCCATGGTCGTTTTGTTTCTTTTTTTTTTTAACTATGCTGTTTGTTTTTATTTTACATCCATGGTCGTTTCGTTTCTTTTTTTTTTTTTTTAACTATGCTGTTTGTTTTTATTTTACATCCATGGTCGTTTCGTTTCTTTTTTTTTTTTTTTTAACTATGCTGTTTGTTTTTATTTTTCATCCATGGTCGTTTCGTTTCTTTTTTTTAACTATGGTGTTTGTTTTTATTTTACATCCATGGTCGTTTCGTTTCTTTTTTTTTTTTTAACTATGCTGTTTGTTTTTATTTTACATCCATGGTCGTTTCGTTTTTTCTTTTTTTTTAAACTATGCTGTTTGTTTTTATTTTACATCCATGGTCGTTTCGTTTCTTTTTTTTTTTTTTTAACTATGCTGTTTGTTTTTTTTTTTACATCCATGGTCGTTTCGTTTCTTTTTTTTTTTTTTAACTATGCTGTTTGTTTTTTTTTTACATCCATGGTCGTTTCGTTTCTTTTTTTTTTTTTTTTTTAACTATCCTGTTTGTTTGTTTTTTACATCCATGGTCGTTTCGTTTCTTTTTTTTTATTTAACTATGCTGTTTGTTTTTATTTTACATCCATGGTCGTTTTGTTTCTTTTTTTTTTTTAACTATGCTGTTTGTTTTTATTTTACATCCATGGTCGTTTCGTTTCTTTTCTTTTTTTTTAACTATGCTGTTTGTTTTTATTTTACATCCATGGTCGTTTCGTTTCTTTTTTTTTTTTTTTAACTATGCTGTTTGTTTTTATTTTTCATCCATGGTCGTTTCGTTTCTTTTTTTTAACTATGGTGTTTGTTTTTATTTTTCATCCATGGTCGTTTCGTTTCTTTTTTTTAACTATGGTGTTTGTTTTTATTTTACATCCATGGTCGTTTCGTTTCTTTTTTTTTTTTAACTATGCTGTTTGTTTTTTTTTACATCCATGGTCGTTTCGTTTTTCCTTTTTTTTTTTTTTAACTATGCTGTTTGTTTTTTTTTACATCCATGGTCGTTTCGTTTTTTCTTTTTTTTTTTTTTAACTATGCTGTTTGTTTTTATTTTACATCCATGGTCGTTTCGTTTCTTTTTTTTTTTTTTAACTATGCTGTTTTTTTTTTTTTACATCCATGGTCGTTTCGTTTCTTTTTTTTTTTTTTTTAACTATGCTGTTTGTTTTTATTTTACATCCATGGTCGTTTCGTTTCTTTTTTTTTTTTAACTATGCTGTTTGTTTTTATTTTACATCCATGGTCGTTTCGTTTCTTTTTTTTTTTTAACTATGCTGTTTGTTTTTATTTTACATCCATGGTCGTTTCGTTTCTTTTTTTTTAACTATGCTGTTTGTTTTTATTTTACATCCATGGTCGTTTCGTTTCTTTTTTTTTTTTAACTATGCTGTTTGTTTTTTTTTACATCCATGGTCGTTTCGTTTTTTCTTTTTTTTTTTTTTTAACTATGCTGTTTGTTTTTATTTTACATCCATGGTCGTTTCGTTTCTTTTTTTTTTTTTTAACTATGCTGTTTGTTTTTATTTTACATCCATGGTCGTTTCGTTTCTTTTTTTTTTTTTAAACTATGCTGTTTGTTTGTTTTTTACATCCATGGTCGTTTCGTTTCTTTTTTTTTTTTAACTATGCTGTTTGTTTTTATTTTACATCCATGGTCGTTTCGTTTTTTCTTTTTTTTTTTTAACTATGCTGTTTGTTTGTTTTTTACATCCATGGTCGTTTCGTTTTTTCTTTTTTTTTTTTAACTATGCTGTTTGTTTTTATTTTACATCCATGGTCGTTTCGTTTCTTTTTTTTTTTTTTTAACTATGCTGTTTGTTTTTTTTTTACATCCATGGTCGTTTCGTTTCTTTTTTTTTTTTTTTTTAACTATGCTGTTTGTTTTTTTTTTACATCCATGGTCGTTTCGTTTCTTTTTTTTTTTTTTTTTAACTATGCTGTTTGTTTTTATTTTACATCCATGGTCGTTTCGTTTCTTTTTTTTAACTATGCTGTTTTTTTTTTTTTACATCCATGGTCGTTTCGTTTCTTTTTTTTTTTTTTTTAACTATGCTGTTTGTTTTTTTTTTACATCCATGGTCGTTTCGTTTCTTTTTTTTTTTTTTTAACTATGCTGTTTGTTTTTATTTTACATCCATGGTCGTTTCGTTTCTTTTTTTTTTTTTTTAACTATGCTGTTTTGTTTTTTTTACATCCATGGTCGTTTCGTTTCTTTTTTTTTTTTTAACTATGCTGTTTGTTTGTTTTTTACATCCATGGTCGTTTCGTTTCTTTTTTTTTTTTTTTTAACTATGCTGTTTTGTTTTTTTTACATCCATGGTCGTTTCGTTTCTTTTTTTTTTTTTTTTAACTATGCTGTTTGTTTGTTTTTTACATCCATGGTCGTTTCGTTTCTTTTTTTTTTTTTTTTAACTATGCTGTTTGTTTTTATTTTACATCCATGGTCGTTTCGTTTCTTTTTTTTTTTTTTAACTATGCTGTTTTGTTTTTTTTACATCCATGGTCGTTTCGTTTCTTTTTTTTTTTTTAACTATGCTGTTTGTTTGTTTTTTACATCCATGGTCGTTTCGTTTCTTTTTTTTTTTTTTTAACTATGCTGTTTGTTTTTTTTTACATCCATGGTCGTTTCGTTTCTTTTTTTTTTTTTTAACTATGCTGTTTTGTTTTTTTTACATCCATGGTCGTTTCGTTTCTTTTTTTTTTTTTTAACTATGCTGTTTGTTTGTTTTTTACATCCATGGTCGTTTCGTTTCTTTTTTTTTTTTTTTTAACTATGCTGTTTGTTTTTTTTTACATCCATGGTCGTTTCGTTTCTTCTTTTTTTTTTTTTAACTATGCTGTTTTTTTTTTTTTTACATCCATGGTCGTTTCGTTTCTTCTTTTTTAAACTATGCTGTTTGTTTTTATTTTACCAAATAATTAGTTAAAAAAATATGGATTTTGAAAATTAAATTTGGTTCAGAATATTCAGGAATTATCTCCGTTTAACCATATCCAAGTTATCTCGTCTGAACATATTAGCCAACGAGAGAAAGCACTCTCTACTTCTGTAAACCCAAAATATAATTCCAACACATGTGGGGGATTTAGAAACTGGATTCAACCTCTTTCTTGGTTGGCATTCAGACCAGTTGGATTGACGAACCGTTTTTGTGAGAAATAAATGTATATATGTACAGTTATACCCCCCCCCCCCCCAACTGACCGCCTTAACCCAAATGCATGTGCCCTGGTTCTTGTTCTTTCATCTTCTTATGAACCGCGTCTAAATTTCTAGTGTTGCTGGTCGCCAGGTGTGTAGCCATAGTCCCCATACATAATAAAGACAGCAGACACAAGCATTGTATACACACAACTTGTTGGGCTTGGGTGTGTATGTGCGTGCCGTTGAGGTATTGTTGCTATTGTCTCTACATCTGAACTAAATCTCACATCTCTCAAATTCAGGATCTGAGTTAAGACTAACCCCGTTGTTCGCTCCATTTTCTTTGTCCCTCACCATAATCGTTCTCTTCCCTAACAGCCAGCATCTTCCGAATATATCTACTTTCCCCCGGAAATCAGAGATGTCCGTTTTTTCTTAGCTTACTTTCACCGGAAACTAGAAACATCTGTTTTCTTTCTCATCTTTCCGATTTCTCTCTCTTGACCCTACGACTGTTGACGGCTGATTGTCATGACAACGCTGTGTCTGTGTAGTTTAAGGACTTTCTTTAATGTCTTTTTTTTACTGTCATTCATTTTCTAGCTAATCTCTCTCGGTGGTCCTGGTTGTGGGGGTGAAGACATTCTATAGTATCACATATATATGTACGAATAGGCTATTCTGCCGGGACCGGCAGAATAACGACCCCCTCGTTATTTTGCCGGTCCCGGCAGAATAACGAGAGGGGTCGTTATTTTGCCGGCTCATGTTTAGTTAACCTTACTGTTATAGTTACAGCGAAGATTTCACGAGTCAACATTTTAAAGTTTTATTTCACCATTTTTCCAATAAAAAATAAAAAATTAATACTTTAATACTTGTGTTTTTGTTTCTATCTACTTGACCAAGATCAAAGTGTAGTATCTGTTCCGATGGATACTGCATCCCATAGACTGGTATCGTCTTGGCCTTCGGAGCTTGATTCTGCCGGTATGTCCTGTGCAGTTCTAGGAGGTCCACCCTCCCAGGCTTTGCCTCCCCTCTTTGGGGAGGAGTAAGTTTATTGCTTACTGCCTGAGGCGCCCCTACTGGGGAATGCCGACGGGGCTGCCCAGGCAATTTTTAATGGCCAGAGTGCTCACCTTCTCGGGCGCTGGCTTTTCAAACCCCACTTTCCCGACCCGACCTTGGGTCACATCTTACCTTGTGTGAGTAAGATAAAACTGGCCTTGTGCCTAACCTCCTGGAGAGGAGGTAAATAAATACTCGACGTAAAAAAGATAATTTTTATTTCAACATTTTTCCAATAAAAAGAAATATTTTTTTAAATTGGATAAATAATTATTTAATAATGTAACATTTTATAAGATAAACAAGTCAACAGTGATTTTTTTTTTTAATAATTTAAAACTTTATAAAAACGAGTGAAATGATGAGAAATAGTCCAAACATTTATCTTAAAAGATAGTGAAAAATCAGTTTTAAAATTGCTGTTTAGACTGTTTATAAAACTTAAATTATAAAAATTATATCTGATTTAATTTCTTTAGGGACTTATCTGTAATTGTTTTAATAATCAGATTTCTTAACAAGTTATTTATTTTTTATATCAATGAATGAAAACTTTTTTTTTTTAAATAACTAAAACATTTTTTATCCGACGCAAATTACTTCTAAATCCGACTAAAGAATCTAATTGTCTGTAATATTTTCGTTCATTTAATTAATTTTTACTTTTAATGTTTTTTTTTGTATTAAAAGCAGATATTTCTTTTATATTCAAAAAATTAAAATAACCGACTGAATAACAACTGATTATGACGATGAAAATAAATTGTTATCAAATATTTGTCTTTATTTATTTCATTATCCTTTCTTTCACAAGACGATAACAGTTACGTTAACAAACATAAGCCGGCAGAATAACGAGGGGGTCGTTATTTTGCCGGGACCGGCAAAATAGCCTCTTCCATATATGTACACCAAATGTTTCTTAATCATTACCTTTTTCCTTTGTTTAATTCCGGCCCTCGTGTGTACACAATAAAACACAAAACAACACTGAGACCGCCTGTTCAGAAAGAGACCTAAACACGTGGTCGCTAGAAAAAGTAAAAATAAAATATCAAATATTCCTATTTTTCAACAATATCATTTGTGTGTTAAATTATAATTGAACCACTTTGTTGTAACCAACTAATAACTAATTGTTTTAATGTAATGTTTGAATATCTATTTATAAAATGATTAGATATAAAAAAGAAAAAAGCTTTCAAAATCTTTTAATACATGAAGATTTGCTAAGAGTTTTAAAGCTAAAAGATGACTTTTTATTCAACAGTTTAAATGCTTCTAGATTCCTTTCAAATTTCGAAAAGGTCACAAAGTAATTCATTCTTCTTTTTTTTTCTATTTTTAACTATTAACAAAAGATTAAAATGGCTGGCTTGTTTATGAAGAAACGGAGATGCATTCTGGGTGGCGAAGCTATTGAGGTTCTTCAGAAGTTTTGTTACCTCCGTGATACCATTGGAGCACAGGGTGGAACAAGTGCTAGTGTGATTGAATGAATTAGGAGTGGATGGAGTTGTGGTGAACACCACAATTAGGTACTCTCTTTCTTTCTTTCTTTCTTTACTTAGTCTTTCTTCGTCTCTTAGTTGGAGAACAGGGACTGATCTTGCAAGATCTCGCAAAACAACGTGGCCAAAGGATTTCGGCCAGCTTGACCACGCGAGATTTGAAGTCAATAAAAGAGCACACTCCTTTCTTTCTCTCTCTCTTTTTCCCTCAGCGTTCTGAGACGAACGAACGCACACAAAGAACGCTCGTCGACAAACGACCCCCTCCACCATCTCGAACGAGCTGTGTGGGGAGGGAGGAAGAAGAAAGGTAACCCTTTTCAATTCAAGAATCTATCTTTCAATTTAACAAACTTTTTCCCCAAACATACACGTTAAGATCGTCACACAAAAAGACATTCCTCACGCTCGTTCAAAACACAAAAAGACTTTCAGTCCGCTCGCATACATATACACACACACACACATATATATCGCTTACAAAAATGTTAAGTAAATAAATTGTTTTTGTTAAATATAAATGTTTTACGTTTTATTCACTTTATAAAATGCCTATTCATATATGTTGTATAGCTTACCCATTCCTTCGCTTTCTCTTTTAATATAAGTTTTTAATAATAATGTTTTCTTCATTTCTCTTTGTTTGTCTTAACTGTTTTATTTAATCTACACGTGGTCCGATGGTGGAATCCGAACAGTGAGATTACGTGCTGTTACAAAGGCATCTATCACACTACCTATGGCCGGGAGATTCATTATCGCAAAATCATTTGTCGGCATCCTTCGCCACTGTGGTTAATATCCATAATCCTTTGTTCTTTCCTTCGAATCTCCCGCCATTAACAACACTCCCACCCCGGCCATAGAGTAAGTTCAGGGAACTTCTGCCATTACTAACCAGCAGAATGTTTCCGCTGTCGACCAAGGGAAGAGTCTATCAGGCATGTGTATGGAAGTGAAACCTGACCAGTGAGGGTTAAGGACATGCGTTGCATGGAGAGAAATGATATGAGAATGATATGATGAATGTGTAATGTGAGTCTTAAAGACAGGTTTAGTTCTGATGACCTCAGAGAAGGATTAAATCTGGACAGTATAGGGAGATGTGTGCAGAAGAGTAGACTTCGATGATATGGCTATGTTGAAAGAATGGATGAAAGTTCTTGAGTTAGTAGGTGTAGAATAGTTATGATAGCAGATCTAGTTCACAGAGGTAGGCCAAAGAAAACATGGGAGGAAGTGTTAAAAATGGACTTGAGGAAAGGAGGGACAAATAGAACCCTGGCCAGAGATAGGTTAGTTTGGAAGTCAATTTCTTAAAGCCGTCCAACACATGCCAACATGTAAAACGGACGTTGAAACGGTGGTGGTGGTGATGGTGGTGATGATCCAGTGGCAGTGAAGACTTCTGGAATTGTTGACTCTCATTCAATTTCCATTTCTTTTGGATGACTGGTGGGATTGTGGCTCAGATAAAGCATGCACCTTGAGAAATAGAGGAATGACTCTTGCATGCAGCGTGTTTCACTAGCAATGGTGCACAGCAATGTATTCACCATCATAGCTTCCCCTCTCATATGTTTGTAGCAGCTTACATGAATTAACTATTTTCTGTCGATCTACTGAAGTTGTGATTCAGCTTGATCATTGTAATCATTGCCTTTTCAACAGGTGCGTGTCTGCATGTAATGAGATTCACGCGTGATCGCTGGGGGCCCAGATCACGTGATCAGCTGAAAACCCTCAGTACGTGACTTACTCCCAACAAAGCAAGATGTGATCCTGCAATTCTCCGTTGTCGGCCGAGCAGAGAATCTACCACTCTAGGAAAAGAGTATTTTTCTCTGTCAACAGATATCAACATATCTTTTGTTTTATTTCTGTGTTTCTCCTACATAAAAAACTATTGTGCACTGTGTTGTTCAATTGATTTACGCCCCAAAGAAAAGTTACACAAACCAATCCTCATATCCTTGGCCACTTCCTGTCATTTTTCACGCTTAAAAATTTGGCTTTCCCACACCTAAATGTTCTATCTTTAAGGAATTATTTTGTTGTGAAGTGAGGATTTGTACTGATTTGTGGCCAGTCAAGTTTTCTATGTTTAACTATTCTTAGAGAGAGTCTTATATAGGCTCTCTCTTTCACTTATGCTAATTAGGCAGACTAATTGGCCAGTATCACTACATCTCCGTGAAATGTAAAGGTTTTACGCTTCTAGTAAGCCTTGTACTTCATCTAATCATTGTTTAAGTGTCGCGAGTATTTAGCTCTTTTTCTCTCTCTCTCATATTTCTTTCTTTTGGAAGATCTATACGCTGTAACCAGGCTCGCCTTCTTGCATTATTTGATCTTCATACGAATTTTCAAACCTATTCTGGTCCGCTTGATCATGCATTATTTCGTCTTTTGTTGTGGATAGATTTATTTTACTCCATTTGCAGTGGACACTTCTGGAGTTGTTGACCCTCAATCAATTGCGTTTCCCAAAATGTTCTGTCTTCAAGAAACTATTTAAAATAAATAATAATGACCATATTTGTTCCATGTTCTGTTTTTAGAAATGTCTTCAGTTAACTAAGACTTTTGGTCAGTTGAAATCTATTATTAATGGCGATTTGGTATCTGTCTGTCTGAAGCTAAAACTATACTATTACTTCTATTACTAACGGAGATTTGGTATCTGTCTGTCTGAAGCTAAAACTATACTATTACTTCTATTACTAACGGAGATTTGGTATCTGTCTGTCTGAAGCTAAAACTATACTATTACTTCTATTACTAACGGAGATTTGGTATCTGTCTGTCTGAAGCTAAAACTATACTATTACTTCTATTACTAACGGAGATTTGGTATCTGTCTGTCTCATCTAAAACTATACTATTACTTCTATTACTAACGGAGATTTGGTATCTGTCTGTCTCAAGCTAAAACTATACTATTACTTCTATTACTAACGGAGATTTGGTATCTGTCTGTCTCAAGCTAAAACTATACTATTACTTCTATTACTAACTGAGATTTGGTATCTGTCTGTCTCAAGCTAAAACTATACTATTACTTCTATTACTAACGAAGATTTGGTATCTGTCTGTCTGAAGCTAAAACTATACTATTACTTCTATTACTAACGGAGATTTGGTATCTGTCTGTCTCAAGCTAAAACTATACTATTACTTCTATTACTAACGGAGATTTGGTATCTGTCTGTCTCAAGCTAAAACTATGCTATTACTTCTATTACTAACGGAGATTTGGTATCTGTCTGTCTCAAGCTAAAACTATACTATTACTTCTATTACTAACGGAGATATGGTATCTGTCTGTCTCAAGCTAAAACTATACTATTACTTCTATTAATTGTATTATTGTACTATCTTTTTGACCATATTGAAATAAACATATTGCCCAAGTACAATGGTAAGAGTGCTCGCTAATGGGCTGGGGGACCAGGGTTCAATCCTCGGTCGAGTCATACCAAAGACTTTAAAAATGGTACTTGATACCCCCTTGCTGAATACTCAGTATTATAAGGTAATGATCAAGGGTAAGGAGTGGCGCCCTCCCCTACACCTCAGTAACTAATGAAAAGATCGCCCTCGACTATATTATCTTTTAATGCTCAATTTAGTGTATTATACTATTTCAGACCAATTTACTGTCTTTCAATGCTCAACTCAGGAGGATAGTATAGTATCTGTTCTATTGTCAACCTTCCAGACATTAACGCCTTCTTTGGGGTGGTAGTAAGTAGTGTACTATCTGTTTAGTTGTCAGGAGACCATACTCCCTGGCATTACCTCCTCCTCCGAGTGGGTGGAGGTTAGGTAGTATATGTTCGTTCATCATGATACCATCCTCTTAGGCATTACCTCCTACTTTTTTGTTAGGGGGGGGGGACAGTGTAGTATCTGTTCTGTGGTCATGATACCATCCTCCCAAGCATTAATTTCTTCTTGGGGGGGGGGCGTACGTCAATAAGAAATTGTAACAATCGGCTATTCATTAATAAACATAATTGTTGTGGCCCTGTTAAAGGGACCGAAATGAAGACACTAACACGGTATAAAGTAGAAACAAGTGTATTAAGAAAATAGAGTACAGAGGGAAGAAATATGCGCCTGCTAAGTAGAGTTCGACTATCTTACTGGATTCCGGCGAGAGTTAATTGCCGTTGGCATTTATTGAGCAAAGAGGTAGAGTCCATGTTGTACATAGGTAAGTCACCATAACAATAATTTAGTCGTTATGAGAGGGAAAGTGGCTCCATGATAGGTGGTGAATTCCAATGCTAATGTATAGTGAATGCCAATGCTAATGTATAGTCACTGCAGCTTGCACAACACTACAGAGCCACACATGGTGGAAAGGTCCGGCACCCAGTGGTATTAAAGCCGATTAATAATCAGATTAAACTCAGTTTTATTTATCAGAATAAAAACCATTGCACATTTTCGCCACACAAAAGCAAGTTTACCAATTCCAGATGCGCGAAATTCTGGCGTCCGGAACTCAACAAATCTGTGTTACTGAAGATCCCCTCCCCCCACAAAATGTGGTGGAGGTGCTTAAAGAAATGATCACACTAATGATTCACCACTTCCCAAGGCCAAAAGCCACTCAAGGAAAAGGGTTAAGCAACAGTATTTACCTCGCTCCCATCATGGAAAGATGTGGCACGAGGCTGGAAGGTGGAAAGAACAGGCCAGCACATAAGAGAGGGTGCACTCTGGCCCCTTAAAAATTGCCTGACCAGCCCCGTCAGCATTCCCTGGTTAGGGCGCCCCAGGCAGTTAGCTATAAACTAACTCCTTCTCAAAGCGAGAAGGTAAAGCCTGGGAGTGTGGACCTCCTAGAACTGAACAGAACAAACACCACAGCATGACAGACAAGAGGCTACCGTTATCACAATGGGCGTGTCTCTGTCAAAGTGATTCTCGAGGACGTAAGAAAAGAGACAGAAAGATAGGGGTTAATGAGATTGTCATTTGGATGATGAACAATATTATGAGAGGATTTAAAACGATAGGTGGAATGGGCAGAATTTGATTATTTAAGAGGATGTCTTGATATTTGTTGATATTGGACTTGAAGATTGTACTGTGTAGGGAAGCAGTCCAATGGAAATGTGTTCCACAGATGGGAATTTCTTGGAAAGAAACTCTCTTCACGGAAATTCAATTTGATTTTAGGTACGCAAAGGAAGAAAGGAAAATACTTCGCAGTGGTGGTAGGAAGACAAGTTCTTGCTGTGAATGTTTTACAGGGGGAACCAGAGATTGGAACTCAATTGAGTATCCACTATGGAAATAACGATAGAGTAGAGAAAGACTAGCAACGTCTCTTCTGTGAGAAAGGGGCTATAGGGAAGAGAAGGGATTATCCCCCACTGGATTGAAAAGTCAATTTTGCACTATGTCAAGGCAAGAAAGAGTGCTTTAAGTTGTACATCCTCATTGAGTGATTCTGTGAATACAATGACTGAGGCAGAAGTTCATAGTGAAATTTGTTAAACTTCCACCTGCGCCTTTTTTGTTGACCAATACCGAAACCATACGGTGCAATTCCTGGTCATCTTGTTAATTTGCTGACAAGAGTCTATCAGACATGTGTCCACGGTGTAACTATGTATGGAAGTGAAATCTAGCCAGTGAGGGTTGAGGATATGTGTTGCATGAGAAATATGATATAAGAATGATACGGTGGATGTATAATGTGAGTTTTAAAGACAGGCTTAGATCTGATGACGTCAGAGGAAGATTAAATCGTGACAGTATATGGAGATGTGTGCATAATAGGAGATTCTGTTGGTTTGATCACATTAAAAGAATGAATGAGAGTGCTTGGGTTAGTAGATGTAGTACTGTTGAGGTAGCAGGATCTGTTGGCAGGGGAAGGCCAAGGAAAACAGGAGGAAATGATGAGGATGGATATAAGAGAAAGAAGGATAAATAAAGACCTGGCTTCAGATAGGTTAGTTTGGAAATCAATTTCTAAAAGCCGTCTAACAAATGCCAGCACGTAAAACAGACGTTAAACTTAATATGATGATGATGATGATGATGATGATGATGATTTTCTGTCATTACCATTTTGATAGAATTCAAGAAGCTGTAGTAAATTAACCTCCATTGAATAGCACCCAACAATCACCATTATCTTGTTTTGGTGCCACTTGGATTCGGGGAAATTTTACAGTGCTCCATTTTGATACAACCAAATACATCACCAATTATTATAAAGGATCTACTTTTCATTGCACATTACGTTAAATCGTAAAATCGGCCAACGATTTCTTTAATGTTTGCTAAGTTCGTGTAGCACCCATTTGTCATGTCACTTTGATGTCTCCAGTTGCTTGGGGACGTCCAGAACTGTTGGATGGTTCGATTTTATATTTTAAGGTGGCCTTAAATACGACATAAATAGGAAGTAAGTTGTGAAGCATTCAAGGGTTCAAGTTGGACAGGCATGGAAACGGAACACACAAAACACAAATATCTAGTAGCATGCTGGGATCTGGGCAGAATACATTAGAAGCAAAACGAGAAAGACCTATATGAAATGTAGTCTCATAAATAGCCAGTAGTAAGTGTGGTCTCTCTCTCTCTCTCTCTCTCTCTCTCTCTCTCTCACACACACTCTCGCTCTCTGCCTGAACATGTACCGAAGATGATAATAAAGAACAATATGTATTTTGAGTACAAATATCTGCACGTCAATTACTGATAATTAACAAAGAACCAGCAAGACAAAATACCTCTAAAAATCCACACCAGATGTGTTTAGTAGAAAACCCACAACAGCCAAGTATTTTTTTTTTACATTTTACTAATGAGTCACCACTTATCAAGGTCAAAAGACACTTGAGGATAAGGGTTAAAGTGATGAAATGGAGCCTCAATGGAATGATGAAGAATATTATGAGAGGATTGAAAGCGATGAATGGAATGAACAAAATCGGACTACTTATGATGACTGCTTATGACAAGCATTCGTTGACATTGGATTGGAGACGACCATGTTATAGTTTGCAGGAAAGCAGTCCAATGGTAATGTGTCTTCATCTTAGTCGCATTAGAGACCAATCATCATCATTGTCATAACAGCCTAGAGGAATCTAGCTGGTATGCAACACTTATGCTTAATGTTTTAACAAGTTCTCAAACAGTTGTACATGGATCTGCTTTGACTAACACCTTCAATTCTTTGTTGTCAACTGTAAACGGACACCCACAACCTTCTTCATCTTCAAAGTCTTCAATCAACTTTGCAGTGTGCGTTTGTTGACAGTTCCCTGGTCGAATTTTCTGTTGATTGTGCTATGCTGCCTATACGGCTTCATGACAAAGTTTGAAATCATACAACAAAATTCCTTCCATGCTTTACTGTTTGTAATGACCAAAATTCCCACCAACGTAACATGAATTCTTAGTGACAGCAGTGGGCTCGAGCTAAAGTTGACTTGGCATTATTAGGATACGTTTACGGTCAACACTAATATACGGACTGATAATGTATGGAATACTCTTCCTTTCACTATATATATATCTGCATGTCAATTACTGATAATTAACAAAGAACCAGCAAGACAAAATACCTCTAAAAATCTTGGGTGTTCTTGGCCTTTTGCCTAAGATCAAAGTGTAGTATCTGTTCCGATGGATACTGCACCCCATAGACTGGTATTGTCTTGGCCTTCAGGGCTTGATTTACGCCTGTCTATGGGTCTGTCCTGTGAAGTAGGTCCACCCTCCCAGGCTTCGCCTCCCCTTTTTGGGGAGGAGTAAGTTTATTGCTTACTGCCTGAGGCGCCCCTACCGGGGAATGCCGACGGGGCTGCCCAGGCAATTTTTAATGACCAGAGTGCTCACCTCTCGGGCGCTGGCTTTTCAAACCCCACTTTCCTGACCCGACCGTGGGTCACATCTTACTTGTGGGAGTAAGATAAAACTGGCCTTGTGCCTAACTTCTGGAGAGGAGTAAATAAATACTCTTCCTTTCACTATGGTTGTTATGGTTCTAGGGGTTCAGACAGAAGTTAAAAGTTGACTTGGGTCTGAGGTTCGAATCATATGACTGGCAGAACAATCATCTTCACACTGATGATTCCCGGAAAAGGATGAAACACATGTGTATATGGATAAGAGTTATTTATCATAATATTGTTTATTTTTCTGGAGACAAATTCTAAAAATTCATTAGCTCTTAAATGTGTCCACTCATCTCTATAAGAGGCTTTGTTTGTTGGTCCGTCAGGTTTCAATTTGAAATAAAAAAATTTGTAACTACACTTGCAGATTGGATGAAATAACATTTTCGTTGGTCTGTTACGCTTTAGTTTCAAGGTTGAAATGGTATTTTCATTTCTGTCATAAAATGAAATCGCTTTGCTAGATGCGTCTAAGCATCTCTAGAAATCTGTCAGGTTTGATTTTGAAATAGCATTTTCATCACTAAACTCTTAGATCGAATGGACGCAGTTGAAGAATGAGTCCGTTTTTATTTTATTTCATCGACTCACAGCTTCCCATAGACGAGACGCTGATTTTGTTGTCTCCCGATAACACCGATTTTTGTTTCTTATTTCTGCTTTTTTTCTTTTCTTTTTTCATCTGACAATAAACCTGATATTTACCTTTGACCTGTGAAGAAAAACGGAACAAGAAAAAAAAAACAACAACACATACACACACAAAAAAACAAATAAACAACAGGACCCCCTGAAGCAGCTGTTCTATTTCTGCTGGGATCTTTTTTTTCCCATTGCTTAGAGAAAAACAATCACTCCAGTTCTCATGCACTGAATGACCCAAGCATTCCTCCTTCCACCTCCCGCTCAACGATAAACCACAAAACACTCGAAAGTCTGCATTTCAAATATTCCACCCGCTTAGAGCTCTAATTAAAGTGTATTTACAGCTAATAACAAGGTAACAGAGACAACAGTCTCTTGTTGCGGACTATACTCGTCACAAGAACAATTAAAAGATTGTGGAATATTCTTTCCCTGTTGGTCATCTCCGTGATTTTATCCACTTTATCTGGACCATCATCACTATGCGTTCTACATTTAAATATACGTTGCCTGGAACGCAATTCGGAACATGCTACACGATATCATTAATGCTTAAATGCTTTTGATAATTTGTTCTCCAGAGCTTTTTTAATATGTTATAAAAGTGTTGTTTATATTCTTAACAACCACCATCTTGCTTTTCAATCTCCGTAATTGTGAAGATGACTTGGTATGAATGGATGAAGACAAATAATGTTGAATACGTAGTGGGTTCCATCATACGGATAAGGTAGACGAGGCCAAGTCATCTAGTGTACCATGACTCACGCTAACGAGTAAAAATAAAAAGACGCGATGAAACGTGACGACAATAAAAAAGATACAAACTCATAACATAAAAAAAAAAAAGTGTTTTTATTTCGGGGAAAAATGAACACGTCTCTTTGTGTATACATATGTACGTAGTGTGATGTTATGGAAGTTAAACCTGGCCAGTGAGGGTTGAGGACATGCGTTGCATGGAGAAAAATGATATGATGGATGTGTAATGGGAGTCTTAAAGCCAGGCTTGGATCTGGTGACCTAAGAAGAGGATTAAATCTGGAAAGTATAGGGAGATGTGTGCAAAACAGGAGACTTCGATGATATAGCCACGTTGAAAGAATGGATGAGAGTTCTTGAGTTAGTAGATGTAGAACAGTTGCAGTAACAGGTTCATTTCACGGGGAAAACCAAGAAAAACATGGAAGGAAATGATAATAACTGACTCGAGAGAAAGAAGGATGAATAAAGACTTCACCAGAGTTAGGTTAGTTCGGAAGTCAGTTTCTTAAAGCTGTCCAATGCATGCCAACATGTAAAACGGATGTTAAACCGATGATGATGATGATGATGATGATGATGATGATTTGCTTGTGTTTCATGACTTATTGAATCGTTAGGTGTAGAGCTGTTGTCCTGGTAGCTGATAATGATGTGCTAGTATTGGAATGTCGCCTGCCATCTTGAATTACTAAGGATCAGTTTGCCGCAATCTATGATGATTCTGATTAGTTTTCCTGGCAGTGGCCATGGTAGTGCTGCTTATGTTTGTTATCGGCGGGTCGGAAACTGCTGCTAATATTTTTGTTGTGGACAAAATTGAAAACTGTTGCTGATATTATAGCCGCCGTAAATCCCATATTCGAATCATTTTGAATTCACGCAGAACCCTAACCCACTAAAACCACACGGAACAGTGAGAACTGTTAACAATACGTAACTTAAGAGCTAATTCCGCAAAAATGTCACCCGTTTTTGCAATGACCTTTCCTTTTTTTCATCCTTCCGTTCCTTTTTAAGTTATATAAAATTTGATATAACTACATCGTTGTTTGTTCTTCTTTCTTTCTTGCTGCGTCACTTGTTCTGTAAGCCTTTTTTCTTATACAGCGGACCCGAAGTTTCGCCCCTTATGTGAACAAGTAAAAATTCCACCTAAATATAGTTCGATTCATCATAAACCATGCGTTGCGAGTCAAACAAGCACGTTCTCACCAAGCACAAGATACAGTGGTAATAGTTTCCACACGCGTGCATTTACTTTATCTGTCGTTAGAATATGGCCGAGGTGGAAGTGTGTTTATGGCGGGAGATTCAAAAGAGAGAACAATGGATTTTGGATTTTAACCACAGTCGCGAAGGATGTCGTACAAATGGTTTTGCGATAATGAATCCCCCAACCATAGGTAGTGTGATAGATGCCTTTATAACGGCATGTCATCTCACTGTTAGTTTCCACCATCAGACCACGTGGGGATTAAATAAAACAGTTTAAGACACAAAGAGAATGGAAGAAAATATTATTTAAACTTACCTTAAAGAAAGCGAAGGAATGATGAAGCTATATACATATACGAATAGGCTTTTTATAATGGTTAATAAAAAAGGAAAGGAATAACATTTTTATTAACAAAACAATTTATTTAATATTTAAAAGAGAGTGTAAGTTCATAATTGGGGCGTATGATGCGATGCGTGTTGAAATGTCTTTTTGTGTGTAGAATGCAATGTGTTGAAGAAATAAGAGTTCGTTGGGAATGAAAGGAAATGTTCATCAAATTGAAAGATTGTGAATAGAAAGATTACCTTTTTCTCACCCCCCCCACTTTCTCGGCCGAGGCCGCCGGTGTGGGGGGGGGGGGGTTGTCGACGAGAGTTCTTTGTGTGCGTCCGCCCAGAACGCTGAAGGCAAAAAGAGGGTGAGGAAAGGGAACACGTGTTCTTTTATCGACTTCAAATCTCGCGTGGTCAAGCTGGCCGAAATCCTTCGGCCAACGTGATTCTGCGAGATTTCACGAGTTTCTCCCTTCAGAGGCGAAGAAGGGTTAAGCAAAGAAAGAAAGGGAGAGAGTAAGAGAGAGTACCCCAATTGTGGTGTTCACCACAAGAACTTTACCATAAATCGTTTTCCGTGCTTCGGGTTGGCCAGCCATATCGTTTTGAGAAATAACTAAAATGTTAACAAAATATAATGGTTAAATTGTTTCGTTATTAAATTAACTAGTCATCTGTTTTAAATGTAGTTACGTTTCGTATTGATTTATAAAAACAACAAAGAAAAAAAAAACTGTGGGACCTTATTCTGAACTAAATTTCTGTGTGAAGCAAAAGTTACAGCAACAAGTTAACATTATTTATTAAGCGTAGCACTTCCATTTCAAAGTTATTTTTTCTTAAATTGTTAATAAATAAATATGAATAAATAAGATATTTGAAAATATTTTTCAGTCATTTTATTTAATTTTTTTACGAATTTAATTTACGTTACATCGTAATATTTCGTAATGGTATTTAACATTTGTTTTTGTTTTTAAATTTTAATGTAGTTATTTTTCAGGAAAAAAATGAAGCCGTTATCAGAAGGGAAAACCCCCACAAATTATGGCACGATAACATTTTAGCAAACTCAAAACAAGATGGCGGCCAATAGTATAAAGGGAGATAATTCTATCAATTTTGCCGCCAACAGCTTGCACACATCAATTCCTGGTTGCAACAAAATGCAGACGAACTCTACCTACTCCCCCCCCCCCAAAGTTTATATTTTTATTATCAAAGTCATAACGAAGAAAGACTTATGTTCATTTGCACTTTTGACAGCCATCTTGTTTTTAGCCCGCTAAAACATCATCTCACTTAAATTACAATCCGATAATATTTAAAAGTTATTTACAATGTTATTGCTAAACAATAAATAAACCAGTTAACGCATTCACCTTAAATAAAGAGGTAAACGTTACTATGGCTGACATAAATTATTTTTTCTAAATCGACTTTGAAATCTAGTGGGGGATTATCTCTTCCGTTCATTACAGCCCCTTTTATCACAGAAGAGACGTTGCTAGTCTCTCTCTACTCTATCGTTACTTTCATGGAAGGTGCTCGACTGAGCTCCAGTCTTTGGTTCCCTCTTGCAAAACATTTACAGCAAGAACTCACTTTCTACCACAGCTAAACATAAATTTCGTTTCTTTCTCCGTGTGTCTTGTGTCAGGCAAAATTTCCGCAACCAGAGCTTTTTTGCAAAGGCTTCCCGTCAGTGAAACACATTGCTGCAGATCTACTTCCCTGCAGACTGCAACTTAGTTGTCTTCAAATTCAATTTCAACAGACTCTTGTCATATACCACCCCCACAAATAACCAAACTTGGTTTCTTCCAGTAATCATCCTCAATCCTCACATGGGGTTCTTTACCTTTCTATTAGTTAAAATTCCATCTCATTAACCATTATCCTTGAGTGGCTTTCGGCCTTGATAAGTTGTGAACCTTCAGTGAAACAAAAAATACAGTTGTCAAATTAGTCAAAAACAATTTATTTTGATATACCTACCCATTTGTGACCTATTTGCCGTAAAAATATTTAATAGAAGATATAAGAATGTTAAATTACTGTAAATATTGGTTCTAAACAAAGTAACCCATGGATAGGTTCAGTAACTTCCTGTGATTAAACAAGATGGCTGTCCATGGGTTACTTTGCTCAGAACCAATATTTACGGTTTAACATACTTATATCTTCTATTAAATATTTTAACGCAAATAGGTCACAAATGAGTAGGTAAACCAAAATAAATTATTTTACACTAATTTCCCAACTGTATTTTCTTTAAAATAATTCACATCGCCTATAATACCGTTTACGCACATTTTATTCTACGACTTTAGTTAATAATTATCTTTGTGTAATCCGATAATGCATTTGAAGCAACTGCTCAATCTCAATATTAATATAACTGTTCACTCTCTGCTGTCACTAACTCATCTCAATCTGTTCCACATCTAACTGGTCTTCATTACTCATCTCAACCTGTTCCACATCTAACTGGTCTTCATTAATCATCTAAACCTGTTCCAAATCTAACTGGTCTTCATTACTCAACTCAACCTGTTCCACATCTAACTGGTCTTCATTACTCATCTCAACCTGTTCCAAATCTAACTGGTCTTCATTACTCATCTCAACCTGTTCCAAATCTAACTGGTCTTCATTACTCATCTAAACCTGTTCCACATCTAACTGGTCTTCATTACTCAACTCAACCTGTTCCACATCTAACTGGTCTTAATTACTCAACTCAACCTGTTCCACATCTAACTGGTCTTCATTACTCATCTAAACCTGTTCCAAATCTGACTGGTCTTCATTACTCATATCAACCTGTTCCACATCTAACTGGTCTTCCTCACTCATCTCAATCTGTTCCACATCAAACTGGTCTTCATTACTCATCTCAACATGTTCCACATCTAACTGGTCTTCATTACTCATCTCAACCTGTTCCACATCTAACTGGTCTTCATTACTCAACTCAACCTGTTCCACATCTAACTGGTCTTCATTACTCATCTCAACCTGTTCCACATATCTAACTGGTCTTCATTACTCATCTTAACCTGTTCCACATCTAACTGGTCTTCATTACTCATCTTAACCTGTTCCAAATCTAACTGGTCTTCATTACTCATCTCAACCTGTTCCAAATCTAACTGGTCTTCATTACTCATCTAAACCTGTTCCACATCTAACTGGTCTTCATTACTCATCTCAACCTGTTCCACATCTAACTGGTCTTCATTACTCATCTCAACCTGTTCCACATCAAACTGGTCTTCATTACTCATCTCAACCTGTTCCAAATCTAACTGGTCTTGATTACTCATCTTAACCTGTTTCAAATCTAACTGGTCTTGATTACTCATCTCAACCTGTTTCACATCTAACTGGTCTTGATTACTCATCTTAACCTGTTTCAAATCTAACTGGTCTTGATTACTCATCTCAACCTGTTCCACATCTAACTGATCTTAATTACTCATCTAAACCTGTTCCACATATCTAACTGGTCTTCATTACTGATCTAAACCTGTTTCACATCTTACTGGTCTTCATTACTAATCTCAACCTGTTCCACATATCTAACTGATCTTCATTACTCATCTCAACCTCTTTCATATCTAACTGATCTTCATTACTCATCTAAACCTGTTCTACATATCTAACTGGTCTTCATTACTAATCTCAACCTGTTTCACATCTAACTGATCTTCATTACTCATCTCAATCTGTTCCACATCTAACTGGTCTTCATTACTAATCTCAATCTGTTCCACATCTAACTGGTCTTCATTACTAATCTCAGCCTGT
Organism: Sepiola atlantica; assembly: GCA_963556195.1. NCBI lineage: Eukaryota > Metazoa > Mollusca > Cephalopoda > Sepiida > Sepiolidae > Sepiola > Sepiola atlantica. The sequence goes on along the minus strand of OY744532.1, from coordinate 75,331,323 downwards.
TTCACATCTAACTGGTCTTCATTACTCATCTCAACCTGTTCCACATCTAACCGGTCTTCATTACTCATCTCAACTTGTTTCACATCTAACTGGTCTTCATCACTCATCTCAACCTGTTCCATATTTAACTGGTCTTCATTACTCATCTCAGCCTGTTTCACATCTAACTGGGCTTCATCACTCATCTCAACCTGTTTCATATTTAACTTGTCTTCATTACTCATCTCAGCCTGTTCTACATCTAACTGGTCTTCATTACTCATCTCAATCTGTTCCACATCTAACTGGTCTTCATTACTCATATCAACCAGTTCCGCATCTAACTGGTCTTCATTACTCATCTCAATCTGTTCCACATCTAACTGGTCTTAATCACACATGTCAACATGTTCCATAGTTAACTGGTCTTCATTACTCATCTCAATCTGTATCACATCTAACTGGTCTTCATCACTCATCTCAACCTGTTTGATATTTAACTGGTCTTCATTACTCATCTCAGCCTGTTCCACATCTAACTAGTCTTCATAACTCACTTCAACCGGTTCCACATCTAACTGGTCTTCATTACTCATCTAACTGGTCTTCCTTACTCATCTCAACCTGTTCCACATCTAACTGGTCTTCATTACTCATATCAACCTGTTCCTCATCTAACTGGTCTTCATTACTCATCTCAATTTGTTTCACATCTAACTGGTCTTCATCACTCATCTAAACCTGTTCCATATTTAGCTGGTCTTTATCACTCATCTCAGCCTGTTTCACATCTAACTGGTCTTCATCACTCATCTCAACCTGTTTCATATTTAACTGGTCTTCATTACTCATCTAAACCTGTTCCACATCTAACTGGTCTTCATTACTCATCTCAACTTGTTTCACATCTAACTGGTCTACATTACTCATCTCAATCTGTATCACATCAAACTGGTCTTCATCACTCATCTCAACCTGTTCCATATTTAACTGGTCTTCTTTACTCATCTCAGCCTGTTTCACATCTAACTGATCTTCATCACTCATCTCAACCTGTTTCATATTTAACTGGTCTTCATTACTCATCTCAGCCTGTTCCACATCTAACTTGTCTTCATTACTCATCTCAACCTGTTCCACATCTAACTTGTCTTCATTACTCATCTCAACCTGTTCCACATCTAACTGGGCTTTATTACTCATCTAACTAGTCTTCCTTACTCATCTCAACCTGTTCCTCATCAAACTGGTCTTCATTACTCATGTCAATCTGTTTCACATCTAACTGGTTTTCATCACTCATCTAAACCTGTTCCATATTTAGCTGGTCTTTATCACTCATCTCAGCCTGTTTCACATCTAACTGGTCTTCATTACTCATCTCAACCTGTTTCACATCTAACTGGTCTCTATTACTCATCTCAACCTGTTCTACATCTAACTGGGCTTTATTACTCATCTAACTGGTCTTCCTTACTCATCTCAACCTGTTCCACATCTAACTGGTCTTCATTACTCATATCAACCTGTTCCAAATCTAACTGGTCTTCATTACTCATCTAAACCTGTTCCACATCTAACTGGTCTTCATTACTAAACTCAACCTGTTCCACATCTAACTGGTCTTAATTACTCAACTCAACCTGTTCCACATCTAACTGGTCTTCATTACTCATCTAAACCTGTTCCAAATCTAACTGGTCTTCATTACTCATATCAACCTGTTCCACATCTAACTGGTCTTCCTCACTCATCTCAATCTGTTCCACATCAAACTGGTCTTCATTACTCATCTCAACATGTTCCACATCTAACTGGTCTTCATTACTCATCTCAACCTGTTTCATATTTAACTGGTCTTCCTTACTCATCTCAACCTGTTCCACATCTAACTGGTCTTCATTACTCATATCAACCTGTTCCACATCTAACTGGTCTTCCTAACTCATCTCAATCTGTTCCACATCTAACTGGTCTTCATTACTTATATCAACCTGTTCCACATCTAACTGGTCTTCCTCACTCATCTCAATCTGTTCCACATCTAACTGGTCTTCATTACTCATCTCAACATGTTCCACATCTAACTGGTCTTCATTACTCATCTCAACCTGTTTCATATTTAACTGGTCTTCCTTACTCATCTCAACCTGTTCCACATCTAACTGGTCTTCATTACTCATATCAACCTGTTCCACATATCTAACTGGTCTTCATTACTCATCTCAACCTGTTCCACATCTAACTGGTCTTCATTACTCATATCAACTTGTTCCACATCTAACTGGTCTTCATTACTCATATCAACCTGTTCCACATCTAACTGGTCTTCCTCACTCATCTCAATCTGTTCCACATCTAACTGGTCTTCATTACTCATATCAACCTGTTCCACATCTAACTGGTCTTCATTACTCATCTCAATCTGTTTCACATCTAACTGGTTTTCATCACTCATCTCAACCTGTTCCATATTTAGCTGGTCTTCATCACTCATCTCAGCCTGTTTCACATCTAACTGGTCTTCATCACTCATCTCAACCTGTTTCATATTTAACTGGTCTTCATTACTCATCTCAACCTGTTCCACATCTAACTTCTCTTCATTACTCATCTCAACCTGATCCACATCTAACTGGTCTTCATTACTAATCTCAACCTGTTTCATATTTAACTGGTCTTCATTACTCATCTCAACCTGTTCCACATCTAACTTCTCTTCATTACTCATCTCAACCTGATCCACATCTAACTGGTCTTCATTACTAATCTCAACCTGTTTAACATCTAACTGATCTTCATTACTCATCTCAACCTGTTCCACATCTAACTGGTCTTCATTACTCATCTCAACCTGTTTCACATCTAACTGGTCTTCATCACTCATCTCAACCTGTTTCATATTTAACTGGTCTTCATTACTCATCTCAAGCTAGAGAGCAAGCGTATCTCTGTGCAGAAAATGGTGGAATCAAACTTGCAAAATCTTGCACCTTTTGTAGCTTTGCCATCAATTTCACTTTTGTCATCCACCCGACTACACTCAGTTAAAACTTTTTGTAATTAAATTAAAAAAAAATTATTATCTAATTCTTATTTACATATGCAAATAACGCTATATTAATTCTACTACTGTGTCGAGTATAGATTAATTACATTCCTTCCACTCCATCCCGTTCAGTCTCTCATTAACTTTGGTTGATTGAGGACGTCGGGATGGGGTAATACCCGTTGAGGATTCGTTCTCGACAATCAGTCCAGCAGGAACTGGGCCATTTTGGTGGCCTTTTATCTGCCGGACTGAGATATACTGTTCTGGGTTGTTCTATAGAAGTGCACCCTCCCAGGCCTTGCCTCCCCTCTTTGGGGTGGAGTAAGTTTATCGCTTACTGCCTGAGGCGCCATGACTGGGGAATGCCCAGGCTATTTTTGCTAGGCCAGAGTGCTCCTTCTTTAGGAGCGCAGGCTGGACTCTTCCCCCACTTTCCGATCTTGTGTCACATATTGCTGCAGTGGGAAACAATTGAATACCTGAATTACATCCCTTTGATTTAGCGAATGTGTATTGGCAGCATTAGAGTCATGCTAACGAGCTAATAGAGGAACAAGCACAATTATTATGTCAATAAAGATAATTTATTTGGACGAAATTCATTGCAATCGGATCGTTTGTAATATTTAAAATTAAACTACTCTTTTCAACGTGTGGACCGATATCAGCCTCCTCTCATCTGTTCTGTCTTCGGTTGGAGGAGGAGAAATCCTCCTAGACTAAGGTAATTGTTATTTTTGTCCCAACACAGAGTGACCCCCCCCCCTTTTTTAAGGGGAGATTGATATTCCCCCACATTAAAATCCGACAACAATTTGTAAACAAAACAATCAGTTAAATTATTTTGTAATCACCGGAAATCAGGAAATTATTCAATTTTAACGAAATTTTGAGCATTCAATATTCAATAAAATATACAGTTTACAAGAAATACCAGTTTTCAAATTTAACATAACAGCGATTTTCAAAGGAATGACCGAAAAGTTTAGACCAAATTAACGCATATGTAAAGTGACGTTTTTAAAAAAATAATTTTTTTTAAATTAAAAAACAAACATAATATTAGTTTAAAAATAATGTTATGTTAAAAGCGACTCGGATCTTTTTAAATATAGCCCCGCTATTCAAGGGAGACAACTTTTTAGCCACTTTTGCTTAAAAAAATTAACAAAATAAGAATGTATAAGGCATGTTTTTTTTTATTGAGAGGGATAAAATTGTTTCAAATCAGTTAGAATTTGTGCGAATAGGTCGGTTCTTCGGTATCGTTGCCTCCACACGAACTCGCAGAGGTAGCTGTCAACAAGCGTGCGATGGGTGCCACATTGCCGCTTATTTTGCATTTTATATATGTTCCAACACGACTCAATTGTCTGAGTGTGTGCTCCGGAGACAGGATTAGCAAAATTCGTTGTTGTGGTTAACTGTTTGGTGCGTGTAGGCCATACCCATCATATTTTCGATGCCGGCGTAGGCGGGCCACATATAGGAAATAATGGTAGATCCAGGGGCAATGCATGTACGAATGACCTCCAGAAGCGTTGCTGATGTAGTACTCCGTGGTTTTGAAAAAAAAAAAACTACAGCAAACTCCTTGTCGTGGACCAGGGTTATGAGTCTTAGACAACTCACAAGGAAAGGTGCACTCAAACACGTGTGAAAACGGTTAACGCGCGAAGAATTTAGCAAGCCGAAAAGTTGTCTCCCTTGGCAGCGGGGTTATTCTTAGAGGCCGACTAACTTTAGCACTAGTGGCGGGGATCTTCTTAAAAAGATCCAGCGACTCTATATAATTTTTATGGCAACATTTAAAAAAAGGTGACGAAAATAGAAAATTTAAGAGGCCTTCAGAGCACTGCTAAAACCACCCTTTCCGAGGGTCACCAAAGAAGTTTGTAAAGGATAACTGACAGGGCTTCTTAATGTCAAAATAAAATCTTAATTACGTCCCTTGAAAAATCCTAACGCCATACAAATGAACTCTTAAAATTACAAACAAAAGTTTGCGGACATATACGACGACACATCCCCCAACCTCATCAAATATTTTTGTTACTTAATTTTTTGGAGAAAATCATCTAATTATTATTGTGACATTTTAAGATTGTGATATTCTTTTATATACAAAATGATTTGTTCAACTTTTAGCAGGGAGGTACAATTTTCCCTCCCCCTTTGTAAACCTTGAATGTGGCAACTAAAGTTATCTCCCTTGATGTCCTATCAAGGGAGATAACTTTTCTTACCTAAAAAATAAGGGAAAATACGAAAATTCTTAGCAACCCGACAGGACATGTTTCCCTTACATCTGGTTGAATTTATGTGACGCAGACGATAAAAGGGAGCGTAGTATTTTTGCGTATCTTTCAATGCATTCCATAACAATATTATTTCGTTGTTTCTTAGTATTTGTTTATTTGTTCATTGATATTTTTTCATTGTTCCTATTTATTTGCCTCCACACGAGGGCAGAGTTAGACACAAGGACAGTTTTTAATGTCGGAAAATCCAGCTCCCAAAACGAGGCACTCTGGATTGAAGTGCAGTATCAAACTAGATACTACACTTTGTTCCTAGCCAGAAAGAACATAAAAAAGGTAAATGTGTAGATTAACACCCTCCCGTGCCAAAATGAGATTCTCTTTTTTTAGGCGATTACGTGTAAACATTCTGAAAAACTTGTCGGAAAAAAAAACTAACAAAAAACAATTATTTTAGCATTTGGAGTTTTGTATATAAATTTAATGTAAAATGATCTTCCATTTCCGGGTCATTCTAATTACATTTTAGGGCTGTTAACTATATTTCCCCCCACTAAGTCAGACTGGCAAGGTCGTAAAACCACACGTAATCGCCTGAAAAAAAACCCAAACAAACACACATAATTTATCTCCCATATTTTTAAAATTAATTGCCCTAAAACGCTAGTGACCGGAAATAGGGGATTATTTAACGGTGAATTGATATGCGAAACTGATCCCCTACTCTAAATTCGAAAATAATTGTTTTTATTTATTTTTAATTTTCGCCTTGTTTTAGAGTAATCGCTTAAAAAAGTAGAATATTTTTTAAGAGGGCGGTAGGGTTTTTTAGTGTCCAGTCAAGATTTGCCTCCCTTTGCATATCAGAAGTTAACAGACATGCGCATTGATTTGCCTCCCTTTGCATATCAGAAGTTAAGGGCATGCACACTGAGAGATATCAGAAATGAATAACGACCCGGAAAATTTAATCAGTTTAACTCTGGCGCGAAATGTAAAAAAACACGCATATCTCTTAATCTTTGTTCTTTGTTTCTGTTTTCCTTTTGTTTTAGTCTCGCGAGCCGAGTGTACGATATTACATCTGGCGACGAGAATTTAAGTGATGAGCACGTTCTCTAACACATAAAAAAAAGGTAATCTGCACGAGAGATTTTATTTAGCCAAAAGAGATATAGGTAACAACTTGCATGCTCTTCCCAATTTCAGCATCCACGCCGACCAAAATACAATTGGCATTCGCTGGCAAAGTTGATAGATAAATTGGAAAACCTATTCATTGTCTTAGATATTGACACCGACAGAAAACGGAAAGTGACTCTCTTAGATTATGGTGGAGACAAAGTTTCCAACATCTTTCACAATTTTACAATTTTCACTGACAAACAGAAGGGCATCGGAGCAACCACTGGATGTGAAGATGGGACGGTAATACCATATCAATATGAAACAGCGAAGAAATCACTAACCGGCCACATAACGCCTTAAAAACTACATTTCGATGTGCGATACAAAATCCAGACAAAAAATTTGATTCATACCATACCAGGCTAAGAACTCTAGCGCCTACATGAAACTTCCAAGATACAGACCAGGAAATATTGGCCCAGATACTGCAAGGCTGTTCGTCCTTTAATGTTAGACTAATGGCGCTAAGAGATAACTGTACCATCAAGCAAATAGTAGATGAAACCAGGACCATTGAACTTGCTCACACACGAGCTGCTGACATAGAACAAAGGGAAGTCCGTGCACTTTCATCTCACGATGAAAACCACAAGCGATACACACGAAGTAACGGAAACAGCAAAGATGTCAACAACTCCAACAGCGGATGTCATCTCAGATATACGCAAAACAGCAGCCGCCATTTTGCCCTGAGACCCCGACCACATGGGAGACAAAATAAAGATAATGAAGATGGCGGACGGGCCTGCCACTACTGTGCATATTTGACAACACACGTAACATGCCCGCTAAGAGGAAAGCGTGTAGGAACTGCCTTAAAAAGAACCACTTCGCGCAAGTCTGCAATTCAAAACTGGTGTACAAACAAAAAGTGCAGTATTTAATGTATGAACACCAGAATAACATTGCCAAGTTTAAATTGGGCAAAGATGGTAAGCGAACTAACGAGATGGATTTACGGAAAGACAAACGGAATCTCAACATAAAACTGAAAGAAAAAGAACTTTTGCATCAAAATACAATAAAAAACCTCAACTTGAAAAAACGATGAAGACATGACGAATTTACAAAATGCATTTGAGTTCAAAGCCAAAGAGATTGAATCTAAATTGGAAAAGAACATGAAGGCGAACTTGAGCTGAAACGTAGACTGGAAATCCATGAAATTGAAGAGAGAAAGACCAGGCAAATACATACTTTGATGAAGAATCACGAGAAAGCGTTCATTGACATCAAGAATTGCTACAATTATATTATGCTCATCAATTTTGGCTTGATTAATGTTCTCAAGGAGAAGGTCGAAATGAATAAAAAAGAAGAACGACTGGAAAAGAAATGGCTAATCTTACAACCAAGAACAAACGATTAGTCGAGCCTCTCCAACATGCGTGGAAAGAAGTGGACGAACTACGAAACTCTTTGGCCAATTATGAGAAAGGTTAAACAGAGTTTAAAAATGACCAAGACCCATTTAAAAGTAACAACAGAGACACTAAAAGCTCTTAAATGGGAACATGAGGTGCTTGAGCAAGATTTTGAGAAGACCCAAACGGAACGTGATGAACTGCACAGTTGGTTCATGAAGTCAATCCATGAAGTTCAGCAAAAAAGTAGCTTCAAGAATATTTTTTTTGAGAAAATGCTTCCCACACTGGGTGAACTGCTCGAACAGAAAGAATGACAACGTAATGAAATCATTCTCCAACATTGACTCGTCCACCTTCAACATGATCACTCAAAAACTGGGGGAAGTTTTATTATCAAAAAGTGCACTCCCTTCACACACCTATGAACTGTTCAAAAACTGTTATATTTTCTGTCTACTACACGAATATATACAATAGCAAGTAAGTAAGCAAAATGGACAGTCGCCTCCCCTTTCTTATCATACATATAAAACACATGGACTCTATACATTCACGTTTTTATTAAAGACAAGAGTGTTCAGTCAAGATTAGCCTCCCTTTGCATATCAGAAGTTAAGAGACCACCAGGCATGCACATTGAGAGATACCAGAAATAAGGAAACGGCTGCAGAAAAACTAATTAGTTGAACGCAGGCGCAAATTGTAAACACACGCATATCTCTTTGTTTTTGTTTTTTCTTTCTTTAGTCTTGTGAGCCGAGTCTACATTACAGGGGTGATTAAACTGAGAAAGTTAAACTACAATAATACAACAACAACAACAACAACAACAAAAAATGAAAGATATTTTTTATAAACATCAATTGATTAAAAAAATGTAAAAATGAAATAAATGTAATAATAATAAAAATCTAAACAATTGATTTTAACAAAGATTTAAAATAAAATTTTATGTTAAGAAACAATGAAAGAATATGAGTAAACAAATAAAAAATACTAACAAACAATAAAAGAATATGAGTGAACAAATAAAAAAAATACTAAGAAACAATGAAAGAATATGAGTGAACAAATAAAAAAAATACTAAGAAACAATGAAAGAATATGAGTGAACAATTAAACTAATATTAAAGAACAATGAAAGAATATGAGTGAACAATTAAACTAATATTAAAGAATAATGAAAGAATATGAGTGAACAAATAAACAAATGCCAAAAAAACAATGAAAGAATATGAGTTAACAAATAAACAAATACCAAGAAACAATGAAAGAATATGAGTGAACAAATAAACAAATGCCAAAAAAACAATGAAAGAATATGAGTGAACAAATAAACAAATGCCAAAAAAACAATGAAAGAATATGAGTTAACAAATAAACAAATACCAAGAAACAATGAAAGAATATGAGTGAACAAATTAACAAATACTACAGAACAATGAAAGAATATGAGTGAAAAAATAAACAAATACTAAGAAACAATGAAAGAATATGAGTGAACAAATAAACAAATACCAAGAAACAATAAAAGAATATGAGTGAACAAATTAACAAATACTACAGAACAATGAAAGAATATGAGTGAAAAAATAAACAAATACTAAGAAACAATGAAAGAATATGAGTGAACAAATAAACAAATACCAAGAAACAATAAAAGAATATGAGTGAACAAATAAACAAATACCAAGAAACAATAAAAGAATATGAGTGAACAAATAAACAAATACTAAGAAACAATGAAAGAATATGAGTGAACAAATAAACAAATACTAAGAAACAATAAAAGAATATGAGTGAACAAATGAACAAATACCAAGAAACAATGAAAGAATATGAGTGAACAAATAAACAAATACCAAGAAACAATAAAAGAATATGAGTGAACAAATAAACAAATACCAAGAAACAATAAAAGAATATGAGTGAACAAATAAACAAATACTAAGAAACAATAAAAGAATATGAGTGAACAAATAAACAAATACTAAGAAACAATAAAAGAATATGAGTGAACAAATAAACAAATACCAAGAAACAATGAAAGAATATGAGTGAACAAATGAGCAAATACTAAGAAACAATGAAAGAATATGAGTGAACAAATAAACAAATACCAAGAAACAATAAAAGAATATGAGTGAACAAATTAACAAATACTACAGAACAATGAAAGAATATGAGTGAAAAAATAAACAAATACTAAGAAACAATGAAAGAATATGAGTGAACAAATAAAAAAATACTAAGAAACAATGAAAGAATATGAGTGAACAAATAAACAAATGCCAAAAAAACAATGAAAGAATATGAGTTAACAAATAAACAAATACCAAGAAACAATAAAAGAATATGAGTGAACAAATTAACAAATACTACAGAACAATGAAAGAATATGAGTGAAAAAATAAACAAATACTAAGAAACAATGAAAGAATATGAGTGAACAAATAAAAAAATACTAAGAAACAATGAAAGAATATGAGTGAACAAATAAACAAATGCCAAAAAAACAATGAAAGAATATGAGTTAACAAATAAACAAATACCAAGAAACAATGAAAGAATATGAGTGAAAAAATAAACAAATACTAAGAAACAATGAAAGAATATGAGTGAACAAATAAACAAATACCAAGAAACAATAAAAGAATATGAGTGAACAAATTAACAAATACTACAGAACAATGAAAGAATATGAGTGAAAAAATAAACAAATACTAAGAAACAATGAAAGAATATGAGTGAACAAATGAAAAAATACTAAGAAACAATGAAAGAATATGAGTGAACAAATAAACAAATGCCAAAAAAACAATGAAAGAATATGAGTTAACAAATAAACAAATACCAAGAAACAATAAAAGAATATGAGTGAACAAATGAGCAAATACTAAGAAACAATGAAAGAATATGAGTGAACAAATAAACAAATACCAAGAAACAATAAAAGAATATGAGTGAACAAATTAACAAATACTACAGAACAATGAAAGAATATGAGTGAAAAAATAAACAAATACTAAGAAACAATGAAAGAATATGAGTGAACAAATAAAAAAATACTAAGAAACAATGAAAGAATATGAGTGAACAAATAAACAAATGCCAAAAAAACAATGAAAGAATATGAGTTAACAAATAAACAAATACCAAGAAACAATAAAAGAATATGAGTGAACAAATTAACAAATACTACAGAACAATGAAAGAATATGAGTGAAAAAATAAACAAATACTAAGAAACAATGAAAGAATATGAGTGAACAAATAAAAAAATACTAAGAAACAATGAAAGAATATGAGTGAACAAATAAACAAATACTAAGAAAGAATGAAAGAATATGAGTGAACAAATAAACAAATACTAAGAAAGAATGAAAGAATATGAGTGAACAAATAAACAAATACTAAGAAAGAATGAAAGAATATGAGTGAACAAATAAACAAGTACTAAGAAACAATGAAAGAATATGAGTGAACAAATAAACAAATACTAAGAAACAATGAAAGAATATGAGTGAACAAATAAACAAATACTAAGAAACAATGAAAGAATATGAGTGAACAAATAAACAAGTACTAAGAAACAATGAAAGAATATGAGTGAACAAATAAACAAGTACTAAGAAACAATGAAAGAATATGAGTGAACAAATAAACAAATACTAAGAAACAATGAAAGAATATAGTTCTGGAATACATTGAATGATATGCGGAAATACTACGCTTCTTTTTCTCATCTCCGCCACATAAATTCAACCAAATGTAACAGGAACAGCTTCCTAACAGTTTCCATATTTTCCCTTATTTTTTGGTAAGAAAAGTTATATTCCTTGATATGATTAAACTCTCTCTTTCCATATGAATTTTATTATAAGGATTGCCAATAAATGACATTTAAAAACTCCATTTATTGGTTAAAATTGCCTTCAGGAATGAGAAAGGCGTTGAATACAATTAAGAGAAATGAACCCCTCCTTCATCGACAGAGGATAGAACAGATACCACACCCTGATCCAAGTTGTATGGTCCTGTATGGCTTGGTGATTTTACAAAATTAAAAACAAAATCCCTCTCCAGACCTGCATTGTATATAATCGTGATACCATTAACATGTACATTATGGGGTGGAGATATAGAAGACAGTCCCAAACCATGATGGTACCTGGTGCTAGTTGGGAGGCGGTTGTCAGAGAAGACATTTAGTCTAAAACCATGTTGATAACTGGTACTGGATGAGGGGGAATATTACCAAAAACAAAACCCTGTCCCATCGCCGCAATGTTGCATCTTTGTGCTTGTTTTACAGGTACTTCCATGGAATGTGCGCCGATGAACTTGCTGCTCGACGTAAATACACTCGACCAACCCGACAATCAGCTAAATCTCATCCATTCACTGTTGAGGCCCCCATATGCCGGAGAGCCTTCTACTCCAATAGCTTACTTCCTCGAGCTGCCGGCCTTTGGAACTCCCTCCCTGCTCCCTGTTTTCCCGACTGTAATGACATGCAGAAATTTAAAACTAATGTGAACAAGCATCTCGATGCACAGGTTCCCAATTTAGGATGAGCCCAAAAAACTTTCACTCTAATTCTCAGTAGCCCCTTACATCTACAGTGGCAACTTGCCTTGTTTGGGGTGAACGAAGTTAAAAAAACTACCCCCCCCCACTATAATTCCCATTAGTACCCACATATATATATATATATATATATATATATATATATATATATATATTAGGGGAGGTCGATTTTGAAACTGTAAATTATCGCACTCGAAGAAAGTTGCCAAGTAATGTCAAAAGTTACCACAAGAAATATTTTTCTTCAAAACTTTGTATTTATTTGAGCATTGCAACTTTAAGATCAAATAAATCGAGATTTTTTCACACAGCCTAGATTTCACCGGCAGATGTGTCGCCTTAAATTAACCCCGGGTTTTAACAAAAAAAAGTAATACATTACTTAATAATAAATATTTTAAAGTTTATTATTCCTTTTCTTAAGAAATTAAATGTACATATTCAAATTAAAAAGGAATAAAACACTATAATATTTAATTTTATATATAAATAATTATTTATTTACATAGGCGTTTTATTTATTGGATATTTTTTATGGTATTCACCGGTTGAAAATTCAACGAGCGAATTTGAATTCACGTATTGATTCTGTGTTTACAAATTTAATTATCACAAATATATATTGAATTGTCGAGCGCTGGCTTATCTAATCTCACTTTCCCGACCTTTTGTCACACCTTACCTTGTGGGAGTTAGATAAATAAAAACTAGTTCAGCCAGGGTTTTTTACCCCACCAAATAAACCGGTATCGTCCGGGTCTTTGGGTCTGGATTCACGCCCGTCTATTGGGGCTTGTCCGTCCTGTGCAGTTCTATGAGGTGCACCTCCCAGGTTTTGCCTTCCCTCTTTGGGGAGGAGTAAGTTTATTGCTGATTGTCTGAGGCGGCCCTACCGGGGAATGCCGACGGAGCTGCCCAGGCAATTTTTAAATGGCCAGAGTGCTCACCTCTCGAGCACTGGCCTTCTCATCCCACTTTCCTGACCTTGTGTCAATCTTACCTTGTTGGAGATAGATAAATAAAATCTAGTTCAGCCAGGGGTTTTTACCCCACCAAATAAATCGGTATCGTCCGGGCCTTTGGGTCTGCATTTACGCCCGTCTATTGGGGCTTGTCCGTCATGTGCAATTCTAGGAGGTGCACCCTCCCAGGCTTTGCCTTCCCTCTTTGGGGAGGAGTAAGTTTATTGCTAACTGTCTGAGACGCCCCTACAGGGGAATGCCGACGGGGCTGCCCAGTCAATTTTTTAATGGCCAGAGTGCTCACCTCTATAGCGCAGGCTTATCTAATACCACTTTCATGACCTTGTGTCACATCTTACCTTGTTGGAGGTAGATAAATAAAACTATTTCAGCCAGGGGTGTTTACCCCACCTAAAATATTATATGTATTGGAGTTGATGAGAGAATGGATAAGCACACATTGATGTATAAGGAAATTGTGGATGAAAATAGACAGAGAATTATGAAAAAAACTAAGGGACCAGAACACCATTTAACTTTTACAAAAGAAACACCATGTGAAAGTAAATATCTGACACAGAGTTCTTCCTAATAGTGGTGCAACAGGTGCTGTTCATGCAGATCAAGTGGTGGATGTTTTGCATGAATTCCACAGTGAGAACAGTATCAAGGCTATACTTGTTGACAACACTAATACCAACACAGGTTGCGAAGGTGGAATGGTTGCAATTTTAGAAAAAAAACTTTTAAAAAATCTTCACACAATTGGTTGCTCTTTGCATCATAATGAACTACCTTTCAGAGCCCTTTTTAAAAACATAGATGGTTGCGCAAAGAGCCCTACAACATTCAGTGGCCCTCTGGGGAAATTATGCTCAAATGATTGCCATGATTTACCCCAAATATCATTTTCCACTATTAGCAATCCTCTAGAGTCAATTTTTAAAATTGATGAAATACATGATCTTAGTTCTGACCAAAGACTCCTTTATGAATACACACTAGGTATTTCTAGAGGTAAGGTTGACTCTAGATATACCTCCTGGAAAATTGGTCCTTTAAACCAAGCAAGATGGTTAACTTTGGCCATCCGGCTCATGTGTTTATGGACTCGTGGTGCATACCCACAAAGGCACACAACAAAACTACACTATGTAGTAAATTTTATTGTAAATGTGTATGCCACTTCTTGGTTTGAAATTAAAAGAAATAGTAAATTCCACAATCAGCAAGTGCACATTTTTAATATGACCCAGAGGATTAAGGAGCAGCCTCAGGAAATCCAAGATATCACATTTAGAAATATACAAGGTAATACATTTTGTTTACTGCCTGAAAACTTTCTATATTCCATGGTTAAATCTGAAGAGATTGAAGTAAGAGAAGAAGCTTTAAAAAGAATTTTGGCCATTAGGTAAGTAATATTTATTCATATATTTCTGACTCAATTATTTATTCCAATTTATAGAATGATTTTTAAAGATTTTATCTAATTTCACCATAATTATTAAAGCAGTACAGATTGGAATTTTTTAATAATTCAATTAATTAATTTGTTCTTTCAGAGGTGAGGAGTCAACCAGAAAAAGATTAAAAAGAATACCACCTATTAATTTTAATGCCACACATTGGACACAATTAATAGATTTAAAATTATGCTGCATTTTTGGCATTCTCAGGGCGTGGAATGGGCAGTTAAGTTAATAACAGAAGCTTCACAAACTGTATATGGTTTTGAAGCAAGGCATCAACACATTACAGCCAAAGTTTTGAGTCAGAAATTGAGACCAGCATTTTTGTCTAAGGGGTCTTATATGGAGCAATTTGACTCTCAATATTAAGCTCCATTAAAATAGTGTTAGGTTTTTCCTTATTTCTTTGCTTGTTATATTTTCACTTATAACAGAAAAAAATCATTTTTTTAGGTATTCAAATATTACTGTTTAATTCATAACGTTAAAAGGTAGTTTACAAAAGCAGATACTGAAAATGAGGGGGGGGGGGCAAATTTTCAATTTGAAGATTTCTTTAATTAATATCATTTTTATAAAATAAAATGACATTCGCTGATTTTAAATGCACAAATTATTTGGTTTTCACACCAGTATTCAAGCAAATCTTGCAAAAACGAGGAATTTTCAGTATATTCTTGTCTACGATCTTTGATACCAAACACTCAAAAAACCGCTGAAGTTTTTGATCTAATTTTTTGCATGAGTATTTAATAGGTCTAAATACAACTTTCGGTACGTGCCTTTTTTTAATATTTATAAAAAAGTGTAAAATCGACCTACCCTAATATATATAAACTGTGTCCATCGCTTTATTGCAGATTACAAAATAATCAATATTTCAGTAAATATAAGTTATAAAAAGCTGAAAATTACACCATCCAAGGACTGTATTAAGGTGATATAAATCCTAAAATTTCATCAAAATTCATGTCATATTTAAAAAGTTATGTTATTTTTTTAATATTCAAGGAATTTTCACCGTCCATCGCTTTATTGCAAGTCTTCTAAGATAATGTTTTAGCTCAATAAAACAATACCAAAGCATCATAAATTTATATTGAACACATTTTCTGGGGAAAATTAACAAAAACAAAGGTACATCCCGAGGGCTAAGTGTCAAACAAACGAATTATTTGTCCACATATCCCCCATTTTTTGAAATTACATTAAACAACCTTTTGTCCACCGAGGAGGTCAATTGTTTGATCTGAGATGGAGTAATGGTTCTGGCAACGTCGACTATTTTGTTCCAAAGGGCATCCTTCGAAGAAAACTGCTCTCCTCCCTCATAAACTCCTCGTTTCAATATTGACCATAGGTGTTCGATGGGGTTAAGGTCCGGAGAACACGGTGGCCAGGACATGAGGGTTTCTCCAACAAAGCCCTGAGATCCAAGGAAGGATGTAGTTGCCCTAGCAGCATGAGATGGGGCATTGTCATGCATAAAAATAATCTTAAAACGACGTGACAAGGGAAGATCATCTAGCCATGGTAACAAATTCTCATTTAGAAAGGCAGTGTAGGCATTGCTGGTGAGCTTGACACCTTCTGACACTCGGAATGGTCCACATAGCTTATCCCCAATAATTCCCGCCCAAAACATTATGCCTCAACCTCCCTGTTGGCGACGAAATCTATAAGGCGTTGGAGTTCCATTTGGATTCCAAACTTTGGCCCATCCGTCCGGTCCATCAAGGGTAGCACGAGCCTCATCTGTAAACAGAACATTTTGGCAATCCATTTTCATATATTTTTGTGCCCAAGCCAATCGTTTTTCTTTGTGGGTTTGGCTCAATGGAGGCCTTGGAATAGGTTTGATGTTCCTTGCCATTTCATTCAGTACATTGCATCGGGTTTGTCTGGACCTTGGTATGACTCCAGCCCTCGCAAAAATTGTTGCACTGGTGCTGTTTGGGTTGCGCACAATCTCTCTACGAATTTTTCGAAGATCCCGATCAGAAAGGTTCCTCCTTGTGCCCTTATCTTTCCTGGACTTGATGTTGGGGTTCTTGACGAATGTAGCTAAAGTTCGGGGATCCCTTTTTAGTTCTGTGGCTAAATTTATGATCGAGAGTCCTTCTGCTAGTCCTGCAATAATCCTCTGCTTCTCGGTAGCTGTTAAACGTCCTTTTTTTGGCATTTTATGAGACCTGCAATAAAGCAATGGACGGTGAAAATTCCTTGAATATTAAAAAAATAACATAACTTTTTAAATATAACATGAATTTTGATGAAATTTTAGGATTTATCTCACCTTAATACAGTCCTTGGATGGTGTAATTTTCAGCTTTTTATAACTTATATTTACTGAAATATTGATTATTTTGTAATCTGCAATAAAGCGATGGACACAGTTTATATATAGACATGAAAGAATTAAATAGACACTCGACGAAAATAATTCATACATGTTTAAAGTTTCTGCTTCCTTCCCCAACGGCAACCACTCGGTGCAGTACAAAGCAGCAGTAAAAGTTTGAAACATCGATATTTTACACTGATTGAGATTTTGTATATGTTGTGTTTCAGCTATCAATATATATAATATACATATCGCCATTTAAGTATGACACGCGCCAAAGAAGCTTTAGAATTCTAAGTTTTAGAAGAGTCGTATTATGGTTCAATCTGAAAGTGGACTTAATCAGTGTCAAATCGCTGCAAACCTTGGGATTCCACGTTTCACTGTTTACCGAGTGATTGTTTCAATTCATCAGAGATGGAAAATAATATTATTTCGCCAAGGTCCATCAGGACTCTATGACAGTAGTCTTCATTATTAATGATAATAAAGGTGTCTATTTACTTCTTTCATGTCTATGTTGATGACCCCCCCCCCCACACACACCCACTGAAACAGAAAGATAAGTTTATGTTAAACTTACATACATTGTAAGTAATGTAACCACTGTCTAATAATTGAACAGTAAGTTTAAATTTTTTTTTTGATAATCCCAAATTTAGAGCTCTGATTGGATAAGCAAGTCAGGTGACATGTCGGGAGCTACGTCCAAATATGAATTGACCTATGTAAAACCGGCTAGCCTGTATAAATTTGCCTTCTGGATTAATTATATATTTTTTCACAAAAAATAGTTTTTATACAAATGGTTTTAGTTTCTTTAGCGTTTCTACCCTGATCCTGGCATAGGTCACCTGGTGAGTAAATCGCAAACTAAGGCTAATGAGAACAATCAAAATGGATTTTTTTCAAACATAACTCAATCCCAGAATTTAATGAATATCTTAGCATGTATTTTGAATCATTAACGTTTTCTTCTTCTATTCATTTAGCGTAACTTTTCCCTTGTTCATGGTTCAGACGTTTGCTTTTATTTAGCAAGCTCACTCTTTATTTGTTCAGCAGGCCAACTATCTCCAAATTCCACTATGTACGGTCTTGTCTAATTACTTGTTTCTAAGTTTTCTTTGGCCGGTCAACCTTCCTGCGATTCAAGACATGCATGCTTCTGCAACAGTTTACCCAGGAGGATGAATGCCTCACATGACCGTACCAGCGTATATAGGAAAAAAAGCCTCATGGGAAACAAATGTTGACGAACTCAGCTTTTATATAGTAATAGATATTTTCGGAAAAGCTGCCAGATCAGATTAACAACATCTGTTAACAACATCTGTTAACAACATCTGTTAACAACATCTATTAACAACATCTCTGATTAACAACATCTATAGTGTGTGTTTTAACCGGCCCATTTGACATTATAGTAAGAATGCTTGCTAATTGGCTGGGAGACAAGGGTTCAATCCTCCGTCGAGTCATACCAAAGACTCAAAAAATGGTACTTGATGCCCCTTTGCTAAACACTCAGCATTATAAGGTGAGGATCAAATGTAAGTAGAGTCGTCCCAAGAAAAGAGTGGCGCCCTCCCCTACATCTCGGTGGATTTCCTTTAACTATGGTCGACTATTTTACTTTTTTTTTTTTATAGCACATGACATCTTGAGACAGAATTGGATGAATTCAGAAATTAAAATCAAACATATTTGCCAGTGGTATAAATGTATTATCAACAGCTTTTTGGAGTTTCAAAAATTCTCTTCTGTGAAGTGATATAATGGTTACAAATACAGAGTTTCGACTCGGCATGCAGTGTTCAAATTCGGTCAATGCTATTGAGTCACCTCCTACCCCCAAATTAATGGTGAAATATTCGAGTAGACTAGGCCCTAAAACCTTTGTTGTTCAGCAACTTTTTAGAAGAAAGGAAAGCTTACACCTGCAACAAGTTTCTGTCATATAGTACATCATCCAGACATCACTTGTCCAGTGGAGAGAGTGGGTCATGTTTTTCACAATGCTGGATTCACTTAAAAGAACATAATTCAAATTTGAGGTTGGTCGGTAATTAGGCTATCATCCTCATTAATGAGGGACTGTAGTGATAGCAGTGGTCACCTCACTCCAAGTATGTTTAGACAAAGCCCTTGATCAAATTTTGGCCTTAACTCACCTCCAACTTCGACTCATTTGCATTATAGAATAAAATTGTGACTGCTACAATTTTGTTATGTGTTAAATCTATTTCACAAACGTGCCAATAGATGAATACAGCCATTAATATATCCACGCCAAATCATTACAAAAACTGGGATGGAGTGACGCAGTTGTCAACTCTGATGAGAAGGTAAGGGAGATAACTCCATTTTATGTTTTCACAAAACCCGAAAAAAAAAAAAACGGAAATTTCAATTTTTAATTTTCATTAAAACTGAAGAATTAATAATAAATAAAATACTTTTTGAAAAGTCACACATTGGAAACGTTGGCGGAATGGCAATAATAAAGAGAATATTTTTTATAAAATATTTAGAAAACCTTCACAACGCAAATTATTTGTTTTTAAAATAAATTATCTATTTATCTTAAAAACATTTTTTTTTTGAACTTGAGTACTTTCCACATGATGCACACAGCCATATCAACATTTTCGTCCATGAAATCAAGACGAACTTCAACCTGACTGCGATAAGTTTGTCCCAGTCAGGAAGAAAAAAAAAATGAAGAAAAAGAAGAAAAAAAAATGCTTATTCTTCTGAAGATGGTATATATTACCGAAAGTACTCAAGTTAAAAAAAATATTTTTTTTTAAGGTAAATAAATAATTTATTTTAAAAACAAATAATTTGTGTTGTGAAGCTTTTCTAAATATTTTATAAAAAAATATTCTCTTTATTAAACAAAATACATGTTTATTTTACATTTAAAAAAATTTGTTTATTAAAATTTATCAAACGGGGTTTAATTTTATTTTTTAATGTTTGTTCGACAATATAAAAAAAAGATAACGAATGAACACTTTAATAACGGAACAATGTCAATTAAAAAAAAAATATGGGGAAACTTTAACAAATTTAATTACTTCATAAAAAAAAGAAAAACAAAAAAAAACCCAAAAACAATTACCTTAAAAATGACAACTAGGGTACAATTTCAATTATTACACGTTTTTGTTCGTTAATTAACATTGTTTCACAACTACTTTTTTTTATTATCAATTATTATCCAGAATATTTTTCTCTGCTCAGACAATTTTTCAGAATAGAATAATATTAATAAAGTGATGTGTGACCATCACGTGTTAACGTAACGTATTCGCTGGGTACACAGTCAGTGTTACTGTACGCCCGTCTTTATTTACTTATCTCCTCACGAGGTTAAAGTTCAACACAAGATCAATTTTTGAGAATTATTCTCTTGTTTCTTTCCGAATTTATGTCAGGCGGCAGAGTGGGTCTATTTGCTTTCTCGCTTCTCTTAACCACCTGAAAATGATTTCGTCCGGGGGATAGAAAAAAACCCTATTTTTTAATATATTTTTTATTTTTTTATCTACTTAATTAACCCCAAACAAGGCACAACGACACTGAGACATACGGGGGCTACTATGAATTAGCGGAATCCTATATGGGAAGTTTTGCAGCGAGATGCTTCTTCATATTACATTTAAATGTCTGCATGTTAGTACGATCAGGGAAACAGGAAGCAGAAAGGGAATTCCAAAGACTAGCAGTATGAGGAAAAAAGCTATTAGAGTAGAAAGCTCTCCGGCATCTGGGGACCTCTACAGTGAAGGGGTGGGATCTTGCTGACCGACGGGTTGATCGGTGGTATTTACGTAGAGGGGCACTGTTGGGGCACATTTCAATGTAAAACAAGCACAGGGATGCAACATTGCGGCGATAGGACATCTCTAGTGTTATTTTTTGTCAGTCACTTATTCACTCGCTTTGAGTAACATATTTATTTGCTTTTTGGTGAATTTGCAACACAAATATCGAGTGAAAGCTGCTAGCTTATTAAATTTACGGCCACTGAGAAATTTACCAACAACCTGGACAGCCAGCTACCTTAAGCTGCTACGCTCGCTGCCCAACCCCTTCATCCTTATTGCGTCGAGGAAAACCTTCAGCAACAGTTTTTTCCGACAATTTATAATGCGAGAAAAATTCAACTCCCAGTTATTTTTAAAGCAAGGGAAGTAACTTCAAGTTAAATTTAAATATGTTTATGGATTATTTCCCTTCGATTGCTAACAATTAAGGGGAAATAATCTACGGTTTTGTTTGACATATCAACTTCAAACATTTTTTTAATTTTTACTATTGGGGTCACCACTTATCAAGGCTAAGAGTCATTCGAGGAGAGAGGTCAATGATACGGGAATGATTGTCCACGCCGTGGAAGTACTAACATTGATCAATGGCATGAACTGTGTTTGATTGCTTGTGAGGCGGTCCATCCCAAGAATTTGTTTACATTGGATTTGAATTACAAACAAAAATGCAAATATCAATTCCAGATATAACTAGGATGAACAGACGCTTTCGATTTCCGGTGACGGCTCTTGCTCTTAGCAATGGATGAAACAGAAAAGAAAAAAGAAAGAAAGAAAAGGTATTATTGAAGCCCTGCCCATTGAAACGAGATTCTACTTTTTTAGGCGATTACCTGTAAACGGCCTAAAAAAAAACTTGGCGGTAAAAACAAATAAAACAAACAAACAAAAATAGTTTAGAATTTACAGTGGGTGATCAGTTTCGCATATACATTTAACGTAAAAGGATCACCTACGTCCAGTCCAGATAGCGTTTTGTAAAGACATCTAACTTAAGATGTTTTTTTATTTTTTTTTTAATCTTGTCCATCTTTTTAATTTCTTGAGATCAATGTTGGGTGGGTGTATTTTTTTTTTGCTAGAAATATACATTAAAACATGTTAATAAAATAATTATTTCCTTTTTTTTTTGGAGGTGGGGGGGGGGCAAAATTGAGCTTGAACAGTCTCGTTACATTCCCATCATGCGAATCTTTCCTGCATTTAAAAAAACAACATTTTTTTTCGTATTGCCACCCAGACTTAGGGTTAGTTTTAGTGTTACGGAAGGACATGTGTGTGCTTTTTTTTTAAAAATGACTTTTAAGTTAAAATTAAAATTAAATTTTAATTTTCTTTGAATCGATTTCAAAATTAGAATTTGACCAAAAACTCTAGTCTCGACCTGCATGCCCTTATACAATGTATGAAAAAAAAAAATTCATTAGAGTTTTTCTTAGTTTAATTTTGGTAAAATAATCCTTTGGCAATAATACCTACATTTTTCAAGCAATGAGAAGTAAATAATTTATTAAATGTTATTTTTTTTTTCAGCTTACAAAAATATCCAAGATTTATTACCCCTCTTGCCTAACACACATACACGTGTGCAAAATGTATCTCCCTTTAAAAAATATTTGGTTATGTCCTTAAAAACACTATCTGGTTCAAAAGTGAGTGATCATTACCGCCTGGTGGCCCGGTAGTGGGTAATCATTGTCACCTGGTGACCTGGAAGTGGGTGATTATTTTATGTGAAATTTATATGCGAAATTGATCCCCTCACTCGAAATTCTAAAATAGTTGTTTTTTCTTTTGTTATTTTTACTGCCAAGTTTTCCAGGTTTGTGATTTGGTTTACTTTCGGCAGCGTCGTAACTCTTTCTTCCCTTATTTTGTCCTTTTGTCCTCAGATTTCATGAGCGACGTTTCTGACAAAGGTAGAAGAATTGCTGTTTTCTTGGTCGGAATCTATCAGAAGACTTATCGTTGGCTAGTTTTTAAACTTGAAGTAGTATTTTTTAAAGCTCTTTACATCAAGTGGCTTCATGCCCTGTCTGGAGCGATTTGCATTAGAAAAAAATCGTCTAAAAATAAAAAGTAAAATCGCATTTTTTATTATTTGCATAATTTAGCATAATGTGCAGGGTTACAATTTTATCAAAGGAAGAGCATCTATACCTTCCTAAAGTTGGTGATAGATAGATAGATAGATAGATAGATAGATAGATCGATAGATAGATAGATAGATATATAGATAGATAGATCGATAGATAGATAGATATTGCTTGGCTGATTCTAAGAGCACCGAAAAAGCAGTGATTATCACATATAGACTCTCGATTGGACAAAAGCTCCAATCAGCAGTCTCTTTCAACCAATCACAGTGCAAGATACATTCCGTGTCAAAAACTCGTGCATAGTATAAAACCCCAAACACAGCGTTATTCCTTCTACCTTTTCTTTCAGAGACAAACACACGTGTGTATTTCACAATTCATCCTAAAACCCTTGGTTGGGGGGAAGGTGAAAGGGCCCGACAGATGAACGAAAGACTTTCACGGACTACTAAACATAGCATCAGCATATAAATACACGCTGTTAAACGAACACATGTACACAGTTCATATACACACATAACACACACATGGCATCAGTCGAAATGAACACACACACACACACTCTCTCACTAAAAAAACAGAGGCATGTTTTCATGTTTACTCATTTACACACATATAAACTCACACGGTGCTAAACAAAAACAAAACAAAACGTGTATTCAAACTCCTTGGCCTAACATTTACAGGTAACACAAATTGGAACAAATATATAGAAGATACTGCCAAGGCTGCTGCAAGGATAGTGGCCTCTCTTTACCGGGCTATAAAACTTCTCACACCTGCCAGTATCCTATATCTCTACAAAGCCATTATCCGCTTATGCATGGAGTATTGTTGTCACATCTGGGCTGGTGCACCAACCACTAGTCTCTCCCTCTTAGACATGGTCCAAAAAAGAATCTCTAATCTAATAGGTCCCACAGTATTCACCAAGCCCCAGCCTCTGTCCCATCGCTGCAATGTGGCATCCTTGTGCTTGTTTTACAAGTACTTCAATGGAATGTGCTTCAACGAACTTGCTGCTCTGGTGCCCTCTTGACATAAATACACTGGACTAACCCGACAATCGGCTAAATCCGACATCTTTCATTGTGGAGTTCCCTGGAACACTTTTTGAATCTAATAGTTTCTTTCCTCGAACTGCTAGTCTTTAGAATTCCCTCCCTGCTCCATCTTTCCCTGACTGTACCAACATGCAGAAATTTAAATGTAATGTGAACAAACATCTCGCTTCCCAACTCTCCACTTATGATGCTCCTATGGATATGGCCCCTAATTCACAGTAGCCCCTTACGTTTCAGTGGCAATGTGCTTTGTTTGGGGTGAAAAAAAAATCTTTTTTCCTTGCACGAAAAATAACCCTTTTCATTCAAAAACGTTTCTTGTACTCTCTGAACTTTCATATTCTGTGAACCCTTTCTCCTTCGTTGTCTTAACAAAGTTGTCAATAAAAATAATTATTGAAATAAAAATAAAACTTTGCACTTGGAGTCGTCACTTTAAATTTGAATTAAGAATAGAATGTAGAAAGTCAAATAACGACGTGTCTGTTTTCTTTTCTCCAAACTAAGTAAACAATTTATTTACCGTAAACATCATTTATTCTTATTTTTATTTTTATTTCAATACCCAATATACGAGTCACATGATGCACCAGAAAAGAAATTTAAATTCTACGTGCTTAACATCTTGGCGAAATAACATCTCCGCGAAAGTAACCCACAGAAAGATCTTATCGCCAACGGGAAAATGATTTATAAAAAAAAGTCTTGGTGTATTTTTTGCGGCTCGTTTTGGCTATTTGCATAGCAGGCTTGTTTGGTGTTTCTGTCTCATTTGTAAGACAGTCTTGTCCAAAATGTTTGACCAATTTTAACATCCAGAAAAAAGAGCCAGAAGAACAACCTTCATTAAGGTTGTTCTTCTGGCTCTTTTTTCTGGATGTTAATGCACCATCATAAGGTTTGGGCCACAACTCCTGGTCTTCTTGGCAACTGCAGCCTTGGTAGACACTGGTTTTTGTACATTACTCTGTACAGTGTCAACATTTTTCTTTTAGTGTCTAGCCTGTTAATGTATTTTTGTGGCCAGTTAATAATGCCAACGCAAAGAGTACACCAAGACCTTCCATTGCAGAAAACTGGAAGAATGGGCCAACCAACAACGTGCCTAATATTTTCTGGATGAACTATCTCAGGAATATATAGATAAGGAAGGCTCTGTAGACTGTCTGAAAAGAGGATCGCTCCACTATGATTAGGAGAGGATGATAATGGCTGCCCAAGATCAAGGATTGATGACCAATGCTTTAACAAGATGAGTGG
>OY744532.1:75295846-75300846 GCA_963556195.1 Sepiola atlantica | reverse complement strand
TGGAAGTGGTGGTCGGATGATGAAAAGGCATCTTTTTCAGTGAAATCTGACCTCAACGTTAATGTCATTATGTGTGTGAGAGAGAGAAAGCGAGAAAGAGAAAGAGAGAGAAAGAGAAACAGAGAGAGAGAGAGAGAGAGAGAGAGAGAGAGAGAGAGGGAGGGAGAGAGAGGGAGAGAGAGGGAGAGAGAGAGAGAGACTGTGCATGTGTAAGTGACACTATTCCATTTTGATCTTGTTTAGAGTGAAAACGAGACATAAAGTGGTCCTTGTTTATTGCGACAATGACGTATTGCGATGCGATGGGGGTGTGGGGTGGGGGTAAACAGCGAAGAAATGATAAGCAATTATGTCATAAGTCTGTTAGCCAATCGGAAACCTTTGAAAGGAAAGGAAAATTTCGAAACAAACCCTAACGGTGAAAAGCTGCATACCAACGTATGTAATTTTTGATTCAAACTTTCACATTGCAGCAAATTTCCCAGCAACGGTTATTGCTCTTAAAAAAAAAAATCTAATGCGTCATCACTTATCAAGGCCAATGGATTGCCAATTTAATGATGAAGACTATCATGAGAGGATTTAAAATGATTAATGGAATGAACAAAGTTCGATTAATATAGAGACAGTTTAGGACAAGTATTTGTGGATATTGGATTTGAAAACATCCATGTTGTAATCCGAAGAGAAGCAGTCCCGTGGTCATGTGTTTCATAGGTGGAAAGTTGTTGGAAAGATAGAGATTCTGTTCATGAAAATTAGGTGCACGGAGGGGGGAAACGAAAGTTCTTTTTGGTTATAGTAGTGCCGCAAGTTCGTTGGGGCACTACCAAGTTCATCGGAGCACATTGAAGTACTTGTAAAACGAGCATAGGGATGCAATGTTGCGGCGATGGGGAGGGAGGTTAAAGCTTGGTTGACAGTTTGAGACCTATTAGAGTAGAGGCTCTTTTTTGGACCCTGTCTGAGAGGGAGAGACTAGTGGTTGGTGCACCAGCCCAGATGTGACAACAATACTCCATGCATGGGCGAATGGTGGCTTTGTAGAGATATAGGATACTGGCAGGTGTGGGAAGTTTTCTAGCATAGTAGAGGGAGCCTACTTTCCTTGCAGCAGCCTTGGCAATATTTTCTATATATTCGTTCCAATTCATGTTACCTGTAAATGTTAGGCAGAGGAATTTGAATGTTTGACACTCAGGTAGGATGCTATTAGCCAATCGGTGGTTGAAAAGGTTTCTTATAATTGTTAAAAGAACGGAGCTTTGCCTTAGTGGCATTAAATGTTACCGCCCATTAATGTCTCTATTCAACTACAGACTTTGGAGGTAATTTTCTAAGGATTCAGTCATTGCCTTAGATATGTATGTGTTCGTTTTGCTCACATGTCTAGAACAGAGCGTGGTGTCATCAGCAAATATGCCCATCTCGGACACCATTGTATCAGGAAGGTCGTTTATGAATATCAGGAATAATGAAGGTCTAAGGATCGACCCCTGGGGTACACCCGCATTAATGTCATATTGTTTAGATGTACGAGGATAGCCTGGATCTTTCATTTATCTAAGAAGGATCTGATTATATTAAATATTCGTCCAGTAATACCGTACAAATTAATTTTCATGAGAAGCTCTTTATGCCAGACCTTGTCAAAGGCCTTGGATATATCAAGCGCTACTGCTCTAGCTTCACCTGCCTGATGCAGTGTATGGTATATATGGTCAGAGATAATGTCCCTTTTTTTGTTTCAAAATCCTAAATGTTTTTTGTTTATTTTTTGTTGTTAGAACATTTTTAATGTATTTATTTTCTGCCCCCCCTCTCTCTGTCTATCTCTTTCTTTGGCTTTTTCTCTCTCTCTATCTCTATCTCTCTCTCTCTCTCTGAATGGTGTTACTTGTAAAATATCACGTTCGCAGAAGTTTTTTTTTATTAGTTTCATTGTGTACTAACAATCGTAACGAGTTTATTTGTATTTATAAAAGATTTTGTTTGCATTATATGTATTAAGAATGAATGCAGTAATAGGTAAATTTTACTGCTGATAACATTTATGGCGCCCATTGTATTTGACAGTTGCTGCTGACAACAAAGCTGGCCCCTTTCAAAAAATATTCCAATCAGGATAAATACTTTTCTGAAAGAAATTTACTTGAATCACATTTTAGTCTTCTGAGGAACATGGTGCCACAAACCACAAGAAGAAAAGACTCATCAGAATGAAATATCAACTCGTTAGATGCAATGCTATATGGGCCTAAGTTCAAGAATCCGCCGGACTTTTTTTCATAGATTAAACAGTATAGCTGCTATATGCGCATACATAGAGTACACACGTAGGAGTAAATAACATAGTCTGAAAAGTACAAGGCGAAAAACTACTAGTCACCATGCACCGTTGACCCTATATCTCTAAACGTAGATCTGCCTGTCTGTCTCTGTTTATCAGTATCTCTCTCTCCTTCTCTCTCTCATTATATATATATATATATATATATATATATATATATATCTATATAATACTAAAACTCTATTGTTCTTGTATGTTTGCAATCAGCTTTCAGCTTTCCGGTTTTCAACATCCGGTTGCGCATGCGTAAATAGCATCGTCTTCAATCTGTTATTCCAATTCCGTTATTCTCTATTATGATTAACGAACGCATGAAATTTTTCATTCTGGAAATTTTTAAACAATTTCATTTAATTTCATCAAATAGTTTATTTGTTTTCTTCACGGCTAAAAACATTCAACGGGAGGACTTTGTAAAGTCTGTCGCAGTTTCAAAAAAACTCCTCCCTTTTAAAAAACAAAAACAAACAAACAAAAAAACAACACTCATTATTAATATCACCCATACTAGCGGTCGGTGAACGAAACCACCTCCCACTTTCCCTCTCATAGATTTCACCACTCCTACTCCCTCTGTTTTCGTTACGTACGCGAGAAAGCCTGCTGTACTCCCTTCCTTTCTCAAATCGCCCTAACCAACCACTTATAATTCAGTAACTGTAATTAAAAAAAACAACAATTATAATAAACAGAACGACTCATAGAAATCTATCTATATTCTTTTTTCATTTTAATATACTTTCATAGAAATGCTTCTGTTATGTAAAAAAACCCTATTTTCTTTATACCACAAGTGTCACGCTCATACATGAATTCCATAGCTAATATAACAAACTGACCCAACGGGTTACGGGTGGTCTAGTATATATATATATATCTTTTTGTTTCATTTTACTTCAGTCGAAGTTCTCAGAGATCAAGGGACCCCTTACTAAGACTAACACTTGATTACTATATGAAATACATAGATATTCTAATATTCCATTAAAGTTCTCCTTTGCGTGTCAAACGTTGATTTAGTAAAGAAGTTAAGAACATTAATTTTCTTCTTCCTAATTGACCAGTTAGCAATGTTATAATATATTTTTATTGTGGTCTCTTGGTCTGACCGGATTCCAGGACAAGAATTCATCTAGTCTGGTGGAGTATCCAGCTTAGTGCTGTTACTTTAGGTAACATTACTTGGAGAAGGTGAACCATTCCTCGTATGAGCCCGTGTATAGCCATGTCGAGGGGATCTTATTTGGGCTTCGAATACTATGTTATTTTGAATATTGGATCAGGGTTTACTTGTAGAGTGAATTATCGTCATGTCAGGTTGTCCTGACACACCCTTGTACAGAGAGACCGAATACACTCGAGGATGGTGTCTAGTAGGTAATTCAAGCTCTCCTTTAGGTAACCCAAACTCTCTCTCTCTCTCTCTCTCTCTCTCTCTCTCTCTCTCTCTCTCTATATATATATATATATATATATATATATATATATATATATGTTTGTGTGTATGTGTGTGTCGTGTCTAATACTTTTCAGTGAAAATTCAATCAGACATTGTATAGTATTACATATACTTTTACCAACGTAAACCACATAACTATATATATATACTATATAAAATTAAGTCGGTCGGACTCTCGAAGTTAGACCTAAATAGCAATGCATCTTTCTACCGTTTAAAACGAAATATTTCGGATTTTAGGAGAATTCTGGGTGCAACTTTGGCTTGATATCTACAAGAAAAAAATATCTACACCGTACGCTTCTCTACTTTGGCTTAATATCTACAAAGAATAGATTACTGAGCCTTCAGCGATTTATCGTTGAATAATTGTCTTAAGTGTCGCACGGTCTCTTCTTTGAACATTAGGGTTAGGGTTAGCGGTTAGCGGTTCGAGTTTCAGGCTCGCTAACTACAAATTATTTCGAAACCAATTAGGAGAAGTGTTTTTCTTGCTCTTGTATCGTGTTGATTATCACATGATGTGTAGATCGCATAACAAAGTAGATTCATTGTACGTAGATAACAAAGCAAGGCAACACAGGATTCTATTAGTGTACATCCTCCGTGAAAAATGATGCAAAAAGTTATTCTTTGCCAGTGTTCGCACTTATATTTATATAAATAATAACGTCTCAATTGGTGAAGCAAAAAAAAAAAAGAATAAAAAAGTAAACATCTCAAGCTGGGAAGTTTAAAAAATAGAACAAGAAGAAAAAAAATGTATTTTATATGAATATTAGTGCGAACACTGGCGAAGTATAATTTTTTTCCACCATTTTTGACGGAATGTGTACACTCGTATAATATTACAGGTAGAAAATTGCAAATGGCGCAAAAATTGTTTTTTGTGTGAGTACTCTATAATTTTACTTATATTTTACTTACAGCGTTTTGAGGTGATTTCATTCGTTATTCTACATTTTATTTCTTGATATAATTAAAAATAAACACATCTTATTCTAAACTAGCAAGGATACTTGATCAGATCTTTCCACTTGAATCACAGTACGCCTCTTACTTTAGTTTAGTAAGTTACATTAAAATAACAAGCTAATAATATTTTGGAAAAAAAAAGGTTAAGTTTGAATAACCAAAAATAAAATGAAATCAAATTTTAAAAAAATATTTAAACTACTTTTTTTATCAACG
>OY744532.1:75253346-75290846 GCA_963556195.1 Sepiola atlantica | reverse complement strand
TCAACGATAAAACCTGATAAAACCAAAAGCACACAAAAAATGAATAAATGTGTGACTACCCGTTTAGTAAGGTTATCCGGCCAAAGGTTGGACAATTTAAGAAGCAAATAAATCCAGAAACGCTGTCTAACCTTTTTAAAATTATAACATTTTCATTTCTAACGAAGAGAGTAGGTACCTGGAAAATTACCAACACGAATGACATTATATATATATATATATATATATATATATATATATATATATATATATATATATATATATATATATATATATATATATATATTTATTTTTAAATACAGATTTTAATCAGACATGGACCAGTGGTTTCTGACAAGAAACGGGTTTAAATCCCCGATTCCGTCTTCTTCAGCATAGTCTGAAATAGTAAATGATGGAATTTCTTCAAAAACCATTTATAACCGTTATGAAACGCTATGCACACAGAATTTGAAATGGAGGGCCGGCGAGACGCTTAGATCAGAAAAATAGCCGTTAAGTAAGAGATTCTATATTTAGAAGTGAAGAACGAGAAAGAAAGGAACAAAGAAAGAAAGAAAAGAGAGAAAGAAAGAAAGAAAGAAGGGAAAAATAAAATAAAATTAAATTAAATTTATAATAATAAAAAAATTAATTAAGAGTAAATAAAATATTATTTTTATATGTAGAACATAATTAAAGGTACGCAACTCTAATTAATTAAAATATCTAAAAAGGGGAGGTAACTATTTATTATTATTATATAAGATATATATATGTATATATAATTCACGATTGTTTCAATTAATAAATATCAAATTAAAGTAAAAATATAAATATAAATAAATATATAAATAAAAAATCAATATATAAATAAAAATCAATAAAAAATCAATATATAATTAAAATATCAATATATAAATAAAAAATCAATATATGAATAAAAAATCAATATATAAATAAATAAAAAATAAAAAAATTAATATATAAATGAAATAAAAAAATATAATAAAAAAATCAATATATAAATAAAAATTCGATATATAAATAAAATCAATATATAAATAAAAAAATAAATAAAATATATATATATATATATATATATATATATATATATATATATATCAATGATTATTTTTCATCTAAATTGCACCATGCGTTGATTTTCAAAAATATTTCACTTAAATACATTTTCATGCGTGCCTCAAAGATGTTGTCAATTTCCTTATTCAAAAAGCGCAAATCTGCGCAAAACATCGACCGGACTCTACTTATGTTAACGTCTTTTACAACTTGACGTGCTTTTCTGCATCTACCGTGATTCGACCCCTCGGAGTTAATACCATCAAAATGAGTAAGAAGAGGAAAAGAAAAACAAAACAAAAAAACTATAAGACAGTCTCGCCTGACGAAGTTGTTTTACAACGAAAGCTTGCAAAAAAAAAAAAAATGAGATAAATGATTTTTTCATTTAAATTGCACCATGTGTTTATTTTCAAAAGATTTCATATATATATATATATATATATATATATATATATATATATATATATATATATATATATATATATATATAAACAATAGAGAATATAAACGAGTGATCATAGCGTACAGTATGCTAATTCCCGGGCCAAAACCACGCGCGGGAAATTAATGGATTTTAATAAGAAGTCAGTTACTGAAAATACTTTGCAGCGTACGCATCGGTGGATAAACCCATCTTAGAAAAACTAGGATTGGCTTGCTAACCAGATTTGAAGATGGAATCATAATTTTCTGTCTACTAACGTGGGATTTAATAAAGACCAGTGGGATATCAACATATCAAGAGCTAAGTAAAGAAACCTCTATCATCTTTCTCCATACACATTCACGCATTTACCAACGAACCTTTTTCCATTTCATGTCAACTCACATTGTATCACAGTTTGTCTAAACGATAATACGTCTCTCTCCTATTCTCCGAGGATCGATTTCCGAAATGAAACTTTCTCCAGTTTTATAAATCTTTGTTTGTGTTTCCTTCACCGTGTACTGTGTTTCGTGTTTTTCGTTTATCAGTTCTCGCCCGACACACAACTCCTCTCGCCAACAAAACATCGTCAGCTAGACTAACGGAGTTACAAAAAGGGCTAAAAATATAAATATCTTTAGTCACGAATACGAGTCGTGACATAAGTGGGGGCTTAGGTCCGGGATAAAAGTCTGTCGGATACGTAACATTACACGAGTTATCGGTGAAGGAACATGGCAATGACAGCGGCAAAGGAATTTATGGAAAACCTGTCCTTCGTAAAACTCCTTAAGTTGAAAAAAGATGACGCATTTCTAGTGGGGCAAACTCTCGAACTCAATACCCGCAGGACCATGCGAAACGCAAACATCATCAAAATTATTTCTGAACACATGGTGGACAACGATATATTCGAGGAGGATGTACTCGGTCATCTACAAGTAGATAACCAGGAAATGACGTCGACACAAGTCGAGTTGGAAAAAACAAAAATTATGGCCAGAATGGAAATTGAGAAGGCACGAATCGCTCAGGAAACGAGAAAGTTGGAACTTGAACTACAAGGAAGGAGTCAAGAACCAACAGCGAGAGTGTTTGATGTGGCTAAGCAAGTGAGGTTGATACCGAATTTTCAAGAAGAGGAGGTCGACGTATATTTTGGGCACTTCAAAAAGACGTCGATAAATATGGAGTGGCCGAAACACACGTGAACCATGTTACTACAGACGGTACTGGTCGGCAAAGCTCAGAAGGCTTACGGAGGGCTAACTATCGCTGAATGTGGAGACTATGACACCGTCAAAGATGCCATATCGAAGGTTTACGAGCTCGTGCCCGAAGCGTATAGGCTAAAGTTTCGAAATTATCGAAAAAGAGAGTCTCGTTGCCGACACAACTACTAAGAGAGGAGGAAGGCGTATGTGAACAACAATGACCACCGCGTGCTTGATGCTTTCTTTCACTTTTGATCACTCGCACAGTTGATACCGGACGTAGTTTCAAAGGATCGGCCCGGAAAAGGGATATAATAGAGCAATGAAGAAATATACAGTAGGCTAATTCCCGAGCCAAAACCACGCGCGGGAAATTAATGGATTTTAATAAGATGTCAGTTACTAAAAATACTTTGCAGCATACGCATCGGTGGATAAACCAATCTTAGAAAAGCTCGGATTCGCTTGCTAACCAGATTTGAAGATGGAATCATAATTTTCTGTCTACTAATGTGGGATTTAACGAAAACCAGTGGGATATCGACATATCAACGGCTAAGTAAATAAACCTCAATCATCTCTCTCCATACACATTCACACATTGGCCAACGAACTTTTTTTCCATTTCATGTCAACTCACATTGCATCACAGTTTGTCTAAACAATAATACGTCTATCTCCTATTCTCCGAGGATCAATTTCCGAAATGAAATTTTCTCCAGTTTTATAAATCTTTGTTTGTGTTTCCTTCACCGTGTACTGTGTTTCGCCCTTTTCGTTTATCAGTTCTCGTCCGACAGATAACTCCTCTAGCTAACAAAACACTGTCTGACGGAGTTACAAAAAGGATAAAAAATATAAATATCTTTAGCCACGAATACACGATAGTGACAATATATATATATATATATATATATATATATATATATATATATATATATATATATATATATATATATATATATATATATAGTCTCGGAAGTTTTTTTAACCTTCAAAACTGAAAAAAAAAAATTTGTTGAAAGATTTTAGTCTAGTAAGTCAATCAATCTACTGCAATCACTATTTTAGTTAACTTCCAAGAATTTACTCTAATATAAATATATTTTTATATATGTTTTTTATATAAGGGATCGTCAGTTGTTTACCATGAAAACTGTTTCGGGATATATATATATATATATATATATATATATATATATATATATATATATATATATACGGGAAACGCTCTTGACTGCGAATCAGTGTCGATTTGTGATCGGAGTTCGCGTCCGTCGACCGTCGGAAATTAACTTCCTGCACTGAAGATTGCGTAAGCATGAAACATCGATGTCTGTAGGTAATAAATAATTAATATTTATTTATAAGTATATATATATATATATATATATATATATATATATATATATATATATATATATATATATTGTCACTATCCGTATCCGTGGCTAAATATATTTTGTCCGCTTACGAAGATTAAAATCAAGCTATAATGATGCTAAACCTTATGTCTAGAATCCTTATTCTCATTTTGGTCAAAATCCATTACAATATTTTGATTCTAGAAAATGTCTAAAATTTAAGGCTTAAGCTTAAGGGGTCGTAACAAGAAATAAACATTCAGGGAATCTTGCTTCATTTGTATCTAATGACTTTGAATCAAATTCAACGCAAATCTGATATATTTGAATTTTCAAATCGGAGCTTATATCCATATTATGCCTCTTAGAAACCCTTTAAAATACTTGAAAGGACTGGAAATTTGGGGAAAATTTATTAATTGATGTCTAATACGTAATGTTAAATTTATTTATCTACCTCCCACAAGGTCGGGAAAGTGGGATTAGATAAGCCAGCACTCAAGAGGTGAGCACTCTGGTCATTTAAAAATTGCCTGGGTAACCGTGTCGACATTCCCCAGTAGGGGCGCCTCAGACAGTAAGCAATAAACTTACTCCTCCCCAAAGAGGGGAGGCAAAGCCTGGGAGGGTGCACCTCCTAGAACTGCACAGGACGGACAACCCCCAATAGACCGGCGTAAATCCAGACCCAAAGGCACGGACGATACCGGTTTATTAGGCGGGGTAAAAAACCCTGGCCAATACGTAATGTTAAAATTTCACAAAAATCGGAGATATCTGAATTTTCTCCTTTTTATCCCATTTGTATGAAACTAAATTAAATTAGATATAGCTTACATTTGGACCCTTTCACGCTGTGGCTGTGTTCCAAAATTGGTAATGATCACTTAAATGGTTTAGGAGTTAATCTTATAATACAAATATATACACATATAAACATACTTAACTTTATAGAGATACAGTTTATACGAAATGGAAGTTAATCAACGTTTGTTTCCTTAAAGCCCCTTTCCTATATATTTTAATAACACAAAATACATGCTAAAATATACCCTAGATCAGGGGCGGGCAACCTCCGGCCCGCGGGTCACATCCGGCCCGCGAAACTTAGCGTCCGGCCCACCACCTAGCTATGCTTTATTATTGCAATCCGACCCGCGGACCTCCCAGTAAAACTGATATCATTTTGTGACATAGAAATAAAAGTAGGTTTCAATTAAGATTTACAGTGGGATAAAAATGTATGAATATCAGCGATCGATGATGCATGTATATTTCATTTTTCTTTAACTATTAAGAGATAAAAATAGAAAAAGAGAAAGAGAGAGGCAAAGAGGAAACGTGAGATGAGGAAAGAGCATAAAACAGAGAACTTATGTGAGGTGTATCAAAACGAATGCTGGATCAACTTGCTACTTCCCCCGTCATTATTTTTTATGGTTCCAAAATGGCACTTCGTCGGCGCCTGTAATAAAATATCACATACAGAAGTCTCTTGAGAAAAATATATAAAATTTGTAGAGTGTTCAATACAATTTTTGTACAATTTATTCATGTAAACAAAATATAGTAATTCTGAGATTTCGTTTTTCACTCCGGCCCGCGATCTCCTTCCTAAAGTCTCATCTGGCCCTCACTCTGAAAAGGTTGCCCGCCCCTGCCCTAGATAAAGGATTGAGTTAAATTTTGGGGAAAAAATCTGTTTTAATTGTTCTTATTAGCTGTAATTTATAATTGACTGAACAAGTCCCCCATATCTCTGTTAGCTGTCTATGTATTCCTCCCACCTCTGTTGATTTAACCACTATCTAATTGAGGAGGGAGAGCACTAACCAGACTTCCACTGTAAGAGAGCGGAGAGTACTGGAACATTGGGGAGGCTTATTGCAACCCAAATCCCAGGGAAGTCCAATGGTCGTTGCCAGCGAGAAATCAATGATAAGCGGCTGTTGCGATAACGCAAAGTCATTTGCAATAGTTATCAAAAGAGGTGGATAGTACTGAAAATCTGGGGAGACTTGTTGTCACTCAGACTCCAGGGAACACAACCGGTTATTACCAGTGAACAATCACTGATGGAGACCTGTGTGAGAACTCCTAGTGAGTGCATAATAATAATAATAATAATAATAATAATAATAATAATAATAATAATAATAATAATAATAACACCTTGGGGACGCTTATTGCCACCCAAATCCCAGAGAAGACCAATGGTCCTTACCAGCGAGAAATCAATGGTAAACGGCTGTTGTGATACTGCAAGTTTATTTACGGTGGCTATCGAAAAGAGGTGGAGAATACTGGAAATCTGGGGAGACTTGTTGTCACTCAGACTCCAAGGAATACCACCGGTTGTTGGTGAGCAATCACTGATGACCTGTGTGAGAACTAGTGAGTAAATAATAATGATAAAAAGAAGAAAAAGAAGAAGAAGAAGAAGATCTACCAAACGAACAGGAAACTAGTGCACTTGGCAAAAATGATGCCGATGACTATCTGGGAGTTCTGAAAGCAAACGCCATCAAATCAATAAAAATGAACGAAAAGATCAGAAGAGGATAACTGAGAAGAACAAGAACACTCTTAGAAACCAAATTATATAACATTCCTGATAACAGGAATAAACCCCTTCAACCACCGATTGTCATGGCAAATAACACCCTACCCGAGAGTCTAACGTTCAAACTCCTCGACCTAACATTCACAGGTAACATGAATTGGAACAAATGCATAGCAGACATTGCCAAGTCTGCTGTAAAGAAAGTGGGCTCCCTCTATCGTGCTAGAAAACTTCTCACACCTGACAGTATACTATATCTCTACAAAGCCAAATCCGCCCATGCATGGAGTATTGTTACATCTGTGCTGGTGTACCATTCACTAGTCTCTCCCTCTTAGACAAGGCCCAAAGAAAGAGTCGCGATATGACAGAACAATTAGGACCGACGGAGATCCGGTACCTGGAGGCACACTAGTATGCATCTTGGTGATGATGCTAGACCCTACATAGAAACAAGATGGAGATCTAAGGCTAGTACGTATATCAGCGCTGGGCGATCACCTAGGCAGGGAGAGGCAATGGCGACACGATGTCTAGGTTTTGTAAGAAAAGTCATGTACAATTGTCTATAGCAATTAAGTCTGCACGACGATGAGTTTGAACAGCTAGACAATTTTGGTCAAGAATCTCTTAGTCACTAATGAATGTCAGCACTTGGGAGGTCGCGCGCGAACACCCTCCCAATAGAGACAGAGAAAGAGAATAAGTGTTGTGTAATAACAATAATATCTAAAAGAGAGGAATTTCAATTGCCGTATCGCACGTACCACCCAACACCACCCAACTCCGGGAGAGGAAGAGGGACACAGAAAAAGGGATGGGAGAGAGAAAGAGAGTAAGTCCGTAGCGCGCACACCACCCACTCCCGAGAGAGGAAGAAAGATGTTTGAGAAGGAAAGGGTATGAAATGCACCCTTTCGGTAAGAGAAGGGACTTTGGGGTTAGAACGAGAACGGGAAGTCAAAGCCCGAACCCGGGGCAGTCCAGACGTGTCTGGACGCTCGGCTCGCATGCTGATTCCATGACGAAGTAATACCCATCGTTTTAAGTAGACAAGTTAGTTCAACTTATGACTTAATTAAGAACTTGCGATCGTAAATGGATCCACAGAGAGAGAGAGAGAGAGAGAGAGAGAGAGAGAAAGAGAGAGAGAGAGAGAGAAAGAGAGAGAGAAACGACGACGACGAAATAGTTTAACACAGAGGACATTTTATCAACAGATAGATTTTCAAATTCAACGTAAAATCAATTATTTCCTTTAATTGCCAATAATTATTTTCATCCAAAAAGACCTCACCGATGTTTGTTGAATTATTTCTATTGTTGATTTGTTCTGCTTGAATAACCTTGCCTTCATAGAGACGAGATCGACAAAGCCGCCATCATCATCATCATCATCATCATCATCATCATCATCATCATTCCAACCTAGAGGAGATTCGACCGACATATCCTTTTTTTATTGCCACTACGACGATCATCGGCCAAAAGAGTGTTCACGGTCTGGCAAGATCTCCGTGTAGAGAACCAGAGGCGTGAGCACAGAGTTAGAGACACGAGTGGAGACTATGTTTATAAATGGCTCCACGGGTCAGAGTGGCGTGTGGGGTACCTGTTACAGCTAATCTAATAGTCCCTTCACTATCCACCAAGATCCAGCCCCTGTCCCATCGTCGCAATGTTGCATCCTTATGCTTGCTTAACAAGTACTTCAATGGAATGTGCTTCGATGAACTTGCTGCTCTGGTGTCCCTTTGATGTAAATACACTCGACCAACCCGACAATTAACTATATCCTATTTATTCACTGTGGAGGTCCCCAAGTGCCAAAGAGTGTTCTACTCCAATAGCTTCTTTCCTCGAGGTGTCGGCTTTTGGAACTCCCTCTCTGCTCCCTGTTTCCCCGACTGTACCAACATGCAAAAATTTAAAACTTATGTGAACAAGCATCTCGCTGCACAGTTCCCAATTTAGGATGACCCCCTAAACTTTCCCCCTAATTTTCAGTAGCCCCGTACGTCTACAGTGACAACTTGCCTTGTTTGGGGGTGAACTAAGTTTAAAAAAAAACGAATAAAACAAAACAAAACACCTGGGCAGTGTGCCTAGTAAGATATTCCTGGTCATATATAGGCTGGACAAAAGAACTCAGACACCTGAACCAGAAAACTAGGAAACTACTGAACATGCAGTACACAGGAAGGATGATACTGCCCTAACCCTACGTAAACAGGGGAGAAGGCGGAAGAGGACTGGTGAGTATAGAAGACTGTGTGGATGACATAAAACAAGAACTAGAAAAATATCTAATAGAAAACACTGAAAAGCTGATCACCCTGCAAGAGGCACCATAAAAAGAATAATAGAACGAATAGTGAAACCAAAAACCAAAACAGAAAGAGAAGCAGCTACATGGACGATTTATCGGATTAACCAGAGAAGAGACGCACAGAAAACCCCTAAATATGGCTACGAAGAGGACACTTGAACAGAGAAACTAAGTCACTACTGACAGCCGCACGAAACAACGTGATCAAAACGAATTATATCAAAACCCAAATAGACAAAACCCAGGAAATCAATAAGTGCATACTCTGTGGTTAAAGAGACGAAACGGCAAATCACATAATAAGTGAATGCAGAAAACTAACCTCCCAAAATACAAAAACAGACACGACTCTGTGGGAAAGGCTTCATTGGCAAGGCAGTTTAGTGGGAACTATGCAAACATCTTCACTTTGGACATGCAGACAAATGGTACAGACGCAAATCGGAGACAGTATTAGAAAAACACAAAATCTTCTGGGACATGGAAGTACAAATAGACAAACTTATCCAAGCTAGGAGATCGGACATGATAATAGTCAACAAGAAGGAAAACACTTTGCCAAATTGTACATTTCGCCATCCCAGCAGTCACAGAATTATCAAGGAGGCAGAAAAAAGCAAATAGATGAAATTGCCAGAGAACTGAAAGGAATATGGAACATAAAGAAAAGCACTATAATATCAATAATTGTAGGAGCACTGGGAACAGCCTAAAAAAACTGAAAAAAAGACTAGGAAAAATTGGAATCAAAGGAACACAGAGACCATATAACGCATATTAATGACTAAAACAGACGAAATCTTAAGAAAAGTTCTCGAATGCGGAAACCAGCCCACATAACCAACGAACACTAACAAGCCACAGGTAAGTTGAAATAGAAATTTAAAAAAAGATTAAAGGAACATCACACTAATCCAAGGGAACTGAAACTGCCAGATATCCCATAAGCTGTTCCCCCTAAATGTGGTGACATCAGCCTCGTCTGGTACCACACAAAATGACCATGAAGGGTCAAAGAGAATCGAAAGACCGAGGAGGGAGAGCACCAGCCAGACCTCTACTGGAAAAGTGCTTATCGACACTCAAATTCCAGAGAAGACAAACGCTCTGCAGCGAGAAATCAATGGTAAACGGCTGTTGCGAAAACGTAATATGATGTGCAACGGTTATCGAAAGTGCTGGGCATCTGAGGAGACTTGCTGTAACTCAGATTCCAAGGAATACCACTGATAATAACTCATGTGAAAACACATAATAAGTAAATAATAAAGATAACATAAAGAATATCTTAAATTATATGTCACAGTTTATGAATTTTCGAATAAAAGCAAAGTAGAATAAATAGTGGTAGTGGGTGTGACCCAACGGGTCACGGGTACATTTGATATATATATATATATATATATATATATATATATATATATATATATATATATATATATATATATAAAGTAGAGACCTTCTACTGTACCTTCTCGGAGTATAGGAAAATAGCCACATGCATCACAGGCTACTAAACTCATCACTATACTACACTTATTCACTCGAGCTTGTTTTAGTAAATTTGTTATTATTTTTTTCTACATAACACTAAATATTACATTTGGACCACCATCCACGTCTCTCCGAAAAAACAACTACATATAGGTGGTAGCAAAAACTTTTCTCCCTAACAATTCTGTACTGTCACTCTACTCATCGACACCGGGAACTAATAAGCACAGTTTAATTTTCACAAAACACCCAGTTCTTACTTATTATTTGCCTGGTATTAATTTACTACATAATATAAAGCAATACGCAATAAATTAATGACCGCTCCCGTTCACTCCGATGATTTTCCGTGAATATCAGATTACGTTATTTCTAATTCTACCTATGATTTCTACATTTATATTGATTCCGGAATTAAGCGAATGAAATTAACGAACACAGTTCCTGCAATATTTATTCATTCAACATGGCGGCTACAATTTGTTGATCGAACCGACATCCTATTTAATTCAATAAGCGCCAAGATACTGGTAGACCCCGATGCATTTACATTTTCAAAATCATACACCTTTAACACGCATATTATAGAAAACTTGCCCAAATGCAGTCATTTTCAACTACAAATGACCTAAACCGTGTCATTGCTGAATCTTAACATAACACGCATGCCCATAATCACGCTTAGCTACATTGACCTCGAAACCGTGGCGAAGTCGTTAAGAAGGCAGGTTTCATGATCGCCAGTTTCAGCGTTCGATCCCATACTACTCTACCAATTTTTTCTTTTTATTTTTAATTTATAACATTCGCCAACACGGTAGAGAAATAAAAATAGGCCCTTTCTTTTTTTTATTCGACGTCATGCAATAGGTAGTACTTTCTCCTGTGCAATGCCGGGCGACGGGTTCCACTAGTATATAATAAAGTAATAGTAATTAAGATACACTTTTAGCACCGTGGTGTTCTAAAATACTTGTTGCCACTGCGTTTCTGTAAAACGGTAACTGACTTCAACGCATTGAAACGAATTCGTTATTATTTAATTATTAAAAAAAAACTAACAACGATAAAACAATTATCTAAATGTTTCACTGAGATATTCTTTCGTTTCGATTACTTTATGGACCTAACCGATAATTGCCCCTAATGACCCCAGATGGAATCGAAAGAAAAACTTCAATGGTGTCTTTAGATTCTGTAAAAAAATATAATCCTTATTATAAAAAAAAACTTATTTAAATGTTCAAACTGTTAACATATCGATTTCTAAAACACACAAGCAAACATTGACTTTTATATATATATTAGAGAGAGAGAGAGAGAGAGAGAGAGAGAGAGAGAGAGAGAGAGAGAGAGAGAGAGAGAGAGAACATGGAGAGAGACAAACTCTAAAACAAATAAAATATGAAGAAAACGAGGAGCTGGAGGACAGAAGAAGAGAAGGAAAAGTTCGAAATAAAGAAAGAAAAAGATAAAATAGAATCTACTCGAATGTTCTATTTGCTCAACGAACGTTTTTTTTAAAACACACACTTTATAACTAGATCAATTGTGTGGGCAGTCAGATCTTTTTTGTTTTTGCTTTTCCATGTGTTGTGTTTCAAAAGAGCCACACCCAGAAGATGCAAATCTTATCTTCAGAAACATTACAGGACGTTAGACGCTGCGCTCATTATTGGCGGGAGAAGAAATAGCCAGGCAGGAAAAAGAAAATACACACATTGCGAATGATTGCTTTTCTTAAAGTTTTTGCCACTTAAAAAAGTGTATACGTATATACACTACATCTATCTATCTATCTATCTATCTATCTATCTATCTATCTATCTATCTATCTATCTATCTATCTATCTATCTATCTATGTTGAGGATTTAAAGCAATTTTCGAATCATGTTCCAAATAAAGGTTGTTTACAGCTGTTTTATAGCTGTGTTTATTTTAAGTCATACAATTAACTATGCTTTTTTTTAACACGGATTATTTTCAAAATAAAATGTTCATAAGTGTCCAGCAAAAATCACAAATCAACAGCAATGTAAAAAAAACCCTTACAAATTCCATCAAAAACGAAACAAAACTCACAAGAATAGATTCATTGTCAAATACCTCGGTAAAAATTATTAATTGTAAAAATGATTAATTATTAAAATTCGTATTATCCAAGAGAGAGACAGAGGGAGAATGAGAGAGAGAGCAAGAGAGAGAAAGAGAGAGAGAGAGAGAGAATGAGAGAGAGAATGAGAGAGAGAGAGAGAGAGAGAGAGAGAGAGAGAGAGAGGGGAGGAGGCAAATTCCAAACAAAATAAAATAGGAACAAATCTCTATCTATGTTTGTACATTTCTCTATGTATCTGTTAATCTATGTATCCCTTTCTCTCTCGCATGCGCGTGATCTATCTATCTATCTATCTATCTATCTATCTATCTATCTATCTATCTATCTATCTATCTATCTATCTATCTATCTATTCATGCCTGTATGTATCTGCCCAGCTCCGTGCACACATATCTATGTATGTACACCTTTATATCTAACACATAAACTTATCTTGTCGGATTTTCAAAGTCAGGCACAAATAGCAATCCGTCTGTCATATCGATATTTGATCTGGACTAGACTATTTCGTCGTTCTTTTCTTCGACTAACTTATTAGCACGATAATAATTTGTTTAGTCTTCTTTTAACTACTTATTACGGCTAAGAATACTGTTAGTGTGGAGACATTAATTATTTAATTTAAATACTATACATTATTTTGTCTGCTGGGAATACTCGGGTTTCGTCTATCTGGTCATCCTGGAATTAAGAAAAAATCCGTCTTGTTCTTAGTGAAAAGGAATCTGTTGATATTGGCTTTGAAGACGACCAAGTTGCAAACTGCAGGGAAGCAAACCCCTGGCAATGTGTTCCACAGGCGAGAAGCCATTGTGAAGAAGCTCTGCCCATGCAAATTTACCTGACGGCCTTTTTCTGAGAAAAACTTAAAACTAGTAATTCATTGTATTATTCGGACTACTATTCTCATCTTGAATGTTATTCTAACAACGTTTCGACCGATGTTACCCCTAACCTTCTTTAAGTCCGCTGGTAATCATTTTAACTGACGGTTTAAAAAAAGTTGCCATAAACGTTTTTATATTTTTTATTATAGAACTCAACGTACACTTGTATTACTAAGCTATTTTAGATTATATGCCAAAAAAACATGGCTCTGAAGAAACCATTGGCACTTAATTTATTTCCTTAATTATTATTTCCCAGACGAGTCAAATAATGATTATGCGAAAAAATATTTCTGCACAAAAATGTTAAGGAGAGGAAATTACAATTGTTTTTTTTTAAGGCAATGAGTCTCCATTTTGTTACGGGTCACCGTGATCGTTTTTTAGAGTGGATTTGAAGGGAGGGAGAGAGGGAAAAGGAATATATATATATATATATATATATACATATATATA
Source organism: Sepiola atlantica (assembly GCA_963556195.1). Lineage (NCBI taxonomy): Eukaryota > Metazoa > Mollusca > Cephalopoda > Sepiida > Sepiolidae > Sepiola > Sepiola atlantica. The sequence continues at coordinate 75,276,930 of OY744532.1, read as the reverse complement.
TATATATATAGAGAGAGAGAGAGAGAGAGAGAGAGAGAGAGAGAAAGAGAAAGAGAGAGAAAGAGTACATTGAAAAACGAGTTGTTTAGTAAGAGAGAGAAATAAAAATAAAACAAAAAGTGAGAGAGATAGTGACCCTGTATTCGAAAATACTTAATACTACTTACCTTATTTTAATTATTTTATATATATATATATATATATATATATATATATATATATATATATATATATATATATATATATATAGTCTTGGAAGTTTCTCAACCATTAAAACTATATTAAAAAAAAAACAAAAACAAAAACAAACAAACTTAAGTCCCAAGTCGTTCAGTGGAAAATCGCTCATGTAAGTCAATTTAACGTTTTCAGTTATTATATTAGTTTGCTTCTAACATTATTTAAGGGATTATCAGTTGTTTACCATGAAAAACAGTTTCGGGAATTTAAAAACAAGACAGTATTTAATTTCATGGCTTCCCAGCAGAGTTGATCAGACCCCACTTCCCTTAAAAGACAAACACATAAACGTTCCGTATACCAAACCTAAGTTTTAGTAAATAAATAAATATTTTTATTTTTATGTTCAAATATCTTGATAAATTAACTTAAAACCAATATTTTTCAAAAGAGCTCAAGACAAAGAAAAGTTTTACAAATAAATTTATATGAACATTATGCATGTTCTAATATTTATATCAATTCACACACACACACACACACACACACACACACACACACACACACACACACACACACACACACACACATATATATATATAGTAATCCAGCTAAAGTAAAAATCCACGGAATAAAAATCCAAAGAATTTCAACCTGTTTTTATAAAGAGTGCTCAATATCAAATAGAGCTTTTATATATAATTACTTTTTATTCATACAGACATGCACATAATCCGCGACACTGGCATGTCGACGTTATCGATAAACATGCCAGTTACGCGGATTATGTACATGTCTGTATAAATAAAAAAATAATTATATATACCCCGTTTGTTGTTGAATCACTCTCCACTGCTCGCTATACGCGCCCGCTGATTTGCGTTTATAGATTTAAATCCCTTCTAATTGTCATGCTGATTGACGAGGGGAAAGACACCCGACCACGAATCAGTGGCGATTTGTAAACCGGGTTCGTGCTCTCCGACCGACGTGAATTAAAATCGCCTACACTGAAGATTGCGTAAGCATGAAACATCGATGTCTGTAGGTAAAATACTTACTTTAATATATATATATATATATATATATATATATATATATATATATATATATATATATATATATATATATATATATATCCTATTATTAATATTTATTATTAAAAGTCATTATCGGCAATTGCTCACTAGCAATAATAATTTACCAATAGCTGATAATGACACACACACACAAACACACACACACACACATATATATGTATATATATATATATATATATATATATATATATATATATATATATATATATATATATGGGAAAATTAAAAAGGAAAAACCAAAAAGGAAGTTTTATGTGTTCATCAACGTTTCGTCTTTATTTGTAAGACTTCTTCAGGATGATAATATAAAGAAAAATGTCATGCAAGTACGTGGACATATAGGGTTGACATGGTGGGTTGAAGGGAGGAAATAGTAGCCATTACTGGAAAACAGACCGACGGGTATTTTTTAAATATACACATAGTGTTTAGTCTAGTTAGTTAACCATAATTAATATTTACTTTAATATATATATATCCTATTATTAATATTTATTCTCTAAGAGTTCTCACGCAAGTCATTATCGGCAATTTCTCACTAGCAATAATAATTTACCAATAGCTGATAATGACACACACACACACACACACACACACACACACACACACACACACACACACACACACACACACATATATATATTATTCCATGTATCCACATAAAGTGTTATAATCTTTTATGTATCAATTTTCAGTATTTACTTCAACAGTGCTTAATACGTGAGTAGAGCGAGGTAGTAAGTTATAAAAATATATTTATGGCAAGTAAGCTACACAGATGCTTGCTCGTTTCATCCCCGTAGGGAATTTCTAGGCTAAAATGCAAGGAGTTTGTGTTGCCGGGTGTTTTTAAATATACACAGTGTTTAGTCTAGCTAGTTAACCAATCAGATTATTTGTTATTCTCTTAGCCAATCGTTACGCTTTTCACAAACAAACGACCAGTGTAGATTATGTCTGAATGAGAAATTTGAAATCCTAAACTTTAAAGATCCCTGAAACATATTAAACTGTAGAAGTGAAACAGCAAACAACTGCTTACACAGAATAAAATTTACCTTAGGTTAACAATACATAATAAATGCATAAATAAATGCACAAATAAATAAATCAAAAACTAAAGAAAATCTAAAATAGAAATACAAGCAATCACGTAGTAAAATAAGGTCACCCATTATTTCGACACAAAAAAGAAACAGGGGTGGGGTACCCTATAGAAAACAGAACAATAGAATAGAAAGTAAAACCAGCCGAACCTTTGTTTGTAATATGGATTTAAAAAACGATAGTTCAGGACCCTGAACTATCAGTTTTTAAATCCATATTTGTAACCCTTGAAAACACTAATCTGCCCGGAAGCTTGAATGTTGGCAATGTACACTTTGCTATACATAGAACTTTGACCGATAACCTTCATCCTGGATTTTTTGAATTGGATACCTTTACTTTCGCCTCCTCACATTTCCCACGGACTTCTACGCACACAGGATGCATGAACTCAACTGACCACCGCCGAACAATCGTCTTTTTAACGACAACATTTGGACTCCTAAATACCTTGAGTGTTCTTTTTCAAACATTTATTTTCACTATAACAGTTTTTTTTGTTTGACAATGACTACCTTGACTTTACGTATATATATATATATATATATATATATATATATATATATATATATATATATATATATATATATAAATCGGTAGATTATAAAATTTATGACATAATTAATTACAATTTTAAATATTATAATCATGCTCTAAAAATCAATAATTAACAATGTTTATTCATGCATACGTGCGTTTCAAAATTACTTTTAATATCACTATTACATCGGAATGTGACACCGCTCTAGCTTCACCTGCCTTATCCATTGTATAGTATATGCGTTCAGAGATGACCGTTAGGATATCTGCAGTAGAGCGGGGTTGTCTAAATCCATACTGTTGGTCAGAAATAAGTTTAGCATTTTCGAGGTAGCGAACTTTCGCGAGATTGATTAATGATTCAAAGATTTTTGCGAAGAGCGAGTGGGAGGAGACTTATTACAGAGTTCTTGAAAACTGGTCCTACAGAGACAATTTTTCAGCAATCCATTTGTTATAGATCTTGGAGAGGATAGGGGCTAGCTCAGCAGAGCATTTATTTATTACTATAGCAGGAATGAGATCTGGCCTAGATGCTTCGAGGTGTTAAGGTTTTTTTTATGATATCCAGGACATGTGAAGGGGTGATGATCAGATCCGCTAGTGTGGTTTCCATATGTAGTGGGAAATTATGGAGAGAGTGGGTTGTGGAGTCCAAAGTGAAATTTAAAGCGAACCACTAGGCAAGCAGTTCAGCCTTAACCGTTGCAGTTTAAGCGTCATCATGGTGGTAGGATAGTGAGGGAATTGTTGATTGCCCACTGTTCACCACACTATTACAGATTTTTCAGAAGTCACGAGTTCCTAATTTCTGCGACTCGGTGCGTTTTCTGGTAATCTCAGTATATATATACACTGTTAGCTGCAGCTATTACACTCTCACAATGGTGACGTGATGCTATAATTGTTTTTGTTTATTTGTTTTATGGCGATTGAAACAGCGGAATGCTTGCTGCCTATGTGCAATAACAGCTGCATAGGTCGAAGTAAACCATTAGGGAGAGTTTACGATAAAATTTCCACATCTGGACAAACGCTTCTATGCCTGTTTGCGGTTTAGTTTTGTTTTATCCATATGTTATTGCTATGAAATACTATGGATTTTCTACAATGTTTTATTATTTGTATATCGTCAACAGGAATATCTACATATTCTTTGGCGAATTCCAATGCGTTACCCAGTGTGTATTCTTTGATAGAGGGGGAAATGTCTTTTATATTGAATTGTGTAAATGCGTAGTTTTTATTATTAATATCGTTAAGCCATGTGATTGTAGCTTTGGTATTTTCTCATTGATTTTAGGTTCGAAATATTTTTTTAGTTTTATATTTATTATTTCTAATATTTGTTTATTTATATTTCCTATATTGAGTTTTGTTTTCTTTGTGGTCTGTTAACGTAATAAACAGTTCTAATTTAGATAAACGTTTCATTCTTTTATCGAATTTTAGTTTGGATGATATTAATGCTGCCTCTTTATTCATAGCTGATTCCGTTTTGTCTTTTGTCTTTTTTTTTATAGAAGTTTAAACTTCATTATTAGTTATATGTTTTTATATCGACTTTGTAAATCATTCTAGATTTATCTGCCCTTACCAATAGTTTCACTGAGTTGTTTCGGAACTTTTGAGACAAGGACTGATAATTTGGATTATTTGGATTATTCAGACTACTGTTCTCATCTTGGATGCTATTCTCACAACGTTTCGGTCGATGTTACCTTCCGACCTTCTTCAGGTGCGTCTTGTCGAACTCGGGAATCAGTGCTGAATTCCATAAGGACTTGTGGCTCAACGGATAAAAGTGCTAAGTTATAATCAGTTCCAAGTGACGGTCTTCTGAAGGTGGGAGGTTTAATACGGGCGATACTAAAGAATAGAATTACGAATTACTTACGGCTTCTACCCGGCCATGGCTGACAGAACGAGAGCAAGCTACCCCCGTGGATTAAATAAAGGGTTCTGTTTGAAATTTCGTAGAGATTTCCGAGTTCGACAAGACGCAAATCTTGACAGTTACAAATCATATCGCGTTCTTATCATTCATTTCACGTTAATAGCAGCCGTTGGCGTTCTCTGGAATTTGAGCGGCAACAAGCTCCCTCAGGTCAATCAGCCCCCTTGAGTCAACATACTTACCTAGCACAGTTAAGCAGGTGTTCGTACCAGTTATGGATACGCCCTCAACAATCAGTCCGACAGAGGGCGTGCCGTTGTTGTTTCTTCTGGCCCTATTCTGTCGGGTTGAGGTATGACTCCGTTCAATCTGAGGAGGTCCACCTTCCCAGGCTTTACCTTCTCACCCTTTGAGAAGAGGTTAGTTTATTGCTAATTGCCTGAGGCACCCCTACCGGAGAATTCCGACGGGGCTACTCAGGCATTTTTTGTAGGCCAGAGTGCGCTAATCCTAGTGTATTGGATTTTCAAAACCACACCTGACTTTGTGTTTAACCTCCTGGAGAGAAGGTAAATTAAATAAGCCATATAATTGTCTTTTGTAATAATAGTTGTTTTGAAATAGTGCCGAGCAGCCTTTTTTTTAGGATCCCCTTTTTTTAAGATCTCAGTTGAGTTCACTTGTAGATGATGCGACTTAATGACACCAGGCGTAGGCGGGTATCTTAACTTGTATCAGTATACATTTCTATATTAATAAATCTATCAGGCAAGATGGTGTGTGATTCTCTGTGTGTGTTTATACGTAAATTTGATAAATACAAATTGAATTATTTGTTTATCTACTTCTAGCTATATCTACCCGGCGTTGCCCGGGATTTCTCAACGTCATTTTAGCATAGTTTTTTTTAAATTACATATTCTTAAAGTTATGAAGGAAAAGAAATAAAATCTTAGCTTCTATTGTTTTATTATTCCAATAATTATCTCAATAACATTTAGATTAAAGTAAAATAAATAATAATGATGTGTAAGTCACGTACAGGCGAGAAACACAAACGTATACAGAAATACGCGAAGTGGTTACAGCATGTTATTATTATAAAGAAGAGACAGAGAAGAGAAATAGATGTAAAATATGCTCAATAATAACTCAAATAATGTAAGGGAGATAAGTTATATTTTAAGTTACAAAGATTTATCTCCCCTGGCTTATTAGAGTAAGTATTTAAGATTGTCGTCATCGTAACAATCTTCCTAAACGGAATAAGTTTTATTTTTCAAGCAAACTGCACCGAAAAACATCTTGGTATTGTAAAGAACATGATGGAGGAAATAAAAAAATAGATTGACTAGGCAGAATCAAATATCGATTTGTCAGATGCGATGTTATTTAGCTCTGCATTCTAAAACCCGACAAGATAACTTTATACATTAGAGTAATAGGTTATTTATTGAAATAAAAAATAAAATAAGTGAAAACGAAAAACGAATTAAAAAAAAATCAGATTTAAAAAATGTAAATATGATTATATTTTGAATTATTTTTCTCTAAGCTCTCTACCCGGGCAACGCCGGATAAATAAAGCTGATCAATTATAGAAGAGTAAATGACGTCGTTTCTTTTTCTTTTTTATTATTTTGATCGCGTTTATAAACTGGTAAATTAATGAATACCATGTGTAATTAAAAGTAAAAAAAATATTAAAAAATTCGTTATTATTATTAATATATCGCAGCTGGTTAACACATTTCATAAAGCTGAACTACTTTTACAGTAACGGCAAAAGTTATTTATATTTTTTTATTTTGTAAAAAAAAAAAACCCCCCAAAAACCGATCCGAATTGAAAAAATAGTTCCCCACTCCCTCAAGAATTTTCAGAAATGAATCATCAAGCAAAGCCCTTAAGTCTTGCAATGGAATTCGCATTTGTTTAATGACTGTTATATACGGATTTTTTGTTTTTTTTAATGAATTATTTTCTGTTGTTATCGTTAACGACATAATTGTGTATTAATTTCGTTTGTGATTAAGTTGTCGGGTGCGTAAAGAGGTCGGCACTTATATCGAAAGTTAATCCCCCAGTGGTGATCGTTGGTGGCTGTTATGTTTATTAATTTATTGTCGTTTCGAAGAGAATATTCGACATGCTTGTTAGATTTGGTTGTCATGATAGTGTAGGCGTAAGCATGGGTGAGAGGGAGAGAGGGGGAAAGAAAGGAAGGGAGAGAGAGAGAGGGGGGGGAGAGGGAGGGAGGGAGGGAGGGAGGGAGAGAGAGAGAGTATAGATTTGGTCTGGTTTGTATGTTTTAAGGCAAATCAACCCTTTTGGCTTATTTAATGCCGACGTGCAATGCGCATTGTAAGCGATTCGTTGTATACGTTTAAATGAACACAAGTTGCCAATATTGCAGGTTCAAACATTGCCCATAACCGATCCGACAGAATTCGAAGTCGGAATAGCCGATGCCATGGTCCGCAAAGGTATCTATTAGGGTAATTGCGCATTCCACAAATCAGATAGAAGAAGAAAGGGAAATATTCATGCGGACATTCCACGAGATGTAAAGAGAGAGAGAGAGAGAGAGAGAGAGAGAGAGAGAGAGAGAGAGAGAGAGAGAGAGAGATCAGACTTTCCTGGTCAGTTTGAATTTATTGCTGTTGCTTGGTTTTACGGCATGTCAACCATCGTTGGATCATTTTATGCCGACATCGTACGGACGCGATTGATTTGTACATTAATTTCTGAAGAGATTGTCGTTACATACATCTGGTCTTCTCAAATGGTTACTTATTTAGTACTGACCAGACTGAACGTCGTTAAACTTCGGTAATCTTACGGAAACGCAGTTTTATTTTGTTTTTAAATGCATAAAAACGTCCAGCATTTTGTAATTACACTTTCAATAATCGATGGTTCATAAAACTGCGGTAAAAAAAATCCTGGACGTTTTTATACATTTAAAAACAAAATAAAACTGCGTTTCCGTAAGATTACCGAAGTTAAGCGAAGTTAATACTTTGTATCGAGCACTTTTGAAAAATATCAGTTTCAAGTTCATTTTATTAATATATTTAAAGTTAATTAATTAACTATTTAATTAATATTACTCCTGTTCTGTTCTGTTTTACCGGATCTTTCTCATCATAAACATGGAGAAAGTAAATTTCGGCATTTCGTTGAGGAATATTCATACCACAAGCAAAGAGGAATATATTATAAAATTAGTCCAAAAGACTGAACAACTAATCAGAAGAACGAGATGGAAGTCTAAGCATTTTCTTCGTGACAAGGACGACGATAGCTCTAAGGAAACGTACGGTTTTAAGAGCTTAAAAACATCTTCCAACGTTGAACTAATGAAAGATTTTGAAAACGACCTATTCAATATAATACATAGTTTAGAATTCAACAGGAACACAACAGACTTTAAAAAAAACCAACAACTTAAAGATACAGTAAAAAACATTAGATGTCTGGACAAATTATTTATCGAAGCGGATAAAACGAGAAATTTTCGTAAGATGGAGAAGGCGAATTACAAAAAAAAAAAATTGTAAACGAAAACCTAACAAAAACTACAGAAAAGCAAGGAACCGAGATATTGTCGATAAAATCAACTATGTACAGTAATCGGGTGGTCATTCAGGCGACATTGCAAAAACGTATTCTACGAGAGTTTCATGTTAGACATCCAGGCATATCACGGATAAAGAGTCTTATGCAAAGTTACGTCTACTGGACGAACATGTATAGAGATATCGAGAATACAGTTAAATCATTTAAAGGGTGTGCGTTAGCAGCAAAAACGCCTTCCATAAAATTCAAACCCTGACCTAAAACGGATCGACCATGGTCGAAAATTCATATTGACTTTGCTGGGTCATTGGACGGGTTCTATTATCTGGTTGTAGTGAATCATCACTACAATCAGGGGTTTTGATCACTCATGGAGGAGGAATCCCTCTCTAGTTTCCGTCCACCCTATTGGTGACTGTCATTCAGAGTTTTTTTGTTGTTGCCATAGTTGCCACGCTAGAAACTGCGGGTTGGCAATACTATTTGCCCATAGCTAGGTGTCAACATACAGCGCCTAGTATTCCCAAATAGCTACCCACCTAGTACTGACAGGACTCAACGTCGCTTAACTTCGGTAATCTAGCGGGAACCGGTGTGTCAATATGATTATGCCGTACAGTGGATAGCTTCACTAAATGGCTATACTCGAGTGTAAAAAAACACCGACAGGTTTCTGCATGAATTGTTCACACGTTTCAGAGCCGTGGATCGTGTAGTATCGGATAAGAGTACTCATTCCCGCGCCGTTTCATGCAAGAAGCAACGGTCTAGCTGATCGATTTGTTGATACTTAAAAATAAAGCGTTTAAAAAAGCGAGGGATACTCCCCCCCCCGGAGAAAGATATACAGGATTTTCTACAAGTGTATAGAATTATCCATCTTGCATGTCACCAGCGGAAGCTGTGTTCGCAAGAAAAATCAAGACGATTTTCAGCAGACTGTTACCGACTCATCAGAAACTGAAACAAAAAATAAATGCCAAAAGAATATATTTTCAAATCGGAGGAAAGGTTCTTTTCCGAATGTTTAAGAATACAAGTCATTTTGGGAAATCAGGATTGCAAATAAAATAATTGAGAATATGCTCTATATCGTGAAAGGACCAATATTTACCCATAAGAGACATTTAGACCAAATCAGGAAAATATATTCCGATACTGTAGAAGACACTACTACCGAAGAAGAATTGATGGACGTCGTGTTTGACACATTAGAGTTACCAGGAATACAAGTAATTTCTCAAAGACGAACGCCGAAAAGAAAAAAGGAAAAATACTGACTTCAGGGAAATCAACCCCAAGAGAAAAAGATATTGACTCCTTACGGAGCATAGGATCAAAACGGGGGTATTATCATGTAAGCTGATCTACCTATTTCAAGAATGAATGGACTTACCAAGACACAATAAATACAGTTACAACTAAATGTCATGGCAGTTATTGGTGGCAGTTATGGCCCCAGAATCCTACGCATACTTTCTGTAATATACTTTTGTTAATACGCTTTTGTTAACTATACCACTGTGTTTGTCTTGATTATTACCGGCCCTGCAAGGCCACGACAATAATACACTCAATACTTTGTTGTGGGACCTTTTGCATTTGCCGATTCTTTCATTCGTTCTCGAAATAAACTGATTAAATCATGACAAGTCTTCGGTGATACAAATGCCCACATTTCAGTAATGTCTCGCTTCAATTCTTCAGAATTTGATAGATAATATTTCCTGAATCTCCTCTTGATAATTTCCCATATATTTTCTATTCGATTTTAATTTAGCAGTCAAATAAAGAACAGATACACCTCCCTGGATCATTCTTTTGCACATTTTGTTGTGTGGTAAGGAACAAGGTAGTATTGGAAGACAATTAATTATCCTCAAACTTAGATTACCTGGTTCCCATTAAACAACAGACCAATTTTTATTGTTTCTAGCCTATATTGAACACCTTGGTTTCTATGCACATGTTAGCAGTGGCTTCGAAATCGGCATTCTGCTGCTTTATCTGAACTGATGGTATCGTTTTTGCCCTTTATTTGATATATCCTCCTACATGTTTGTTTCGCGATATGCAAATAACAAACGCGGCAGTAATTATACTGAACACTGAAGCACGCGTGTTTTACCAACAGCCCAGCTGCCATGGCAATATCGGATCTTTTTAACTGGTACTATCTCACACATCGAGGCAACAGAACAACGCACACGTGCATCGCAGATCACTGTTACTAAAATGATTTTCTTGCAGATACAAACCAATAGTAGAACGACCGATTAACCGATTAGACTGAAGTAATAAGTCTATTGTAAATGTATAAATGAACTTAATACGAAAATCAATGGCGTCCATTTTGTTCGCATTTGGGAAGGATTGAATTTCTTTAAAATCGTCAGAAGCAAATAGTGTTCGATAAATGTAAATTTGTTTATCTTTTATTCTGTTTTTTTTTTTTTTTAGATTATTCAATCAAAACGCGCCCGAGGAAAAAGTGTAGGTAGAGGGAGAATCTCTTGTTTGGGTTGAAAATGTTAAAATATCTAATGCACAATTGGAACGGTTAAAGGTGAAATAATAATAATAACGATATTGCGAAAGTATGTGTCTCATAAAAAAGTCTTTTCAGTGTACATGGGTGACCATGGGGGTAGATTTGAGTGAGAGTTAAAACCCACCCGATTTCCTGTATGTATGACTATCTAAAAATAGCGAGCAGGACTGAATATAAAAAATCGATGAAATTGACCGAAACTTAATTTATAGTTTCTGAAAACACTTTCCAATAATTGTCCTAAATCGCCGCCGAAGCAGATTTTTATATGTAGCTTTGGCTTAAAAAGCTATACCCGTCAATGGTACAAGAGAAAATCTCACTCTACTTTATATATAAGATACGAAAATGTTTTTTGTTGTTGTATATTTGTTACTCATTTATTGATTTAATACTTTTCGCATGTAGTTGTTGGCGTGTAATGGTTATGTATTTATTAACATTTGTCTGCTTGCCGACCTAACAGGTTCGCACAGAATATCACATGTCTGTAACAGCTTATTATTAAAATGACGTATGCAAAAAGTATAAGCTTAAACATGATTTATGGATATTTGTTTCTTTGTTCAAAGTGAAAATACCTCTCTTACTTTCGTTGGTGTTAAAATTCGGCAGTACATTTTTTTTTTTAGTTTTGTTATGAACAATTTTTTATTTTTAAGTTTTACATGGTTAAACGTTAAACTGAATGTATCACCTGCAATGACACATGTTAGACGGTGGAATGTGGGGAAACTTTTAGTAATTTGTTTTGACAAAATGTAGTGTTGTTTATTTTATATAATTTGGATTATCCGGACTACTGTTCTCAGCTTTAGTGTTATTTGCACAGCGTTTCGACCGCTGTAATCCTCGGCCTACTTCATGTGTATCTTTTTGAACTTGAGAATATTTCTGTCGAACTCGGGAATCTGGACGGAATTTCGAACGGAACCCTTTATTTAATCAACGGGGGTAGCATGCTCTTGTTCCGTCAGCCATGACTGAAAGAGATTTTCAGAAATTCGAAATTCTTCGTATCGCCCCCAACGAGGATAGAACCTTCAACCTTCAGATGCCTATCATTTAGAACTGAAGTTTACATAGTGCTATATCCACTGCGCCACGGGTCCTTGCGGATTCCCGAGTTCGACAGAGATATTCCCGAGTTAAAAAAGATACACCAGAAGAAGGCCGGAGCTTACAGCGACCGAAACATTGTGCGAATAACACTCAAGATGAGAACAGTAGTCCGAAGAATCCAAATTATGCAAATTATCAATCCTCATCTAAAAAATTCAGAAACATTTTTGTTTATTTTAGTTTTGTTTTAAGGTGTTTGGTCTTTTTGTTCCACACTTCGTCATTAAAAACAGAGACGTATTGATTGACCAGTGAAGAAGCGTTCTATGAACTGAATTTTTGTTTGACACCGGTTACGGATTACGTGTGACGTCACGTGATGTTGATGAGACCTTTTAAAGCTTCCAGAGATTTCGTAATCTTTTGCACCCCAGTTTCTATAGTATCCATTTTTTCATTAAATCATTTTAATTAATTATTGTTAACATCAACGAAACCATTGCATATATAAAGGAAAAATAGGACAATAAAATTACAAATGAATAACACACAAACATTAATTTATTATGAACGGTTTAAAAATAATTATGCAAATTAGGCATTAAAATCAATATAAATCTCGTTAAGACTCTCCAACACTAACGTATTTCTAAGAACCGGACTTATGCGGATGTTTAAAACGTTGTAAATGTTGAATTTCAAGAAGATACACTTGAAGATGAATTAAATGTGCATTCCTTATCAATTATTTATCATAGAAAGAATAAAGCTATCAACTGCGTTTACGATCGCTTTAACACATTTAACCTAATTATAACATTTTGCCTCTCTATAATTTGACGCCATTTTTTTTGGAAGTTTTCTTTATTTACTATTCTCTATGATATATTCAACTTACCCGTTAATATATGACCAAGACTTGTGAGTTTAGACAATCACACTCTGGGATATTAACACAATCCACATTGCTACCCTAAAAGACTCTATAGTTTCTTTATAATTAAATATTTTATTTCGTATTTTTTTAAATGGGAATCGCTGCAAAAAGGCATGAAGCCACTTGATGTAAGGAGCTAAAAAAAAATACGACTTCAAGGTAAAAAACTAGCAACGATAAGTGTTAGATAGATAGATCTCGACCCAGAAAACAGCAATTCTTTCCCCTATGTCAGAAACATCGCTTATAGAATGTGAGGACTAAAGGACAAAATAAGAGAAACAAGAGTTACGAGGCTGCCGAAAATAAAGCCAAAGTCCACATTAAACTCGCCTATTGTCGCTCCTAATCTGTACGTTAAAAAATGGCACATTGTCTTCCATTAGTAATTAATTCAATGTTTTATCTAATAAATACATAAAAGATATGAAATCTGTAAAATGTAGATGGATTTAATATTTGTTTATGCGATTACTTGTGGTTTTACGATCTTGCCAGTCAGACTTAGGGTTAGTGTTAAAATATATTAGTTAACTGTCCTAATAAGTTATAATGACGCTAAAACGTAGACTCACGTTATTTAAACTTAGCTGAGGGTGTCAAAGTCTGTTATTAAAATTATGGAAGTCTCTGAATGAAAACATTGTTTTAACTATACTGTTTTGATATAAATATAGTTTAGATAAATGGAAAACAAACTTTCGCATTTATTCATTTAGAAGACAGAAAAGATAAAAGTTTAAAAATAATATGAATCTATTTTCCTATTATTTAAAATACTGAGACGGGTGGGGAACGTCGAAAACAACAACACATTTAGTTTTAAAGATAAAGTATATATCTAAAGAAACACTGCGGAGTGTAGTTTTTAAAATAAATTGTTGTATTTGAAAATATTTAAATATATAATTGAATTAAATAAGCGTAACGTGTTTTGATATAAACATAGGATAAATTGCAAAATATTTCGCATTATTTATTCATTTAGATGTATATACATATTCCATGATAAATGCCAGTATACTGAAATCACATGCCCTTAATAGGGTTAAGATGAAAATTCATATACACTAAATGTACAAAAGCAAGGAAATTCCCAAATTTTTACACTTTTATTGTCATTAATTAAGGGTATGACTACATATCAACCAAATCATTTCATTATCACATCACTACAGTATAAATCTCTATGCATGAGTGGATGAAGTGTGTGAGGTGCGTTGAAGAAAAATTCCTACCGGTAAAATACATAGTCCTGTTGTGCTCGCATACCCTTAATGACAATAAAAGTGTAAAAAATTGGGAATTTCTTTGCTTTTGTACATTTAGTGTATATGAATTTTCATCTTAACCCTATTAAGGGCATATGATTTCAGTATACTGGCATTTTTCATGGAATATCACTACTTTTGTAAAGGCTATGCCTCAATACAATGCCTTCTCATAACTGATATAGTTGGTAGTTTGACTAATCAAGGTATATGGTAAACTGAAATGAAAATGCTATCAACTAGACACGAGAACCTCTATCTTTGCCAAAAATCAGCTGAATCCATCAAATGGTCGATAAGATATAGAATAAAGTGTATGAATACTGGTCATTTTAAAGGTTTTTTGGAATTTTCTGGAAAACTAAGGTATATGGTAAACTGAAATTAAAATGCCATCAACTAGACCCTAGAACCTCTATCTCTGCCTAAAATCAGCTGAATCCATCAAATAGTTGATGAGATACAGAGTGGCACATACGTACGTACGTACACACAGATAACATGATTTAATGATTGAACTTTCTGGATCTCTGGGTTGCCTTTACTAATGATACTCAAATTCTGCACACTTATAAAACCTATCAAATAAAAATTTTGTGCAAAGTTTTAACTAATTTGGTTTATTGTTTTTTGAGTTATGATTGATCAAAGAAATGAGATTTCCAGCATAGGCCATTCGTGAGGTCTATTAAGGGCTAGAGCGCTCTCGCGCCTCTCTTGATTTATATATATACATGATGATTCGACGAAGAATCGAAAAGGTTCGTGACATCTATGAGACATTTGTTATTTTGTTTAAATTTTAATACAAATAAGACTATCATATATACATATATATATATATATATATATATATATATATATATATATATATATATATATATATATATATATATATATATATATATGTGTGTATATCTATAGTAATCTACAGACAGACTTTTTCGCTATATATATGCACCATGTTAAAAAATAGATAATGTTCTTTTTTTTTCATTAATCATTTTAGCCAGATTATATAACTGAGTCTATTTGTTCTCAGATACATGCATATATTACAGAAGATCACAACAATATTCGTACCGTCGGTTTCAAATCCAAACAAAGGAGACTTATAGTTTGTCTTCTATGCCGGACCTCTTCAGCCTCTGTTTATGTCTGTCTCTTCATTTCGAGATTTCAATCTACAACTTTATTTTTATCTATTTTTTGTTATTTTTATTTTTTATTTTTTATTTACTAATTCGGCATATCTATCTGCAAATTTTAACACTATATAAGTCGTGGGCAAGTAAAAAAATACTCTTTTTTTCCTTTGATCTGTAACTCTAGGCAGCATGACCTTCGATCGCCTTCTCTTGATTTACGGTGTCAGAGAAATTAAAAATTTAAATCTAAAAGATAGAAAACTTAAAGTTCCCAAATAAAAAAATTTAAAATTTATAACTAAAAGAATAATTTAAAAAAAATTACCCCCTCTCGCCCGAAAACAGAAAAGGGGAAAATTAGAATTGTGAATTAATATTGGGTGTCAATAGTCTACAAGAAATCATGGAACGATTACCTTGCCATAAATAAAAAAAAAACAAAACAAAAAAAAACAACAAAAAACAAACAAAAAAAACCTCAGGCTTTTTCTACTGTTTAAAAATTAAGTGTACGCTCAAAGAAAGAATAATCCTTAAAAAACCGTTGGGGTTTGAATTAAAAATAAAAATATTGAATTTTATTAATTAGAAAAGAATGGCAAATAAAATATATTAAAATATATAAAAAAATATTAAAATATACTATAGTAAATAAATTAAAGTAAATTAATTGAAAATAATTGAATATAAAAGAAAAAGTATATTTAAATAATTTAATTTTATAAAAATTAAGTAAAAATAAAATTGATCAATCAAATTAATAATAATAAATGTGACAAATATAATAATGAATATGAAATATGAAAATATACATATTAATATTATAATAAAGAAAATGTAATTGAAAAAAATATATTAACAAAATAAAATAAAATAACCTCTATTCTTTCTCTAAAAGCCTACTAGTAAATTAAGGTACAAAACTCTTTGTTAATGCGATATGGTGAATGAGCCCCAATGAGAGAAAACATGGTGGGCGAATAACAATGATGTCTGAACTATACAGTCACCCCCTCCCCAGAACAATTTCTGAGAAAAAAAAACAAAAAAAAAACAACAACAATACCCCCAAAAACTTAATGTAAATTGTTTTCAAAACCTTCTTTAAAAACTGTTTTTTTTCTTCTGAAAATTGCTTCCCCCAAAAAGGGTAAAAGAAAAAGGAAAACCATGGCCACATGCGTATAAGGTTGTTCTTCTCTTAATTTCGCTTTATATGTGTACAGTCCAGTGTCTTTCTTTCAGCATGTAGTAATTTTGTTTTACTTTTATGCCTATTATTTATATATTTATCTCTGCTTGTATGGTGAGATGATGCAGATGTTCTCATTGTCTTATTTAGAATAATTAGAATATTTCTCTCTTTAATAGGCGGTCTTCCCAGTTAATTAAGTGTCCATGCCTCCTATGAGGGCATCCCTTGAAAACCTCACTCCTTTTGTTTAGACAAATTTTACTGGAGTCATTAATGGTCCTCATTATGTCATATTTCTCCGAATTGCATAGAAAGCACCGGTTCGAAGCTGGGAAGTATGACAGCCTTCTTTTCACTTCCTAGCATTTGATGATAAAAGATGTCCCCATGTCTTTTAAAATCCATACCCTGGTCGCTAGTGCTATATTTGTCTTTTCTCTAAATTAAAAAGTGTATCTATGTGCATATAACCTCTCGGCATAGAAGACTAACTATAAGTCCCTATTGTTTAAATTTTTAACCGAAGGTACCGATATTGATCTGATCTTTTGTAATACATATATGAATAAATATTACGCTCTTATTTTTGGATTTTTCTTAAAAATCGAGCACTCTGCTGGGGTTTTCCTTACATTATCGATAATAATGTAATATATATATATATATATATATATATATATATATATATATATATATATATATATAAATTTTTATACGTACATAAAAGAAATCAATGGAAACGTGTTTCTGGCTATCAGCCGTCATCAGCATGGCTAACTTGGACAAGGATCGAACCTTCGATATCATTATCTGTAATCTGGAGATTTACCACTAGACGATGATGCCATGCCCGGAAAAATGTACGATTTTTATCATGTAAATATTTAAAGTTATGTATTTTTATAATTGTTTTTATTAGTGATCGCAGCGTTCAGCTTGTTGTCTTTTTTGAATGTCTAATTTGCATAATTATCTTTAAACAGTTTATAATAAATTAATGTTTTCTTTTATTAATTTTTAATTTTAATGTCATATTTTTCCTATACATAGGCAATAGTTTCATCGATATTAACAATAATTAATTAAAGTGATTTAATAAAAAATGAATAACCTTTCTTAAATCTAACTAACATCGCTCGCTAGAATTCTTACCAACAAGCTTAAGCGAGAAGAGAAAATGATTGAGTATAGCTGGCTGCCTTGTTAGCTTTCTCTTTCTCTCTCTCTCTGATATATATATATATATATATATATATATATATATATATATATATATATATATATATATATATATATATATATGTATGATATTACTATTTCATGTATCCACATAAAATTTTATAAGGAGATATAATTTTTTATGTATCAATTTTCAGTATTCACTTCAACAGTGTTCCATACGTAAGTAGAGCTAAGTAGTAAGCTATGAAAATATATTTATAGCAATTAAGCTACACAGAGGCTCCCGCGTTTCATCCCCGGGGGGAATCTACAGACTAAAATGCATGGTGTTATTTTTGCCGGGTGTTTTTATATACACGGCCAGCTAGTTAACCAATCAGATCTTTGTTGTTCTCTCAGCCAATCGTTGGGCTTCCCACGAACAAAAGTGTGGTTAGTGTTACTTCCTATATCCTGTTCTATTGTTCTGCTTTATATATATATATATATATATATATATATATATATATAGAGAGAGAGAGAGAGAGAGAGAGAGAGAGAGAGAGAGAAAGAGAGAGAGAGAGAGAGAGAGAGAGAGAGAGAGAGAGAGAGAGAGAGAGAGAGAGAGAGAGAGAGAGACAGGCAGTGATACAGAGTAAAATTGTTAACGGGATTGCTTACGAACTCGGAACGTGGTATTCAAATTCTGTCGCGCCTATTCACCGGCTATCGCTAACCTTCACCCTGGGTAAGGTATGAATCTATACCTTCTCTTCTCATTTGTCCGGTGGAGAGGGTGACTTCTGTTTTCCGCAGTGTATGATCCATTATAATCAAATTTACCAGTGGAAGTCATCTCATAATCAGAAAACTCATACGTTGGTCACGAATTCGACGCCTTTTTTCTTGACACAAGGTACCCAAAAGATGAGAGCCTCAACCAGTGATAGAGAAATCTGCTTAGGTGCTATCACATTTCACATTCTTACTATACACACATTTATTTATGAAAATCAGATTCTTATAGTTATGGCTAGCCCTAATAACATACTAAAGCTGCAGTGACAATGTGACTATAAGCGTAGAATATAAAATGTACATTTAAATAATTGACATCAAGACAAGCGTCTGCCCGTTAATGCGTTAGATAGAATACCTGACAGAACTCTATGAAACCAGCAACTGAAGAAGGAACGAAGTAACAAACAGTCTGAAAAGGAACGAGTGAAAAAGACTAGGATCGGAGACTGAGAGTATACGTATAAGCCATTGTCAATGCTGGTTGAGTGTTATTAGACTGCGCTAGTGTTTAGGAGAGCTGGAGAAACGTACAATATTTATGGCATTATGGTCTTCTGTAACGAAAACACAAACTCCCTCGACCCATCTAAAAAAACAAACTGATTTTCAGAAATAAATGTTTGTAAATTGGTCTAGTAGTCTATAACTGGAAGTAGATAAATAGAAAGATAGATGAAAATAAGTGGAAGCAGAAACGAACACAAAGACCGACAGACAGGCTCTTGTGACCCTTAAGGCCGAAATAAACAAGACAACAAGGAGGTAGAGCTAATTAAGTTATTTACAGAAAGTACAGAAGTCCTGCGTTGCCAGAGACTGCTTCAGGTTTGGTCAATAGCGACTCGGTCTGTTGCCGCATTATCACTATTCATGGTGTCGGGAAGAGTCCATGTAGAAACGCAATAGGGTGGATCACCATAACACAGACGCACAATTCTTGGCCTTTTGGCTAAGATCAAAGTGTAGTATCTGTTCCGATGGATACTGCACGCCTGTCCTGTGCAGTTCTAGGAGGTCCACCCTCCCAGGCTTTGCCTACCCTATTTGGGGAGGAGTAAGTTTATTGCTTACTGTCTGAGGCGCCCCTACCGGGGAATGCCGACGGGGCTGCCCAGGCAATTTTTAAATGGCCAGAGTGCTCACCTCTCGAGCGCTGGCTTTTCAAACCCCACTTTCTCGACCCGATCTTGGGTCACATCTTACTTGTGGGGGTAAGATAAAACTGGCCTTGTGTCTAACTCCTGGGGAGGAGTAAATAAAACCTCTCATATTAGTATACATTAAGATAGGAGGACCCAGAACTGTCTCAGGGGAACATTCTACCAGGCATTTTCTTTTTTTAGATGGGTCGAGGGAGTTATTGTTTGTCGTCTGAAGCGCCTTCATTCGCAAGGGAATGACGAGAGATTATACAGGTTGTTTTCTTGTATTCAATCAAGTGCTCTCTTTTGGGGAGCTGGATTCTCCGCATTTAACCGACCGTGTGTCTAACTTTGCCTTCGTGGAGAGGTAGATAAAATACATTGAGATAGGGCGTGTGGAAAAGGGGTTGAGAGGATATGACCGTGAAAAGATAAAATATGGGAGAAAGAAAGAGAGAGAGAGAGAGAGAGAGAGAGAGAGAGAGAGAGAGAGAGAGATTTTCAGGGAGATGCACATAGGCGGATAGATAGCTAATAGATAGATAGATAGATAAATAGATAGATAGATTTATGGTGATCCAGATTAATGGATAGAAAGATAGATGAAAATAAATGAACAGACATGTAGAGAGAGAGAGAGAAAGAGAGAGAGAGCGAGAGAGAGAGGGAGAGAGCGAGAGAGAGAGAGAGAGAGAGAGAGGGGGGAGGGGAAGACAAAGATATGAAGACGCCCTTATTAAAAAAAAAAGAGGTCGACAATGAGGAAGATCTCTAACCGCGTTTTAAAAAACCGCCAGAATTTGTAACAGTTTTTCGACACAGTCGGTCACCACCCACTCTTATTAACTGGTAGAATGGACAAACAAAAACATGAAAAAAAAAGTAAAATTTATTTTCTTGGTGCGATTTGACGTGGCATTTGGTAAAGAAACAACAACGTGTGTGTACAGCGTTGGTGGAACCGAATCCTAACCGTCGGCCGAAGAGACGCGCGCAAATGAAAACGAGTTCAACGTCTCTCTTATCTTGCGCTTGACCTTCAGCTAAAATTAAATCTAGAAACGTAGATGTTGTGCAACTTTTATTAAAGCTAACCTCAATCTATTCTAAAAATCTAAAAATCAATCTGTAATCGCCGGCCAGTGTCTGGTCGTCGCAGATCACAACGATCGATCGAGGAATGTTTGTTGTAGTTGCAAGTCGGTAGTCTAGAAACGGATTTGACATACAGCACCTGGCATTAGCGAATGATCATCCATCTTAGTACAGACCAGCCTCAAGTCGCTTCACTGCGGTTGTCTTACGGGAACCGGTGTGTCAACCTCATTATAGCAGTATGTATGTATGTATGTATGTATGTATGTATGTATGTATGTATGTATGTATGTATGTATGTATGCTTATTCTCCCCTCATCCCCTCTCTCTCTCTCTCATAGACACAGCAAAACACGTGTACGTGGATAACTATTTTATCTATGGATATTAAATATATTTATTCATTAAAAATAATTATATATATATATATAATTATTAAAAAATAATTTTATATATATATATAAAAGCATTAAAAAATAATTATATATATATATATATATATATATATATATATATATATATATATATATATATATATAATTATTTTTAATGAATGAATATATTTAATATCCATAGATAAAAATGTTTATTTATTTATTTATAGATAAAATAGTTATCCATATACATATGTTTCGTTGTATCTACAGATCCCCAGCGTGTCTAACTATGGCAAGATTTGAAACCACAATGACATTGTAGTCCGAGATGTTACAGCGCTTAAATGTTTAGTTATTTTTGTTGTTGTTTTTCGGTGATAATGACAGCTTATGAAAGCTATATTACAGTGATTCACATCCTAAGTGATTGAGAGAGAGAGAGAGAGAGAGAGAGAGAGAGAGAGAGAGAGAGAGAGAGAGAGAGAGAGAGATTTAGTTAACTCTTTTACATGCGTTATGTTGCTCCATTTAGCGACGTATATATTTATTTACAATAAAGTAGTTATCCACGTACACTTAACATCTCGGGCTACAGAAAATGTGGCTGCAGAACGCGTTTACGTGGATAACTGCTATATATATGTTTCGCGTTTCTACACTAATCAGTATGGATTACGTAACCGTACCGCCGGTCGGATGATTCGAACCCCGCTCCAAGTATTATAGACACCGGCTTCTTACGAGCACGCTTTGAAATATGAGAGAAATACGACTAAAGGAAGAGAACTTAGCAATGACTGACTTTGAATCTTCAATTTAATTTCTCTCAAAGGGCTCAACTTATCAGAGCGTAATAATTATTTTTGAATATATAAATATTTTAAATATATATATATATATATATATATATATATATATGTTTCATGGGTACTGATGAACAATCCGACCAAATCTTCAGCAACTTCGCGTCGGCATCTTCCGGCAGGTTACGTAAGAAGTCGGTAAAAGCCGACGCAAAGACTGACAGACGATACATTAAAAACGCTGCTGCGTTGTCGTTTTTGTTTGTTTTCAAGAAAAGTTTCAAATAAATAAATATTTTTTTGGACGAACAAAATAAAAACAAACGACTGGTCTTGCTTCGGACTTTCTAGCTCCACATCAATTGGAGCAGATAGCTGTCAATGAATTCCTGCACTCTTGTTTCGCTTTCTTCTACATTCTCTCGACGTGATTAGTAGTAGTAGCCCTCGTTATCGAGTCCACGAAATTTTCGCTGTGGTTGACCGTCATGTGTATATACCCCTCCTCCCCTAACTTGCTGTACGCTTTCCAACAGTCCGATATAACTGTGGTCCAGGGTTTTACGCGCTCCACTACTTTTGGAGCTGCTCCTGCTCCTGCTCCTGCTCCAACGCCCAAAATTGGAGCTGGCTCCTTTCACGCTCCCCATTTTCAAAAAGGAGCCGCTCCTCCTCCAACTCCTATAAAAAAGGAGCGGCTCTTTTTCAGCGCTCCATAATAAAAATGTACCGTCTTTCATAAACGTTCTATTCTGCCAATGAGTGGTCGAAGGATAGGGGTGGGCGTCAAAGGATCTCGTCAATATGGGTGGGGATGTCACTTTAAGTGTAAGACCGTAAGATAATATTTGACAAAATCTCGCTAATATTTTGAGAGCTATAGGAGAACATGTCGGACGAAGTATAGGATTATACGTAAATTTTCGTTTCCTGAGGTATACATTAAAATAGAAAAATCCTTGAAGTATTTAAAAAAATTTTAATTTTCATTACATTAACAACCTATTTTTTCAGGAAAGGAAAATTTGACCCGATATCTTTTTCTATTTATTTTGGAAAGGAATTTAAATTTGTTTTAAGTAAATAAAGTTTTACTTTTAAACATTATTAGTGACTACTTTCTTTTTAAAGAAAACCTTTCTCTGGGAGAGGAGAGACAACCAGAGCAACATTAATCGTCGTGTGGTTGTTTAATATTTGTTTGTTTTACAAACGTAACTATATTGTCTAATGTATATTATTATTTACCACAGAGAAACGCGCAGGTACTTTCAAACAAATCGATTTATCCATTTTTTTCTCAATAGTACAATTTGGGGCGAAAAAAAACCCAATGAAGTTTATTTTTTAAAGATTGAATAAAAAAAATATATTTCATAAGTTGGCCAAAAAATATCAATAAATTGTCAATAATCAATTCAGAGATCCATTTAATGTCTTAAAATTTAATACAAAATATCTGGCCTAGACCTTGGGAGTTGAAAAAATATCGGGTCAAATTTTCCTCCCCCGAAAAATGAACTGGAGCAAGTTTTCCTAGGTCGGGCAAAAACATTTATTAAAATTAAAAATTTGAATAAAAAAGGTGAAAACGTCTATATTTGAAATCTCTAACAAAAACAAACTGTTTACAA
>OY744532.1:75235846-75248346 GCA_963556195.1 Sepiola atlantica | reverse complement strand
GAGGACACGTAACACATGTCTGGACATTGTTCAAATTTATTAAATAAAAATTATTATATTATTAAATAAAATAATGTATTATATTTTACGGCTGTAATTTTGATACTATTATTTTCATTTACTACAGAGGTCAAATTTACTGCATAGCGAAATATTATCGTTACTAAAATTGGTCCGTTTTGGGGGGAGTGGTGGGAAGTGTACTTTTTTCTGGGGGAGTAAAAACTCTTCCAACTTTTTATAAATATCACTAAGCATAAATAAAAGGTCGAGGCGGAGTAAGTATGTTCTCGATAAATTGACTTGAAATACATATTAAAGAACATGACCCAACGTTGGCCACAAATATCTGACGAAACAGAATTAACTATTTATCTTATATGAGAAATGCTATTGACTACTTTGGCTGGCTTTATTAGATTATGATCTTCCGTAACTAAAAAAGGTCTTATTTTCATACGTAAATTCTTGTAACGAAGGTCTAATAGTCTAAATATAGTTAGAGGACGCACAAATAGATAAATTGACGAACAGACAGATGCATTAAGATTGAAGATTATTTCTGTCTTCAAGTATAAGCAGAAACACGGACCTCGACAAAACGAATTCATTTGTGGGATTTGTCATAAAAAAGCGCCAAGTAAAACAAAGCCGAACAGGTTACTACAAAATTATGTTTTATTGGTACTTATGCAGTTAGGTTAGGGTTAAGTACTGTTTCTTTTCGGGTTAGGTCAGGGTTAAGTACTGTTTCTTTTCGGGTTAGGTCAGGGTTAAGTACTGTTTCTTTTCGGGTTAGGTCAGGGTTAAGTACTGTTTCTTTTCGGGTTAGGTCAGGGTTAAGTACTGTTTCTTTTCGGGTTAGGTCAGGGTTGTGTACTGTTTCTTTTAGCAAATTTTCTGTGGAGTTAAGCACAGACGATGGAAAAGTAGAAGAAGGGTTAGAGGACGTGTAGGGAAGCTGCTCAACAGGGTACACTTCAGCAATGTGCTCTAATATAAAGACGAAGGGATTGTTTCTGAATTTCTGTCACAACATCAATTCACGCAGGTAGCTGTCGATTAGATCTCTGCAATATTTTCATCGCATTCCCCAATTGTCGGCTGCTGCGAATTTAATTGGCTAAGGCCAAGCTCTTCCAATTGTCGGCTGCTGCGAATTTCATTGGCTAAGGCTAAGCTCTTCCAATTGTCGGCTGCTGCAATTTTCGTCAGCAAAGCGTTTCGGCACCTTCCGGTGGGTTACGTAACCTGCCGGAATGTGCCGATGAAAACACAGTTCGTAAACTGCACAAGTACCGTTTTATTAAATCTTTTTTTCTCGGTGAATATCAGTGAGGTTGGCGGATTTGCAAGATATTGAGTAAGTTCTTCTCTAACTTTCTCTAAATCTGATTAAAACAAGCAAATATTGATCAGGACTAAATATAAAAATCGAGAAAATCGATCGAAGGTAAAAGTCTTTTTTTATTAACAAAACGGGATCAACACACGCCCAACCCGACTAATAAAACAGATTTTTTAAATGAAACCCTACCGAGCACAAGTGAAAAATCGACTTTACTTTATGTAGAAGAATATGAGTTTCTGTAACTCAAAAAAAGGTCTTATTTTCATAAGTAAACACTTGTAGAAAACGTATTCTAGTCTAAATCTAGTTAGCTGACGCACAGACAGATAAACTTAAGAACAGACAGACGCCTCTTATATTCATATACATTAAGATTGAAAGATAATTTCTTTCTCCAAGAATATGTACAAAAACGGACCTCAACAAAACGAATGTATTTGTGTTATTTGTTATAAGAGAGCGGCAAGAAAGGCGTGGCCCCTTCGAATATACCCCCCCTCCCTCCAAATTACCTCCGTTGCGCGGGATGTTGTAATATTTGCTTATACGATACTAAGAATATCTGTTTACAGAAGCAACATTTATTAAAGAAGTTGCTGGGGACATACGCGTTTATGAACACAGTCTGCCCTTTGTCTTGTTCGCCTGGGAAAACTTTCATGTTTTTTTCCGACATAAACCAACAAAGTTAGTCTAACGTTTATGTACTCAGCCGTGTTTATGTGTTTATAAACGCAATGCGAAGTGCGATCAAAAAGTTAGGAGACTTGTTGTTTGTATTATTTTTAGACTACTTATGACGTATGACGAATATTCAAGAGATTTACTTGAAGCTAAAAGTGTAAAAGCTCACGATGCCATTTTAAGTCTAGAAAAAAAAGCATGCGCAGGTTATCTTTTAAATGAATAAATGCGAAAGTTTTTTCCATTTGTCACTCCTAAACACCACCAAAACGGGTTATTGTTATTTAAATCAATAATACAACATAACATTTTTAAAGACTGTATATATATGCGAAAAGCGCATCTATTTGAATGCCTAAGTGGCATAACTATTTATTTTTAAACAGTTCATAATTAATGTTTGGCGTTATTCATTTGCAATTCTAGTGCCCTATTTTTGCTATATATATGCAATAGTTTTGTCAATATTAACAATAATTAATTTAAATGATCTAATAAAAAAGGATGAATTAATGAAAACCATTCTTAAAATGGAGGTAGTTTAAACTTAATTAATATCGAACTAGAAAGAGTATACTGACGTAACATAAGCAAGAAAAGGTCATAAAGAAAGGGAGAAAAATGACTGACTCTTTTCTCTTTCTCTCTCTACCTTCTTCCTTGCCCCGCCCCCCTGTTAGCGACGCCACATTTTTTTTATTTAAATGTTTTTAAATTTAATGATTGTTTTGATCCCGTGGACAAACGTTTCGCATTTGTGTTAAATCTACGTTTTCGGTCGTTTCTAAATTGTTAGTTAAAAAAGAGCCCCCATCACACACTATTGCTCAGGCGAATTGATTTCTTCTTTTCTTTTTTAATTTTTTTTAAATTTCTTCACGGTCTTATTTGAAAAATAAATTAATTTGCATGAAAATTACTAAAATGTTAATATCGATTTATATGAATAAATGTTAATATGTATTTACCTCATTTATATATTTGCCTTTATTATTTAAAATTTTGGTTTCAAGTATTTCAAGTAGCGAACTTTGCGA
The DNA here is from genome assembly GCA_963556195.1 of Sepiola atlantica. Lineage (NCBI taxonomy): Eukaryota > Metazoa > Mollusca > Cephalopoda > Sepiida > Sepiolidae > Sepiola > Sepiola atlantica. The sequence continues at coordinate 75,245,274 of OY744532.1, read as the reverse complement.
AGCGATAGCGAGTTTGCAAAGTCATCTCGTATATAAATAAATGCATTCTGATAATGTATCGAAGACTAGGAATTCGTCGATCGGACAGTGTGAATTTCACAGAGATTAAAGTAACACCGGACATAGACGAGAATGAGAAAGGAGTGAGAGGAAGGAAGGAGAGAAGGGAATGAGGAGTAATATAGTGTCGTTGTATTATTTACTCCTCTCCAGGAGTTAGGCACAAGGCCAGTTTTATCCTACTCCCACAAGTAAGATGTGACCCAAGGTCTGGTCGGAAAGTGGGGGTTGAAAAGCCAGCGCCCGAGAGGTGAGCACTCTGACCATCAAAAATTGCCTGGGCAGCCCCGTCGGCATTCCCCGGTAGGGGCGCCTCAGGCAGTAAGCAATAAACTTACTCCTCCCCAAAGAGGGGAGGCGAAGCCTGGGAGGGTGGACCTCCTAGAACTGCACAGGACAGACCCATAGACCGGCGTAAATGAAGACCCGAAGGCCAAGACAATACCAGTCTCTGGGGTGTAGTATCCATCGGAACAGAATATAGTGTCGTTGTATCCTCTAAAAGAAATATCGTGATTTTTGACACTTGCCTAACGTTTTACCGTAATAAATTTATCGAATGTAAAGGTTCTTTTACAATAATGGCGAATTCACATTTAAATGGTAATACAATCTAAACAGAGTCCCACTTTTTATAAAGCGTTTTGTTTTCATTAGTCTAAACGTATACTTCCTCCGTCAACAAAGGAAACTATTTTAAGACAAAGTGATTCCGTTTACACTTGCAGTCTTAAGATGACAGGAAGTGGCCTCAAAAGAGTCAGTCACTGCGATGGCCATGAAAGTAAAGACGTTTGATTTTAAGTGGTCGATTGACACCCAAAAGTCACGAGGTCAATTCTGTTGACTACTTAGCGATTAAGCGCTAATCATTTTTATATTACCAAACATAATTTTGGAAAATTATTTATTTAATCTTAAAAATTTTTTTTTTATTAGTTGGGGTTCATTTTGCTATGTAATTTTATTGTAAGCTAACTGTACCTATCCGATGTTGCCCGGGATGTAGTAAAGTTATTTTAGTTTCTAATTTTTATTGGTTTGCGTATTTTTTTTGTTTTAAAGAAATAAGATTTTAGTTGTAAGGTAGACGACTTCTATTATATTATAATAATTATTATAAAAATGAGTTATCTCCCTTAGATTATTTGGTTGTTTTGTTTTACGACATATCACCCCTTTTTGGGTTATTTAATGCCGAATCCGGTCATTTTGGTAAAAGTTTTTATGCTTCAAGTTTTTTTTTTTATATCTTCAAATATTTATTCATGATGTTTGGTTTCGTTGTTTTCTAGGGGAGAATTGTTGTTTTTGCGTTTAGCTTTGCAGAACATGATTGAGTTTCGCAAAGGGAAAGGAAAAAAAAAACAATACCATCAATGTTTGGTGTATTTTTGGTTAGGAAACCAGTATCTTCAGACAGCCTGATCTGGTAGCACCAGGTTACGTTATTTGAGGTATACTTAGCAATGGCGACACAAATGATATGTCACGTGACCATTTCGACATCGAAACACGTTTTATTCTATTATTGTTAACAACTGAAATAACACATTTTTTTCTTATCGTAGATTTTATCGCAAAATTCCCGAAAATCAAACGCTTGGATTGAATAATAATTACCATTGAATTCCTCATAAAATTCTACCAGAGAAAAGTTGTGTTTAATCTTGTTACAGGTCTTTGTTATAGATAAAATAGAATACAATGAAACGTTGTCTTTACTGTTTATGACATAAGTGTGTTTTGTCAAAAGACACTAATTTTTATCCGATTTATTTATTTAGTGACGTCCCCTCTGGTGATCTCGAATGAATTTGGATATACTTATAATTACTATCATTGTATTCCTCGTAAAATTTGACGCTAGAAAAGTTAATCTTGTTACAGGGATTTGTTATGAGTAAAATGAAGCCAAATAAAGTAAAACGTCGTCTTCTGTGTATGGACAGGATGGTCCAAAACCCAACCAAAATAGAGAAACAAGTAATATGTCAATACAAAACACATTTCCTGGATTTAGTTCATTCACGTTAAGAACAGTAACACAAACTAAAAACACTATAAAAATAAAAATACAAGTAAGAATAGTAATAGAAAAGAGCGTGTGATGGATTCAGTTTATTCACTTTTGTTGACGCTGTCACACATCGAAAATGTCTGTATTAAGACCATCACTTTTTTCGTGGCACAAAATGATGCGGCTACATGAGCTGCGAGATAGTTTGTTCCCTATTGTCGTTACATTTTGGTAGGAGTATAAAAAGTTTCCGACCATCCTGTATGTCAGGATATCACTTGTACTACAATTAGATTCTTCATAACAGTCACGAGGTCAATTCTGTTGACTACTTAGCGATTAAGCGCTAATCATTTTTATATTACCAAACATAATTTTGGAAAATTATTTAGTTAATCTTTAAAAAATTTTTTTTTTATTAGTTGGGGTTCATTTTGCTATGTAATTTTATTGTAAGCTAACTGTACCTATCCAGTGTTGCCCGGGATGTAGTAAAGTTATTTTAGTTTCTAATTTTTATTGGTTTGCGTATTTTTTTTTGTTTTAAAGAAATAAGATTTTAGTTGTAAGGTAGACGACTTCTATTATATTATAATAATTATTATAAAAATGAGTTATCTCCCTTAGATTATTTGGTTGTTTTGTTTTACGACATATCACCCCTTTTTGGGTTATTTAATGCCGAATCCGGTCATTTTGGTAAAAGTTTTTATGCTTCAAGTTTTTTATTTTTATATCTTCAAATATTTATTCATGGTGTTTGGTTTCGTTGTTTTCTAGGGGAGAATTGTTGGTTTTGCTTTTAGCTTTGCAGAACATGATTGAGTTTCGCAAAGGGAAAGGAAAAAAAAAAACAATACCATCAATGTTTGGTGTATTTTTGGTTAGGAAACCAGTATCTTCAGACAGCCTGATCTGGTATCACCAGGTTACGTTATTTGAGTTATACTTAGCAATGGCGACACCGTTAACAAATGATATGTCACGTGACCATTTCGACAATCGAAACACGTTTTATTCTATTATTGTTAACAACTGAAATAACAGATTTTTTTCTTATCGTAGATTTTATCGCAAAATTCCCGAAAATCAAACGCTTGGATTGAATAATAATTACCATTGAATTCCTCATAAAATTCTACCAGAGAAAAGTTGTGTTTAATCTTGTTACAGGTCTTTGTTATAGATAAAATAGAATAAAATCAAACGTTGTCTTTACTGTTTATGACATAAGTGTGTTTTGTCAAAAGACACTAATTTTTATCCGAGTTATTTATTTAGTGACGTCCCCTCTGGTGATCTCGAATGAATTTGGATATACTTATAATTACTATCATTGTATTCCTCATAAAATTTTACGCTAGAAAAGTTGCGTTTAATCTTGTTACAGGGATTTGTTATGAGTAAAATGAAGCCAAATAAAGTAAAACGTCGTCTTCTGTTTATGGACAGGATGGCCCAAAACCCAACCAAAATAGAGAAACAAGTAATATGGCAATACAAAACACATTTCCTGGATTTAGTTCATTCACGTTAAGAACAGTAACACAAACTAAAAACACTATAAAAATAAAAATACAAGTAAGAATAGTAATAGAAAAGAGCGTGTGATGGATTCAGTTTATTCACTTTCGTTGACGCTGTCACACATCGAAAATGTCTGTATTAAGACCATCACTTTTTTTCGTGGCACAAAATGATGCGGCTACATAGGCTGCGAGATAGTTTTTTTCTTCTATTGTCGTTACATTTTGGTAGCAGTATAAAAAGTTTCCGACCACCCTGTATGTCAGGATATCACTTGTACTACAATTAGATTCTTCATAACATTTTACACGAGTGTTTGATCTTGTTATAGGGATTTGGTGTCAATTGCACCACCGGATAGACAGACAGATAGATAAATTTTGCTCCGATGAACTTACTGCACTTGCACCCCCCCCTCAACGAAAATACCCTTGACCCACCCGTCTAGAAGCACCCTGCTAGCTGTAGAAGTCTCTAGATGCTGGAAGATTTTCTGCCTTCATAGCTTATTTCCTCGGACCGCTTGTCTTTGGAATCCCCTCATTGCTCCCTGTTTCCGAGACCGTACCAACATGCATAAATTTAAATGTAATGTGAACAAACAACTTGCTGTCCAAATCACCACTCAGGTTTATCCCCTATAAATCCGGCCCCTATCACAGTAGATCCTTACGCTTCAGTTGTAATATGCCTTGTTTAGGGGGTGGGGGGGGTGAATAAAAGTTTTAAAAAATATACCCTATTTAGAGTATAAGATATTCATGCATGTTCTTTTTAGGTTGACAAATCTTAAAAAAAAAAAATTTTTGTTTGCTTGAGAGCAAGAAGAAGATGCACAATAACGTATTACAAAAAAACGATAAAAAAGGTTGGGTTTAAAATTCCATGACGGTTCCCGAGTTCGACACAAGACAACTGAAAAAGGCCGGAGGGCAAAACGGCCGAAATAGCAAAACCCAAGTCATAAAACTGTAAATAATAAAGAAAGAAGGACAGAAAAACAGAGACGAAGACAGTTAGAGAGCAACATCCTATTTACGATATTATGTAACCGTATCGACTTCCCCCCCGCTCTCTTTTTGGCGAAACAAAAGGAAATAATTTTGTCCATATCGTTTTTAATGTACATTTTGACTTCCAGTTTTATCGTTTATGATGAATTCAAGATTTTTATAGCGAACAATCCAATATTTAAGAAAAATATTTGTTTTAAATATTAAAAAAAAACACCCATTAAATTTAGCGACGATTAATTAATATTTTTAAAAATCATATTAATTGTTATTTTATATAAAACATGAAATTTAATCTTATGACACCATTAATGCACAACATCTTTTGATTTTTTTGAAATATTAGTTTGTTTCATTTTATTTTTAATTTTAAGGAGAGTAGAGAGTGGACCTTGGGTTTACTTTGGCAGCCTCGTAGTTCTCGCCCCCCTTATTTTGTTATTTAGTGCTCACATTCATGAGCGATGTTTATGACAAAGGGGGAATAACTGTTGTTTTCTGAGTAGGAATCTGTTCATCTGTGGCCGACGCCACAACTAAGGGGATATATGTGCGACCTTTCTTTCTTTGTTGACTCAGCCCTTCTTCGTCTCTGAGGTAGAGAAGAGGAAGTGATCTCGTGAAATCACGTTGCCAGAAGGTTCCGGCCAATCAGGGACCAACAGGTCAGCTTGACCACGCGTGGTTTGAGTGTTTATAAAAGAAGGAACGCACTTCCTTTCTATCTCTTTTTCCTTCCGTGTTCTGGGCGAACGCACACGGAGGAGATCGTCGACACTACCCCCCCCCCCCCCCCACACACACACCCACCGGCTCGACCGAGGAGGTGAGGGAGGTAACATTTATCGTTGACTAGTTTTTGACCTTTAGATAGTTTTTTTAGTTCCTTACATCAAGTGGCTTCATGCCTTGTCTGGAGAGATTTTCATAAAAAATACATTTTCCTTTAAAACTATGCATTTTCTTTTAGTTTTTAGGCCATTAGTAAAACTTTTTGTAAATAAACTCTTTTTTAATAAACAAATCTGTGAAGGCAAAGTTACAAATGTGCGCATGCCCCATATGGTTTTGTTCATAAATCCACCGGAAGTAAAAATTAAAAAAGGCGGTGTTGAGGCAAAATGTGTTCATTTCGTCGTTATACATTCTAGGGTGCCTCAAATCCATTTGATCCCAGCGTTTGAATGTTTTCCGGTGATCAGTGAAAGATGTGGTAAAGAAATCCGTACCGTTAAAAGGGGAGAATGCGTAAAATATTATTTGATAATTTGATTTTTCAATCAAAATAAGTTGTTTGTTAACATCGTTTTGAGTGCAAGGGCTGATCAATTTATGCATAGAGCACCAACATAATTCGTATGAAATAAAAACAACCAATTTTTCCCTGTTAGACTTTTGTCGGGGTTGGCGCTAGAAATTCTAGCAAAGTCTTCAGCCAGCTTTTCGGTTCCCAAAATCCTACTAGTTCTTCAAATCATGTTAAGGGGGGGGGGAAAGAGAGAAACACAGGAAACAAGAACATTCCTCACTTTATTCTTTTGGCCGAGCGACAGGCTGACACACACACACACACACACAAAACTTACAGAAATACAACGACCCATCTAACAACGAATAGAACGCCATTTTTTTTTTTATTAACTTTTGAATTTTTTTACGAAGCAAAACGAAAACAAAAGAAGTCTGTTCGCTTATCGTCTGCTTGCATTCAATTCAACATAAACTATGGAATGTTGTGAATGGGTTCGTAAAATGATCCGTTGTCAACCATTGTGGCAGTCTTGTCTGAGATAATCCAAACGTCTGAACCATATTGTGTGAACCGTCTATTACCATGATAACAAATTTGGCTGACACTTTTGAATAACTACCCCTTTTCGTCTAAATATTTCAAATGCTTATTGCTTGTAATCTATGCTAGGCAAGGTAGGAATAATGGCCGTTATTTGACAAAAGAAATAGACGAATATACCAGGATATATATATATATATATATATATATATATATATATATATATATATATATATATATATATATATATATATATATATATATATTAAATTCTTTGTAGAATGGTAGGAAAAATCCCAGCAGAGTGCTCGATTAATTAAGAATCAAAGTTAAAAATTAAGAGCATAATATTTATTTATTTATTCTGGTACAGAAAAATTAGTACAACATTCGTACCGTCGGTTTCAAGCACGGAAGGTCTTACCCATCCGGCTCTCTTCAGCTTCTGTTGTCATCTGTTTTGGAAATGTGAGGTCACATGACACTCTTGTTGGGACGCGTTATTTGCTCAGTGTGTTGTGTGTGTTTGTTTAAATTTGAATTTAGTGTAATAAGACCGTTAAGATTTAAAACACGAGAGAAGAAAGAGAATTTATTCTCTACATTTTATTCTCTCTATATATATTTTTTAACCCCCTTTTTTTCTTCTTTTTATTCTTTTATTCTTAGTATTGAAATGTTTTTTTATATATATTTTTTATATATATATGTTTTTTTATATTTATTTATATATATATATATATATATATTTTTTCATATATATCTTTTTATTTTTTACCCCCCTTTTTTATTCCCTTTAATCTTGAATTCTCTTTCTTCTCCCGTGTTTTAAATCTTAACGGTCTTATTATAAATAAATGTTGAAAAAAACATTCTACAAATGTTGGTAGCCTTACTCCTTTACATATATATATATATATATATATATATATATATATATATATATATATATATATATATATATATATATATATATATATATATATATATATATATATATATATTACCGTCTTTTTTATATATTTACGTAGCTTCACTATATTGGATTAAAAATAATAAGAGTGTATGGAAAAGACTCAACGCTCCATTATGATTTTTCATAACAATTTATTTCAACGTCACGCAGCGACTTCTCAGACCAGCTACAAAAATGATATCTTAGACAATGGGGGAAAACACCCGGGGACTTCAAAACAGATCAAAATTACGGATTGTTTTATTTGAAAAAGGGATTTCTTTTGCGAACCGTAATGTTTATGATTTAAAATCGACGTTTTTCCGCTTTCCGTTTTTAAATCATAAAAAACGAATCAATTAGACTTGAGGCACCCCAGAATCAGCAAATACCAAAAGGACACATGTTGGGTCGACACTGGATTCTTTACAAATTTCGTTAAATTATGAACAAAACATACGCAGTTTTTTTTTTTACAAAACGTTTTGTTTTACAAACTTTAAAAATTTATACAAAGAATACATTTCTAATTAAAAAAAAAAAGTTACAAACTTTTTTTTTTAATCACAATGTATAAACAAACGAAAAAATTTAAACGAAAAACATTTTAAAAAGTTGTTTACTCAGGCGATTTATAAAAAGGGGGGGGGGTATATCAAATATTTATTTACAGGCATAATAAAATTTAAAAAAATGCATACTTTTATTCACAAAACTTTTTTATAATAAACAAACGACAGAAACAAAAAAAAAACCATTGCAGATTTCCCTATTTATTTGCCCCCCCCCCCCCACGAGAGCAGATTTACACACAAGGTTGGTTTTAATTGGTTAAAATCCAGCTCCTTCAAAAAGTGGCACTCTGGTTTTGGACAAAAATTAAAATTGCCTCAGTCTAGAAGGATTTCTCCTTAACTTACAGAGGAGAGCAAATATGAAGTGTAGTATCAGCACAAATATTACACTTTGCTCGTAGCCAAAAGGTTAAAGACAGTTTTTAAAAAAGGTATTTTCTGTATTTGGTTTTTAATACAATCCAATATTTATTTAAATATTTTTGTAAAACATTAAATTTAGCGACTTGAGGCACCCACAAATCAGCAAATACCAAAAAGACACCTGTTGGCCCAATTTTTAAGATTTTATTTTATTATATTTGTAAATAAATATTAATAAATATTAATCCCCCTATTTTCCTAAAATAAATATTTCCCTATATTAAACACCGAGCTTGTGTTTAACTCTGTCCTCGTGGGGAGGCAAGTAAATGGCAATATTTAAAAAAAAAAAATTTGTTTACTTCAGTGGTTTGTTATAAAATGTTTTGTAAACAAAATTACATATTTTAAAAATGTTATTTCGTTTGTTTTGCAGAAAAAAGTTAATTTTTTAAAAATTAAATTAATTTTCCTAAATCTCTAAAGTTTACAAAACAAAATATTTTGTAAACAAATCTGCGAAGGCAAGCAGAAGTAAAAGAAAAAGAAACCGGTGTCGACCCTACATGTGTCCTTTTGGTAGTGTTTTATTTTGGGGTGCCTCAGGTATAATTGATCCTTGCTGCTTTTTCTTTTGATTGTTGCACCACGATTCACATACACCATGCGCATTTGTATGTGGGAGCAGGGTTATTTATATATTTTGTTTAAAAAATGTTACAAATTTATATTTAAAAATCTCTAAAGTTTATGAAACAAAACGTTTCGTAAATAAAACTTTGGTGCTTATGCAGATGAGCGGACCATTAAACATTTTTTAAAAATTATTTTTTTATAAAAACAATATTATATACTTATTCAGTGTTATCTTCTTACTCACTGTGCAAAAAAGTAGAAAAAATTATCCACTAGAACTTTAATTACAAGTATTTTTCCATTCTGTGTATCGTAACAGCGACTCGTTCACAGAGACGCCATGTTGTTTTTTATTATGATTTCGCAAGTTGATTATCTCCCCTACGAAATCTTCTTTCTTTAGAAACAAACTGAAGTCTCTGTGAACGAATCGCTGTTACGATACGCAGAATGGAAAAATACTTTTAATTAAAGTTCTAGTGGATAA
>OY744532.1:75148346-75230846 GCA_963556195.1 Sepiola atlantica | reverse complement strand
AATGTTGATCACAACACAGTAAGTTTATTAAAGAATGTTGATCACAACACAGTAAGTTTGTTTAAAAAATGCTGATCACAACACAGTAAGTTTGTTAAAAAAATGTTGATAACAACACAGTAAGTTTGTTCAAGAATGTTGATCACAACACAGTAAGTTTGTTCAAAAATGTTGATCACAACACAGTAAGTTTGTTCAAAAATGTTGATCGCAACACAGTAAGTTTGTTCAAAAAATGTTGATAACAACACAGTAAGTTTGTTCAAAAAATGTTGATAACAACACAGTAAGTTTGTTCAAAAAATGTTGATAACAACACAGTAAGTTTGTTCAAGAATGTTGATCACAACACAGTAAGTTTGTTAAACAATGTTGATCACAACACAGTAAGTTTGTTTAAAAAATGCTGATCACAACACAATAAGTTTATTCGAAAAAGGTTTCTCCGGTTTCAAAAATGTCGACGGTTAGAAAAGGTCATGCAGGTCTAAATTGTGGAATTGCTGAAGATAAAGGAACATCAAAGAAATAATGGCAAAATCTATCCATATATCAATTCGATTGACAACCAAAAGTTAAGTGTTAGCAGATAATGAGAGCTTAGCATGTCCAAGAACGTTCTAGGTTAAGAAAGAGTTGTTTTGTCTGTAAGAAGTTTAGCCATATTTGTTTCGACCGTCACCGTGCGAGTTTGTGTATGACAGTGTGTATAAATGGGGTAGGCATTGTAGATGTGTGTGCATATTAGCTTGTATTTGTTTTGTCAGTGATAGAGCGTGTGTATGAACTTGTGTGTATGTGCGTTCGGTGAGCTACGTGTGTGTGGTGTCTATGTGTACAGTAGTTAGTGTATGCCTCTCGTCATGTGTGTGCTACTTTCTCTCGGCTCAGAGGTCGAGGCTTTTTTCGAGGACTTTCTCATGTGCGCCGGGAAAGGAAAACTGGAATAATCGGAAGAAAACTTTGTATTTGTGTTTTTATATGACGAACGAAATTAGGTGAATATTCTTGCGCTTGTGGTTCGTTAAAAAAAAAAACTGCTGATTTGAGCTTTTTTTTTCACAATCGATAATCGTTACTTAAAAACAATATTCGCTGATGTAGCTGCTTCCCATAGATTCCGAGATCGTGCAACTAGCTATAAAAATTTAAATCCTACGTAAAGTATTATGTGAACTAGGCATCTCACAGCAGAGTGGGTTTCGTCACCTTCACGACCTCGTTAAAAGCACCCGGAGATGCTGAATATTGACACCACTTTTGACTTATCCTTATATTATTACTACTCTATTAAAGAAATATTTTCACCTCTATTTTTAACATAAGTAGTAAAAATATAGAAACCACACACACACATTGATTGGTTGCATTATTAAAAAATTTTTTTTTTTACTTCGACGAATGCTTATATTTTTTCCGTCTTACGAACGTTTCATAACCTGTAAACAAAAACATAGTCTTTACTTTTTTACGGACTGCTCACCAAAAACCTTAGTTTACTAATCAAAACAAACAAAAAAAACACATTGTTCCAAAGGTAAACAAAAAGAAAGTTAAAAAAAGAAGAATGATGAGAGAACAGCAAAGCAAAAGCAAGCAGAATTCACATCAAAGAAAATAATCACAGACCTCCTTCCCTAGATCGGACATAACGTGGGTCGATTTTCAAGCCGCCATTTTGGAATTGTTAGGATCGAGGGTCGTGTTCCCCCGATTATAAACGTGTTCAGTTGAATCAAGCAATGTTGCATGCAAAGACGAAGTAATAATTAATAAACAAAATGAAGTAGTTCAAATAACGTTTATTGAACGTGTGTGTACGTGGAATGGTGAAGTGTGTGATGTATGCATGTGTGTCGATGGAAAAACAGTTCTTGAAAAGGTATAAGAAGAAATGAATCCGGCGTAGGAAAAGTCTTTGAAAGCCGCACACAAAGAAAACGAGTTGAGAACTCTTACCGTTGTTTGCCCACGTGTGTTGGTAGTTGTTAATCCGATGCCATGTGAAGAGAAAAGCGTGAGACAAAACGCTAGTGTATTAGCGTCGTTCTGTCGACCAGAGAGAGAGAGAGAGAGAGAGCTGGTGTCAGCATACTTCTGTCGAGGCTGGTCAGTGAACAAGAGAGAGAATTTCCGTTTTGCACCGGCTCTTATAGTCCGAAGGGCAGATAACTCTGGTGTCGCTTTCCGGCGCCACCTGTCGGTGAAAAAGCGCCACCTACCGGCAAACCGGTGTAGTTATGTTTTGAAAGGAGGAGGTAACTGCTACAAGGACTCCCCCCCAGATTGAAAAATATGAAAATATTATTCAATATGTACAGTTGTAGATGAGAAGCATTCTTTGTGGGTATGTCTGTTTTGCTGTTGATGATTAGAAAAAAGTAGTGTGCACGCTACTTATTTCTGTTTCTGCATCTGTATTGAATGATTGATCGCAAGTGCATCTGCGGAATTGAGTGTTTGTAACGCATGTGGATCTGCGTGTTGTTTGCATGCAATTGGGTCTGCATCAAGTTTGAGCGCAAGTGAATTTGCACTTGTTGGTGGCGTTGTTCATGTTGATTAGTCTGCGTGATGCGGAGCTGATGAACGAACGTTGAATTGTCAGTGTTGTCCGGGAATGTTTGGTGCTTGGGTCTGCGCGGTTGTTGATGAGTGAGCACAAGTGGGTCTGTGCGGTGTTGATGAGCGAGCACAAGTGGGTCTGTGCGGTGTTGATGAGCGAGCACAAGTGAGTCTGTGCAGTGTTGATGAATGAGCACAAGTGAGTCTGTGCAGTTGTTGATGAATGAGCACGAGTCTGTGCAATTGTTGATGAATGAGCACAAGTGAGTCTGTGCAGTTGTTGATGAATGAGCACAAGTGAGTCTGTGCAATTGTTGATGAATGAGCACAAGTGAGTCCGTGCAATTGTTGATGAATGAGCACAAGTGAATCTGTGCAGTTGTTGATGAGCGAGCACAAGTGGGTCTGTGCGGTGTTGATGAGCGAGCACAAGTGAGTCTGTGCAGTGTTGATGAATGAGCACAAGTGAGTCTGTGCAGGTGTTGATCATGTTAATTAGTCCGTGTAGTGGAGCTGATGAACAAACATCTAGTTGTTGAGATCGGTGGTACACTATGGTCAAAGTCAGATGCACAAATGTCTGCAAGTGAGTTAGCAGGTCCAGGTACAAGTGGGTCTGTACTGGTGTTGATACGCGTCGTTCGAGTTGATGTGTCCCCAGTTGATCAACGAACGTCCAGTTGTTGAGTATTTAGTCGTGCTTGTGCAGTTGTACTCATTTTGAACTGGTGTGATTTCTCCCATAGTGTCGTCAGTGATGTCCGGAAATGTTTGGTGCTTGATGAATGTCCGGGAAGATGTGGTTGTTCAAGTTGATGTTTCCTCCTGTTTATCAACGAACGTCCAGTTGTTGAAGAGGGTCGGTAGGCCTTGAAGGGTGATGTTGTTGGTGTTTGTCGTCGTGTGTTGGTCGTTTTGTAGTTTTCTTTTCCTTTATATATATATTTCCAACCCGTGGGTAGAAAGGAAAAAGAAAAGAAAAAAAATGGAGTCATAATTTGTTTCACACGAGGAATGACGTTTTTGTTTTCGTTTGTTTGAATGTTAGTTTCCAAGTAGAGAAAGAATGGCGGCTTCTCTTTCCTTTGTTGTCGAAAAGAAAGAAAAAAAAATCGTATTTTCTTTTTTTTTGCTGTTTGAATTTTCATTTCCACGTGGTCCGAGAGATAAAAAATGGCGTTATTTAAAAAATTTTTTTATCAACACGTTGTCCGGAAAAAGATGGCGGCATTTTTGAATTTATTTTATCAACATGTGGTCACGAGAAAGATGGGCAGCGTGAGCGTTTGTTTCCTTTTTGTTTTCTTTTTATCTCCACGTGTTCAAAACAAAAGAAAATGGCGTCTTGTAAGGTCCTTTTGTTCGTCGAAAAAGAAAAAAAAGGATTGGAAAAAGTTTGTCTTTTTCTTTGTATATAATTTTCCGACACATGTGTAGAGAAAGAGAAGAAGAAAAAATGAAATTGTAATTTGTTTTATACTCGGAGAAAAGCCGAGAAATGTTTTTGTTTAGTTTTGTTTGGGTATTTCCACGTTGCCAGGAAAAAAAATAATGGCGGCTTCTTTTCTTTTGTTTGTTTGTATATTTCTACCACGTGGGTAGAAAAAAAAGGGAAAAAGATGGGTGCGTAATTCGTTTCACCACGAAAGAAAAAAACGAGAAATGATATATATATATATATATTTTTTTTTTGTTCTTGTACGAAATTAATTACTTCGTCAGATACAACAAAGCTTGCACGTCGGGTCACCAATGTTCGGATCGAGGGTCGTGTTCCCCCGATTATAAACGTGTTCAGTTGAATCAAGCAATGTTGCATGCAAAGACGAAGTAATAATTAATAAACAAAATGAAGTAGTTCAAATAACGTTTATTGAACGTGTGTGTACGTGGAATGGTGAAGTGTGTGATGTATGCATGTGTGTCGATGGAAAAACAGTTCTTGAAAAGGTATAAGAAGAAATGAATCCGGCGTAGGAAAAGTCTTTGAAAGCCGCACACAAAGAAAACGAGTTGAGAACTCTTACCGTTGTTTGCCCACGTGTGTTGGTAGTTGTTAATCCGATGCCATGTGAAGAGAAAAGCGTGAGACGAAACGCTAGTGTATTAGCGTCGTTCTGTCGACCAGAGAGAGAGAGAGAGAGAGAGAGAGAGAGAGAGAGAGAGAGAGAGCTGGTGCCAGCATACTTCTGTCGAGGCTGGTCAGTGAACAAGAGAGAGAATTTCCGTTTTGCACCGGCTCTTATAGTCCGAAGGGCAGATAACTCTGGTGTCGCTTTCCGGCGCCACCTGTCGGTGAAAAAGCGCCACCTACCGGCAAACCGGTGTAGTTATGTTTTGAAAGGAGGAGGTAACTGCTACAGAATCAACAAGTAGAGCTAGGATCGTAATGCTTCGATTCAAAACTGAAAACCGGGAAAAACACCCATAAAATTTGAAAATGCCAGTTTATAAAATTAACGTTAGCCCTAAAGTTAAATAATAATGATCATGAAATTTAAGATTTTATCGAATAGCTGAATACGAAAATACGGTTAGTTAGGAAGATTACTAAACAATAACATGGATTAGCTATTTAATGACTTTTTCGTAACTAAATCCAAAACAAACATGTAATCTATGACAAATAATATTAATTCTAACACAAATAAACTAAGTCTTGTTAAAACGGATAATTAATTGTGAGTCATACAAATGTAGGCAATAAATTTAATTATCTACCATTTGAAGTTTATTTTATTCGCCGAAATAAAAAAAAATGTTGATCACAACGTAGAATTCGCAGAAAAAAAAATTATGATTGTTTACTGACGTGTTTTCTTTGTCATTGGAATACAACCCATCAATATATATGCTTTAACGCCATAAATATAACTTCATTGAGCTTGTAATCTGAAGCAATTTGGATGATGTTAAACGGGATATATATCTTAAAAAAATATCTTCCAATGATCTCCCAAATCATATTCTAAGTTTATTCGTTGACATTTATGCAGATGACACAACCACCTATGGCAACACTTCAAAGAGCATTAAAAATAAATATCTCTCTGTTTCTCTCTCTCTCTCTCTTCCGACCTGGACCACGTAGTGCAATGCGGTGGGGGGGAGCTGGCTCATTACTTTTAATACATCTAAAACCAAGCTTCTTCCCGTTCACCAATAACGCTCCGATCCTCATTTGAATGTCTGTCTCCTTAAAGAAGACTCTGCTTTGATAAACTCCTAGGACTGACCGTCATGCCAGACCTCAAATAGAAGACTTACATCAAATCCGTTGCTAAGTTCGCTGGGGAATTGGTTGGATCTTTCTACTGCTTCAGAAAATATCCCATTCCTGACGCAATCCTCTACTTGCATAAAAGTCAAATACGCCCTAAGATGGAGTACTGTTGCCACATCTGGGGAGTTGTCACTCAAAGAATTATTTTCCTGTTTTGGCAGAGTACAAAACTGATTTCGAAATCTCGTGAGATGGTTTTCTTCTCTTCCCTACAACCTCTTTCTTACGGAAGAGACGTTACTAATCTTTCTTTACGCTATCGTTATTTTCATAATAGGTGCTCGACTGAGCTCCAATCTATGCCCCATCTTAAACATTTACAAGCAAAAACTCGTCTAGCTACAACAACCGGAAATAGTTTTTCTTTCTCCCTTTGTGTACCTAAAACTAAACGGAACTTCAACAAGGAAAGTTTATTTCCAAGAAGTATCCGTCTGTGGCACACAATACCACGGGTCTATTCTCTATCTGACTATAGCATGATCGTTTTCAAGTCCAATGTTAACAAATTCTTGTTGAGCCATCCTCTTAAATAATCTAATTTCTGGCCAGTCTCAACCATTGTTATCAATCATCATGTTGTTTTTCCGCTGTCCCCCGACAAACTCATTAACCCTTATCCTCGAGTGGCCTATGCGACTTGATAAGTGGTGACTCTTGAGTACATAAAAAAAAGACCGGATTTGTTCATCAACAATACACCCTTCCCCGTCCCGAAAAGAAGAGGTGATACCCTGGAGGATGGCCTTCCTGAATGGGAATAGATATTACACTTTGAATAATTTATTTGCAGAAATATAAACTACATTTGAACAAATTAGGCATAAGGCCATCAAAATTGTGGGGAATGGGGAGTCGTTGGTCACCCTCTGTCTATTTTACTCTTAACTAGATCCATTTTGACCTATTTGTCTAAGCACTATTACTTTCATTCTTTCGCCATTTGTCTTTCACTTCAACAGTCACCACAATACCACATTCACTCTATGGGTTTCAATATTTAAAATATCCATGACAGTTTGAATTTGTTTATCAATATATGATTTTATTATACTACACTTTGATCTGAGCTTAGATGTTTGTTTACAGCGTCAAAATTAGGCACAAAGTCAGTTTATAGTGGGAATCCCGTTCTCCCAAAAGAAGCACTCCGATCAGTTGGCAAACATAGCCTGCTTGGTCCTGTCAGCATTCCCTCAGGTATGAGGGTATCTCAGGAGACAGGTAGTATCACCCCCTCCCGAAAGGAGGAGAAGACGAAAGGCAATAATCCTTCCTGTCTAAAATGAAATTAGATTTTTGTTCAAAAACCGGCTCCCACAGGCATATTCAACGAAAAAACAAAAATAGCTGTCAAGTGGTATGCTTCCAACTACGTCCGCTTCACCTTCGAATAAAATCCTTATTTTCGCGCCCAAACTAAAGGTGCTGCATGGAACCGATTGAAACCTTAAAATAAGCTGAGATTTCCATAAAAAGCAGTTGGAAAAATCAGCATACAGAACAAGGCGACAACATTTCAATCTCCCTCGCCCCTTTGGGGCTCGGGCGAATACTATTTCAACTCACAAATACACTTACGCACCCTGACAAAAAGCGGCACACACAATAAAGTCTACACATCCAATCGATTCTCAACTCACGCGAACACACACAGAGAGTTGTACAACTACGCACCCTGACAAAAGGCGACACACACATTCATACACTCACGCGTTCTAACGCAAAAGCATCACACAAATGTCTACACTGTCGCACGCATATATGCACTCATAAATTACAGGTATAAACATTTTATTACTTTTCTAACTGAACATTTCAAATGAACAATTAATGTATTGTAATTTTGTATATATATATATAAATATTTTGTCATATTTAAATAATGTTTCTTTTTTCCATTCTTCTTTTATTGAACATTCATGTTTTTTCCTCGTTTTTTACTTTGTTTTTTAACATTTTTATAAAAATTCAAGGGACCACGTCCCTTCAGGCGAAATTAATGAACCCTTTGCCGCCTCCGAAGACAGAACATATACTACACTTATTATTAAAAAAAAGAAGATAAACACATTTTACAAATTAGGTACAAGGTCCTCAAAAGTGTGGGACAGGGAGTTCGTTGGTCATCTTATGTCTACTCTTCTCTTAACTCGACGCATTTGACCTATTTGCTCAAGCACCGTTTCTTTCATTCTTTTATTATTCGTCCATCGCCTTCCTTTCAACAGTCACCAAAATACCACATTTACTCTATAGACTGACCTATTTAAAATATGTCCAATGCTTTACACAAAATATATTTACAATTTATGTTACATTTTCATCTTAGCCCGAAGGCTGGACAAAAATAGATAAAATTGTCATCGTCTCCATTTTTCTATTGTGAACATACTTACCTGGCACAGTCTGAATAAGGGTTATTCGTAACAGTCGAGGGTACGTCATCGACACTCAGTGCGACAGTGGCCTTGCTTCTGTAAGGCTGAGATATAATCCTGTTGAGTCATAGAATGTCCACTCCTCCCAGTCTTTACCTTCTCTCTTTTAGAATGGGTTACCTGATGGCTAATTGCCTGAAGCGCCCCTATCGGAGAATGCCGACGGAGCTGCTCAGGCATTTTTTGTAGATCAGAGTGCACTTTTTCTAGTGTTAAAAAAAACTTAGTTCCTGAAGAAAAGGTAAATAATATTTTTAACTTGACGCATTTTGATCCATTCGTCCAAGCATTCATTCACCACTTGCCCATCACTTTCACTTCAGCAGTCACCATAATACCACATTTACTCTACGAACTGCCCTACTTAAAATAGGTCCAATGATTTAAAATTGATTTTATTTACATAAGATATTCACAATTTATACTACACTTTGAATTATTTATTTGCACAATATGTATTAAAAAAAATACATTCAGTACAAATTAGGCACAAGGCCATCAAAAGAGTGGGGTTTGGGGGGTCGTTGGTCATCCTCGATCAAAAGTGATGAAAAATGTTTATCCTACTCTAAACTAGAATCATTTATACTACACTTTGATCTTAGCCCGAAGGCCGGATGAAAATAAGTAAAATTGTCGTCGTCTACATTCTTTCATTTACCGCTCGAGACTACAGCGTTTACTCTTGGAGAGAGAGAGGGAGGGAGAGAGAGAGAGAGAGAGAGAGAGAGAGAGAGAGAGAGAGAGAGAAGGGGGGCTATGCAATACGTACAGTAGTGGTACGGCAAGTATTCCGCTCGCTCGCGGTGGAAGGGGGTATGGTCAAGGTCACCCTTAGAACTCTAACGTTCTCAATGCTTTGCCCAGTTTTGAAAAATTGTGGCGCCTTTTTTGTTTTGTTTAACCATGCGCCAGGCGACACTTGTCACGCACCTCTCCCTCAACGCTCGTAACGTGCTTGGTCGGCAGCTGGTTGGCCGATGTTTTGGTTCAACCGTTCTTGCAAGGAAGATTGATCGCTTTTCTTTCACACTTATAGACTTCTCAGGTGGAAGTGCATATAATGCAGAGGGTTTTAAAATTCATTACCTGTTTTGAAAATTGCAATCACGAAAAATCAATTCCAGACATTAAAAATATATGTACGTACGGTTCTCTTTCGAAGTTGAACAAATATATACAAGTTTGTTTTTGTTTTTTAAAAATTTCTATTTAGGAAGAGAACATCAATTTTATATATTAATTAAGTAAAGTGGGATACCCCCCCCCCCCCATTTCAATTCCTGGAATAGGTTAATAAACAAAAAACTGCATAAATCTTCTCTTTCATCATTCGGTATCGACATCCATTTGTTCATGTTTATGGTTTTTATATTCAGATATTTAGTCCGTTCATAGGTTTCTCTTTCGATTACTAATGTGATAGACATAGTTGGAGGAAATACACCTCTTTCAGTATCAAGTCCTCTTACGGCTACTAGCATCACCACCGGGTTCAAATATTTCGTAGGGTACTTAAATTTTAGATACACCGCTTGTTAAATATATATTTTTTCATATCTGGAATCTGTTTTTCGTAATTACAATTTATTTTCAGAATAAGTTGTGACATTTGAATCACCCTCTATAAAGAACAAAAATTCCTGGACGCATTATTACTATAACATTTACTCACCTCCCCACGAGAGCAAAGTTAGACACTGAGTTGGTTTTTAATGTGCATAATCCTCCCCTAAAGGGGCAAGCTGAAATGGGAATAAAATAATTTGTATAGATACAACGGCACTCGCTCCCAAATGAGGACGCCTTAGGAAAGAGGAAATGCACCCATTCGAGCCCCGAAGGCGGGAGGTAATGCCCGGGAAGACTGTTTGTGTATTTATTTACATTTTGTTAAATAGACGAATAATCTTTATTATTTGGATCGTTCGGACTACTGCTCTCCTCTTGGGTGTTAGTCTCACAATGTTTTGGCCGATGTAACCTCCGACCTTCTTCAGATGTATTTTGACAATGGCTCTAATTAGTGAATGCTGGAAAGAATGTTTTTGTTCTTTCTTCAAACAAACCAATGAATTCAACATTTGTGATGTGCTTGTGAACCGGAAAGAGTGTTGAGTCGTTTTCATTTTGGTATTAATTCAGGTCCGTACCGATTTGAAATAATGTTTTTGAATTTTTAAGATGAGGATTGATAATTATTATTAATCTTCATCCCAAAAATTCAAAAACACGAATAATCTTGTTATTAATAAATAGTTGAAATTCAAGAATCGGTCCAGAATGGTGAAATTCATCAATATGAGGTAAGTTATGCACTATATTTTTACACAATAAAGGTAACCGGTGTCTTTGATTTATTGGTACTTCTACACAATACGAAACTAATCCTAAACTAATCCTAAACTAACTCTAAACTAACTCTAAACTAAGTTTTAGGTTTAGTACGGCAAAAGTCGGTTTAGTTTTGTTCGTATTGTGTAGAGGCACCAACTCTTTCAAATACATCTTTCAAAAATGTTTTTTCACACAGAAAGTATTTTCGTGGAACTAATGAAATTTTCCACGATATCGGTTGAATTTAAGTTTTGACAGCATTATGTACATACAAATGAATGGGATCTCTAAGGGGTCTCCTTTGAGGCCAGCATAGACCAATATCTTTCGATGTATGCATGAAGACGGCCTAAAAGACAGGATGTATATTTTCGTTATGTTGGCGAAACCTTTTGCATGTTTTACATTTGTTTACGTCCCTTAATAATATTCACACAGTTCTTAAGTTTACTATGGACAAGGAATCCATTTTTTTTTACTTTTCTCGATGTATGTGGAACTACTTTAGTATACCGGAAACCCACTTTAAAAAAAAATTATCTTGCGTTCACCCCAGACAAGGCATATTACCACTGTGGATTAGGTGTCAGAATTTAAAAGGGCATCCTAAGAGAGATGTGCGGCGAGATGTTCGTTTACATTATATTCAAATTTCTGCATGTAGGTACAGCAAGAGAAACAGGGAGCAGGGATGGAGTTCCACAGTCTGACAGCTCGAGGAAAGAAACTATTGGAGTAGAAAGCTCTCCGGCATCTCAGGACCTCTATAGTGAATGGATGGGAGTTAACTGATTATCGAGTTGGTGGGGTGTATTTACGTCGAGGGGGGACCAGAGCAACAAGTTTATCGGAGCACATTCCATTGAAGTACTTGTAAAACAAGCACAGGGGTGCAACATTGCGTCGATAGGACCAGGGCTGGAGCTTGGTGGATAGTGAGTGACCTATTAGATTAGAAACTCCTTTTTGGACCCTGTCTAAGGAGAGACTAGTGGTTCGTGCACTAGCCCAGATGTGATAACGATGCTCCATGCATGGGCCGATGGTAGCCTTGTAGAGATATAAGATACTGGTAGAAGTTTTCTAGCACGGTAGAGGGAGCTACTTTCCTTGCAGCAACCCTGGCAATGTCTTACTAGTCTGTATACTCGTTGGGACTTTTTTCGTCACACAAAACCAAATATTCATCTAATTAACACCTCCACTCATAGGGCTTTAAGCTGGATGATGAAATTACGTTCATTACTAAGACCCTCTACAACAATGGCTATTCATTAGAAATTTATTACTAACGGGTCACCACTTATCAAAGCCCAAAGGCCACTCGAGGATAAAGGTTAATGAGTGTCAGGTGGACGATGAGACAGCACCGTGATGATTGGTAGTGATGGTGCTAGTTTGACAGAATTTGATTATTTAGAAGGACGGCTTTACAAGGCCTGGGAGGATGGACCTCTTAGAACTGCCCAGAACCATACCTCAGCCAGACAGAAGAAAGGCCACCATCAGTCATAATGGCTGATCTCCGTCGGACTGATTGTCGAGAACAATCCCTGACATGGTAAGAATGGCATCTCTGACTTTCACAGTAAGACTGTGCAAGAAAGATTGCTTCAGACTTCATACTATAAACAACTACTTTCATGGACCTATCTGAGAAAATAAATCTGATGATGTAGAAGACATTTCCAGATATGTTATAGCTAGCAAGCCTGTGAAGTAAACCTTGGTGACAGGTTCTATCAAAAGCCTTTTATATGTCAAGGGCTATCGCTCCAGAAATGAAGCCTCATTCGATCGTTTCACTGATCCTGTGCGATATTACAGTCAGCACGCCAGTTATGCAGATTGTTATTGCTGAGGTGATTGACAACTCCATGATTTATCGCAGATTCAAATAACTTAAATAAGATACTGATCAGTCTGTACTGAGAAGCAGAAGACCGATCTACAGTATTTTTAAGTACTGGACAGACTGACGAAATTTTAAAAGGAGATGGGAAGAATCTCTCCTTTAAGCAATGGTTGAACAGCTTTGTAAGGATAGGAGCTAGTTCCAACTGTAGATTCTTAAGCACAATGACTGGAATATTGTCAGTACCACTTGCCTTGCTGAGTCTTACAACACTTCGGACACTTATATGGATGCCGCTTAGAGTATTTTCAGTCATGAGGGAAATCTGAAAATAGGTGGTCCTTATCGCAAAGGGTGGAATTTAATGCAAAGTTTAAAAAAAAGATTGGCTTAATCAGATGCGGATGAGATCACCTGTTGTCCATTAATGAGTGTTGGAATAGTTGTCTTACATATGTTCAGTGCCCTGTTTGTTATTCGCCCAAACTCATGAGAACCAAGCCTCTGCCCAGCAACTTTGAATTTATCGAATTGGGCATATGACTCTTTCGCATTTTCTATAACCTTTTCGCAGGAGTTGAGGGCAGATTCAAATGTGTCTTTGTTTACAGGGCATCTATTTCGTTGAAAGCAATTGAAATATTCGTTTTGTGAGTAATGGCAACGGAACATTCAGGGGTGTACTATAGCTGGCTGTTTGGCCTCTGTTGGAAATGTTTAAAGAATATAAAACTCTAAATAGCAACGATTAACCAATCAAATATATCGGAGGCGACACAAGACAACTTTTTCCTGAAAATAGACTATAGAGGAATTTCGGAGATGAAAGATCTGAAGCTGTCACAATTAGCCCTTGAGTATCGATACACTCTGATGTGGGGGGACATCCGAGGTCTTTCGAAACTTAGATTTGATCTTAATTGAAACAACCGAGTGATTAGAGTATCCCAGAGGAAATAGAACAGTAGAGGTTAGGGTTAGGGTTAGAGGTTCACTGTGTTGCCAGAAATAGATCAAGAAGGCTGTCAAAATGTCTACCAGTATCGTGTACGCGAGTAGGTTTGTCAACGATCTTAGTCAGCTCATATGCAAGGGAAAAATCATGAAACAAAACCTTCCCTCGTCATCAGTTTTGTTTGAATGTACTAGTCATTCTACATTGTGAACATTAGTCACCACAAACATGCATATTAGCAGAAGGGTAAACAGACAAGATCTTGTAATTTTTCAGAGATTCGCTCAATGACAGCAACTCCATTATCATGGGGACCCAAAAGAGCAAAGATGAAACAGATGCTGTGAGCAAGTGCAACATGGAAACATATAAAGAGCAACCCAAGGTCTTTAGTGGTGATGTCACAAATTCCATGTTCATGGCTATCTTGATGGTCGGGTTTTTAGGTCACGTTAGAATAACCTTGATTAAGGACAGTAGAAAGTGGACCTTGGGGTTACTTTAGGCAGCCTCGTAACTCTCGCTTCTCTTATTTTGTTCTTTATTCCTCACATTCCATGAGTGGTGTTCTTGACAAAGGGGGAATAATTGCTGTTTTCTAAGTAAGAATCTATCAATCTAACACTTATCGTTGGCTAGTTTTTAACCTTGAAGTAGTATTTTTAGCCCCTTACATCAAGTGGCTTAATGCCTTGTCTGAAGAGATTTCTATAAAAAAGTCCTCGATAGAAACTAACAGGTCAATGCCGGTTTCACACAGAAACAACAAGTCGGGTTTGGTCTCCTGTAACTGGATTTCAACCTATGGAAGGTTGGAACGCAGAATCCTGACGTTGGAATAGAAGACCTGATAGTAGGGATTCATGTGAGAAGTTGTGGTTGTGGGTTTACACTTATCTTTTGTTTTATGGCTTTTCTTGTTGGGATTTAGAGGATATATGGAAGAGATCAGTAGAGGAGTCGAGAGCAGAACGCAGATAGAATGGTAAGCATATTCGGTGTAATCTATCGAAGAGAAAAAGTCGTGGCAGTTCCCACTAATATGGCATGAAGAGTCCCCATCGGAAACTCCTGCATGGTTCAGACTCCATTCATCAAATGGCAATACAGCTGCCCCACTATTATACACCTGCTGATAGGACAGCCTCCTTGGCAGTTACTCCAAAGTTTGAATCCTTGGACTATGGCAGATAACATCAGCACAGAAAAAATGTTTACCCTCAGAACCTTTATTAGTGACACGACAACAAAGACAGAAAGAATGAGAAATATTTAAACCATCTCCACATACCGCCTACACTGAACGAGAGCCGACCCAGCATTTTCTGCGCCGTTTGTTGGAAACATCACCCATTAAAAGTGTTGACTAAAGAACAACGTAGGAGAAAAGAGAGTTACAGAGCTGCCGAAATTACATCCACGATGCATTTTCTACTCTTCTTCTATCAGGGTGTACATGCAGATGACCGTATTGTGTGCGTTGTACGATACGCACAGCACGATATCCTTCTACAAGGCCTGGGCTCAGTGACAGGCTGACGCCAGATGACTGAACAGACTATGTAGAGAGCAATATTTATATCGGAGTTTCCGTCTCTTATATGAATAACCTAGCAAGAACTACAGGTCCATCTCGCCGAGTGAAGTATCCATGAGCTTAGGTACTATAGCAGGTATTTCAAGGCCTTCGTTTTGGTAAAAAGAACACCAAAAACGAACACATTAAGTTTCTACTTAATATAAGTTTTTGTTTCCCTTCCCCGAAAATGAAGATAGGTTCCACTCCCATATATTTTCAAGTCAGGAGGTTTTCAGGTATTCATTTCCCGAACCCGCAATAGAACTAAAAAAAGAGATTTCGGAACAGAAGAAAAATATCATTACCTAAGATACAGGGACATTAAAAAAAACGTTATGTTAAGTGGATACATTTACGAAAGAAAGAAAGACTTTCAAAACTTTACCGTCTACTCATAGAAGGAGCTTTGTTAACAGAGAGACAGTTCTTTTCATTTATCCTATTTTTTGGTTGTTCTTTTTCTTCGTGTTTTCTCCATCATTTTTTAATTAAAAAGATATTTTTTCAGTCTTCCAAGTCTGAGTATCACTCTTCTAAAGAATCTGCATATTTTAGTTCATTATGTCCATAAATAATTCATTTTAATGGCTAAGTTTAATGGTTAAGTTTAATGGTTACGTTCAATGCAAATTAGTTTAAAGCAGGTTTAATGGCTATCGTGTTAGACAGTTGTGTCGTCAGTACATATGTCAACAAATGATCTCAGAATATGATTCGGAAGATCATTGATGAAGATCAAGAAAAAGGATTGAGTCACGCCGGCGTTGATTTTATCTTGTCACGACGGGATCTCCGTTGGGAAAACGACGGAAACGCGCACGTGACAAAGATAATTAAAAGAAAAATAAAAGTCCGGAAATTGGCTCATATGATGATTCCAGGTTCTATAATCAATAACAGAACACGGGGGGGGGGTATTTCTCCTGGTTAAGACCGCATAGATTAGAAAGAAAGCGAAGCATGCACAAAGACAACAACACGAACGCCAAGATAAATTATAAACAATATTTATTTATAGATACTAGAAAGGGGATAAATATATTTATAAAGATAAAAAAACAAAACATTAACATGAAAACAAAAGTCTATTATAAAACGGGGGGATTGTCTATCGTAATCTTATGGCAGCAGGATTCATTTCCACACAAATGTGTATATATATATATATATATATATATATATATATATATATATATATATATATATATATACTAGCTGTACCCGGCCACGCGTTGCTGTGGCTGTTAGTTGAAATGAAGAGGTGGCCTTTTAGAGTTCATTTTGATCCAGTTCCTTAAGTTGCCATTTAATATGAATGGTTTAATTTTTCAATACTTGTGGATACACAATATTCTTAGTGGTTCCCGTTTCAGTGTAGATGAAGAGATTGTCCGGTTTTTAATGGTTCTGGTGGATCTGCCAGTTGAGGTAGTTTAATTTTCCCTGCGGCACAACACAATCCTTTAGTTTCTCCCTTAAATTTCAGAGCTTTGCAATAGGGACACACTTCAGTTATAGTGCCTATGTGAACATGGTGGCTTAAACTATAATCCTCATGAGGGTTGTAATGAAATGCTAGGCGATCCCAATCCAGGGATTGTTGAGCATGGAGCCTTGTTTGATGCCGATCTGCTAGTCTCAGCCTCTCGCGTTCGTTACGTTGTGAACGAAGCAGATCTGAAGATGCCTGACGGGATTGTTGTACCCGCAACCGTTCCTCTTCAAGTTTGGCTGCACGTCGCTGTGCTGATTCATTCGCACGTACTTGAATCATCCTTTGTCTAGCTTGTTGGTCTGCAGATGCCAGTTGTTCATGAGTTTGATTTGTAAGTAATCGACGCCTTGTTTCTGCATGGCGAGTATGACGACCTAAGTTTGATCTTCGGGGGGGGGGGGGCATGTTTACCTGTATAAATGTAACAGTAGGAAAGAATAATTGTATAAAGGTAAATGGATTAAAAAAAAACAATCAATTATAACCCGCTTCAGGGTTGTCGAAGAAATGCAAGTATGTTTTTTTTTTATAGATGAAACATGTTAAAAGTAAGAAAATGCGGAAGAAGGCAGGTTTAAAAAACAACGAAGTAGATACGAAATGAAATTAAAGCACGTCTGTTAAGTATTAAATCGTACCTGAAGGATGGTTAAAGTCTAAAAAATGAGTAAATGCGAAATGAAATTAAAGCAAGTGGGTTATGTATTAAATCCTACCTGTAAAAATGAAACAGTAGGAATGAATAATTTATAAAGATAACTGGTTTTAAAATAAACAATCAATTATAACGCGCGAGTAAGGGTTGTGTAAGAAATGCAAGTAGTGTTGTTTTTTTTTAGAGATGAAGCATGATTAAAGGGAAGAAAATGATGAAGGAAGCAGGTTTTAAAAACATCGAAGTAAAGAGGAAATGAAATTAACGCACGTTGAGTTTTTTTTTTTAGAGAGGAAGCATGGTTAAAGTAAAAAAAATGAGTAGATGCGAAATGAACTTAAAGCACGTGGTTTATGTATTAAATCTTACCTGTAAAAATAAAACAGTAGGAATGAATAATTTTATAAAGATAACTGGTTTTAAAATAAACAATCAATTCTAACGCGCGAGTAAGGGTTGTGTAAGAAATGCAAGTAGTGTTGTTTTTTTTTTTAGAGATGAAGCATGATTAAATGGAAGAAAATGAGGAAGGAAGCAGGTTTTGAAAACATCGAAGTAGAGAGGAAATGAAATTAACGCACGTTTGTTAGGTAAGTATTAGTGTAAACGTTTGTTTAGGGAAACTAACAACGAATAAGGAAAACACTTTTTACGTATGAAGTAGATACGTGACAGCGGGAGGAGGAAGGTCAATCCGGAAGTGAAGTTGGACATGCAGGTTCGCAGAAACGGATTGTAAACCGGAAGTGCAACTTAGTAGGAACGAATTGTAATAAAAAGTGTTTTCTAATGTGTATAGTAAAAATTATGTTAATAACATAAAATCATAGCTCGGATGTAAGGATTTGCTATAAAAAAATTTCAGTGGTATAGTGGAAGTATATTTCCATGGGAAACGAACAAACCAATTTTACATTTTTATATATATAGATTTAAGGCGATTACATGTAAACAGCTTGAAAAAAATATCCGCAATAAAAGAATTTAAAAAATATTAGACCTTAGGGTACTTATCCAGATTAGGACCCAAGCTAACCCTAACCGACGCCAAGTCGATTTTAGCTTGGGTCCTAATCTGGATAAGTACCGACTTTAGAGTAAGGCATCACTTTCCTGTATCAATTTAACGTAAAATGATCACACCTTTCAGACCAGTTTGTGGTAAGAAGGGACATATGACCAATTTTCTTTTTTAATTTATGAAAAAAAAAAAAATATATATATATATATATTTCAAATCGTAAACTGCTTCGACCATTTTGGGGATTGCCTCGGGATGCTCCGTCAAAGTATTGAAATACTCTGGATGCTCATTCTTTATAAGAAACCCCTTTTGTCATAAAAACTGATTAATAAATTTAAACAAAAATAAACAAAAAACGCAGACAAAAAAAATGTTTAACAATTTTGTGTTTATTTTTAATAAAATATTTAACTTCACACAAAACAAAATAACATTCGTGTTTACTGTTTGGTGCTAGAAAAATATTTAATTCATCCGACGAAAAAGAAAAAAATAATAATTTCCCTTTTGCCACCGAAATGTCAAAAAATCCATAACAGCTGTAAGTTACAGCCTGTAACTGTAGTAAACACACAAACAGAAAAGAAATTCCGTTTCGTTTTTATCAAGAAACATTACAATCTCATTACAATCATAAAAAGGGTGTACTATATTATATACTCATTCACGTGATGAGCCGGTTGAGATTGCGTAACACTTGCTTAACTGTAGACAGACACCCTTACAGGGGGGTATCCATTGTCTTTCGAGACTGAAGAGGTCTTTATTACATATTTCATTATTTCTTGTGCGGTGAAGGAAAAAAAAGACAAATATTAACAACCAAAAACGAATTAACACATTTTTAACAAAAAAATTGACATTCACACAACTTCCTGTTTTTTTGTTTTGTTGTTGTTTAAAATATAGATCGTCTCTCGAAGTTAGATTATTTAAAAATAAACAAAAAACGCAGAAAAAAAAATGTTTAACAATTTTGTGTTTATTTTTAATAAAATATTTAACTTCACACAAAACAAAATAACATTCGTGTTTACTGTTTGGTGCTAGAAAAATATTTAATTCAGCCGACGAAAAAGAAAAAAATAATAATAACACTTTTTACGTACGAAGTAGATACGTGACAGCGGGAGGAGGAAGGTCAATCCGGAAGTGAAGTTGGACATGCAGGTTCGCAGAAACGGATTGTAAACCGGAAGTGCAACTTAGTAGGAACGAATTGTAATAAAAAGTGTTTTTTTATGTGTAAAGTAAAAATTATGTTAATAACATAAAAACATAGCTCGGATGTAAGGAATTGCTATAAAAAAATTTCAGTGGTAATGGTATAGTGGAAGTATATTTCCATGGGAAACGAACAAACCAACTTTACATTTTTATATATATAGATATATATATATAGCCCTGGAGGCAGATGTCCGAAGAGAAAGTAATCAACAAGTTGTCAACTTACAAGCGAGTATCTCGTTCATTTGGAGGTCGGTGTCCCTGCTAATTCATAGTAGGTACGCGTCTCTGCGTCATGTCGTTTTAATTTGGCGAACATGTATTTTGGGGATTTCTCAGAAAGGAGTTTTGTCTCTCACTGAGATTCATACACATTTTCCTCAGGAAAAGAATTCCGTGTCGTTCATTCTGCATTCGAATGGATATTTTAAAATATCTCGGGAGAAGCGTATCTCCCGGCTTTCGGGTGTCCCGCACGAGGTTATAATCTCATTTCCAAAATCACCGGCAGTAGTTGGACGTCTTACCCTCTCGACTGTCCTGTCATGAATCATGCCTCTTGTGCGGCTGTACTTGACGACCGTGATTCCCCCTTCCTCACGGGCGGTTAACTTCCTTTTTCTTCCCCCTCTCCTTCTCCTTCTTCTTCTTGGTCGTGTCGGCTAAAAATAGACATGAGCACAATGGGCTCTAAGTTTGGCTGATGAAATCGCCCCTCGAACATCGTCATGCATACACAAGTGGCGAAAACCGAATCCTGCTTGAATATATATGTATATATCTTATCGATGCCTTCCGCGGTTTCTTACTTTTAATCTCGGTCGATCTCCCTTCGTTTGTAACAATATGCTTTAGAATTCATCCAATCAACAACTACCTCCGTAGACATTTCAGAGAGAATAAATTTGATGGTTGAGAAGACATTTCCAGATATTCCATATCTAGCAAGCGTGTAAAGTAAACGTTTGTGCTAGATCTATCAAAGGACTATGAATAAAGGATGTTTAAATAAAGCCAAATGTACTTACATTGTAGGTTTAATGGTTATTGCATTAGGTTAGTACATAAAAGCAATTCAAATATAAAAATAATAATCGTTAGGCTCAATGCAAATTGATTTAATGCATCTTTAATGGTTATCGTATTAGGTTAGGGTTGGGATTAGGGTTAGGGTTAGGGTTAGGGTTAGGGTTAGGGTTAGGGTTAGGGTTAGGGTTAGGTAGGTTAGGGTTAGGGTTAGGTAGGTAAATAAAGGCTATTCATAACAAACCGGATGGGCATGAATGTTTAAAAAAATTTTTTTTTTTAACATGGTTCACCCCTAACAAGGCAGGCCGCCACTGTAGATGTAAGGGGCTACTGAGAAAAAAGAAAAGGGAGAAGGTTGGGGTTCGAATTTATCCTGTTATTATTATTGCAAGTATTCTCAGTATGCGAATTGCACACACGCAAAAACATACAAATAATCTCCACACATATATGTATAATTAAAGGAAAAATAAAATAAATATCTAAGTTTATTTGTTATATTCGTAATCATGCCCAAATCTGTTTCATATACATTTCTGATAGCATTGGTTTTATAAAGTAAAAGTTTATTCATGGATAAAATCGCTTATATTTATTAGAAAAGAAAAGTTATCTTTTTCTCAGCATCTGTTTCAGTTTGAAATGTTGAACGCAAAACAGTAATAAACTAGTGAAAACGTATTCTTTTATATTTTTCAAATAGTAACTTCTTCCCGGTGTCTTCAACCAAGTGATTGAAGAATAGGACATATCCCTTATATATTGACTATAACAGAAGTGTATAACAAAATTAAAGCTACACACGATGAGTTAAACTACCAGTAAAATCTTTCATTAAATTATTCTACTAGCAGAACCCGTGCCCGGCGTTGCCCGGGGTAGAATAAAATTAAATAAAGAAAATGTAAGTATTAGAGTAAATGCTTATAGGATGTACGGGTAAGAAAACAAATTGGATACTGGCATCTACATTCAAATACAGTTTAAACTAGTCAAAGTTATTATTTTCGACATAAATTATTACAAAAGAAAAACAAACAATTTATTTTGTTTACCTATTCATTTGTGAAGTATTTGCGTTAAAAGTTAATATTTAGCATTTAATAGAAGATATAAGCATGTTAAGTTATCGTAAATATTGGTTGTGAGTAAAATAATAAGGGGGTCAGACACTTTGCTATTTCAGGAGGTAAGGTACCGGACCGGGCCGGAAAGGACTAAGATAAATAAAATTAAAAGTGAGTTATTTTTATATTGACATTTATCTTAGCTCCCTACTTACTGAACTAACAAGATGTCTGACCTCTTATTACTTTACTCACAACCAATATTTATGGTAACTTGATAACTTAAAATCTTATATTTTCTATTAAATATTAAATTTTTGAACGTAAATGCGTCATAAATTGTTTTAGACTAATTTCCCAACTGTATTTCCTTTGAAATAATTTATGTCGCTAATAGTAAAGTTTACCCTTAATCACAACGTTATTCATACAAATTACAAAACCTAATATACTTACGATGCGTCTATTTAATCTACGTATTAAAATGCTATTACAAACGTGATCGTAACAGACCCACTGACTAGCAACGGACGGACAGAGCCTCTTATAGAGATGCGTGGATTTCGATGGACGCGTCGCCCATTCAAGTTGCGCGTAATGTAATGACTGGTTGACTGACGGACAGAGCCTCATATTGAGTTGCGTGGAGGAATTTAAAAACGGCAGCAGCTTTTCAATTTATCGTGTCTAGATCCAACACCGGCTTCATACATTTTAGACAAAAGGGTATTACTCCACTACGCCATTGTCTCGTAGAAACCTAAGTCTGGCAAGAAATAATCATACGGAATTAAGTTACCATTAAGCAGAAGAATGGAAGACTCTTTTGTGAATGATGCAGGAATGGGGCCATTGCGTCACAAGTTATTCTTAGTCAATCTTTTATCACATCTCTATGTTCGCATGGGTCACACGCCCAAACCTTAGTATCCTGCAGATACGCGCGCTGGCGTTAGGGAGAATTTGTGCGTGTGAGTATGTGTGTGTGTGTGTGTGTGTGAGTGAGTGAGAGAGAGAGAGAGAGAGAGAGAGAGAGAGAGAGGGAGAAGGAGAGGGAGAAAGAGAGAGAGGGATAGAGAGAGGGGGCGCTGAATTTTAAAATGGAGGCAACCGGACACGTGACACGACTACATGAGACAAAATCAGCCTCTTATGATTCATATCCTGCATAACTGAAAAAAAACGGGCACACACACACACACACACACACACACACACACACACACACACACACACACACACACACACACACACACACATGCGTTTGGTGTCCTAATTAGCAGAAATGGGGCTCTTGCGATATGTAAAATGCTCGTCGAGACAAGGGGCAGAAAATGTCAGTGAAATTGATAAATTAATTTTGAATTTCGACATATCGTCCTAATTTGAATTTGCTAACAATTCTGAACTTTTGCAAGATTATTCTCAACTCCTCTTCTTTTCTTTCACCCCCCACACACAAATTCAGTCTCTCTGTACAAGCGTTTGCTGGACTACCTGACATTAGGATACATCACCCTACAAGTAAACCCTGACCAACAATTCAAAATAACAGTATTCAAAGCCCAAATAAGATCCCCTCGACACGGCTATACACTGTCTTATATGAGGAATGGTTCACCTTCTCCAAGTAATGTTATCTCAAGTAACAACACTTCTAGTCCTGGGATCCGGTAAGACCAAGAGACCGCAAGAAATATATATTATAACATAGTTAACTGGTCGATTGGGGAGAGGAAAATGAATGTTCTTAACTTCTTTACTAACTCAACGTTTGACAGGTAAAGGAGAACTTTAATGGAATATCGAATATCTATGTATCTCATATAGAGATCAAGTGTTAGCCCCGGGAAGGGGCTTCTTGATTTCTACGAACTTCGACTGAAGTAAAATGAAACAAAAAAGCGATATTAGTCACCCACAGACAGACTGTTTCGCTGTATGATAACTCTTCAGTGTGGCTAGATGAGCAAGTCTGAACGTTTTGTAAACAGTCAAACTTCTTACCCGCTACGTCATCAGCAACGCTACGAAAGGAAAGGGAATATTAATGCTTATATACACATTATCAGCTTCCAGAGTGCTCTATTCTTTTACGAAGAGCTGTACATTTCCGCTGAGGGTAACCGGAGATTTCTCTTTTCAAGTTTCTCTGCGCACGAGGAGGTGAGGGCATATGTAGTCATTTACAGACAGACTGTTTTGCAGTATCACAACCTTCCAATTTGGACGAGCAATGTTTGACCAGAAGTATAGCGTGTATATATTTTGAAAGCCTATACAATACACATTTTTAAATTGAATTAAATAACTCATGTTGCATATCCCTCTCCTTAGGGCCGCGGCGGTTCTCATTTCGTATACGCGTCCCTGAAAGGGCCGTGGCAGTTCACATTTAATACTCGTCATTTTTAACACATCATAAATCACATAGTTCATATATTGTTTGCATACCTTAGATTTCTCCCTCGCCGTGTAGAGGGTTGCCGTTTCAATGTCG
The DNA here is from genome assembly GCA_963556195.1 of Sepiola atlantica. Classification (NCBI taxonomy): domain Eukaryota; kingdom Metazoa; phylum Mollusca; class Cephalopoda; order Sepiida; family Sepiolidae; genus Sepiola; species Sepiola atlantica. The sequence goes on along the minus strand of OY744532.1, from coordinate 75,206,834 downwards.
TCTTGTGGTTGAATTCTTTCTTCTTTCTTTCCTGCCGTGAACCACGCCGCTGCAACAAAACTCCATGATCGGGTCGGAAGACAAACAATCTTCTTTAAACTTAATTCTTTTTATTACAAGCGTTAGTTATCAAATCAGCTGGGAGATATTCACTATGTCGACAGAGAGAGCAAATTACTACTTTATCGTAGTTACTTATCAAATAAGTCCTAACCATTCGTGGAGATGGGGGGGGGGAGAGATCTTTCGCCTGTATTTTCTTAAGGAAATATTTCCCTTAATCGGTTGTAGACTACATGCTAAAAATCACGTCTCATCGGTTCGCCTCCAAAACCCAGACTGACTAAAACTCGCTTCTCACGAAGAACGAGTGACGTCACGGATCCCTCTTTTTCCCCACGCAAAGGCCTGTGACGTCACAGAGCCTCTCGCAGGTGCATATTGACCCTTGATCTGGGATCTCGTCACGCGGTGACCTTGTCACGTCTGTGATTTCCGACTGTGAGAACAGGCCCTATTCTGCATTCGACTGCCGGGTCCACCCCGCGTTAATTCGCGCAAGCCAAACCAATGATTTCCAACAGATACGTCCATTCCCATAGGGCCATTATCCAACACTCAGATATTAATAGTTATTTATATATTTTCCAATCTTCAACGACTGCAAATATTGACTGGTTAGACATGATCTTAATAAAGTGTTATGGTTTGCTAGATGCAGCTTTGAAAGCCTTAGCAATGCACATATATTGATCGTTGAAGAATTCGTCGGGGTCACCATTTAAATATGATGATATGGTGAGGGATATCCGTTCACTATAATTAAAGTTTGGTTGTGATAGAAGGCCCATCTTATTCCATATTCGAAATAAGTAGACCAACTCCCTCCTGCTCCCTATTTCCCCAACTATACCGACATGCAGACATTAAAAACTAATTTGAACAAGCATCTCACTGCACAGCTCACAATTCAGGATTATTCCCTAAACTTTCACTCTAATTCTCAGTAGCCCTTACGTCTACAGGGGCAACTTGCCTTGTTTGGGGTGAACTCAGTTAAAATTAAAAAAAACAAAAACAAAAAACAGATGACATTGAAGATTAACAAAAGATACCTTTTATTTCGGTAGCAATGAAAAGGAATTAAGAATCACTCTTTAGAAAAAAGGGGCGCATCTTTGTAGATTTCATCTCGTCGCTGGCGAGTTGGAAGAGCAAGCAACATAACGTCCTGTTCGTACGCTCTCGAAACTCCAACTGATTGAAAAGCAGGAAAAGACCAGAACGCGTTGGTAAAATGTCTAATAAATTGTATTCTTACGCCAAGACATCTGATTGGCTGATAGGCCAATCATTCAGTGGTACCTGTATATTTACACAAAAAGAACACAGTACATCAAAATATGTGACTGCTATAATTTCAACAGCGGAAAGACTGCAAAAAAATCAAACTAAAACAACAACCATAACTGATGCGGAGAGATGAAGAAAGGAAAACATAAATGGCTCTTGAAAAAGATATTTTATCTCGAAATATTAGAAAATATACTAATAAACATTAACATCTGAGTTATGTTTTTGTATTATTTTGAAATGTGAATTGGTAAGACTTGCAAACATATAATAACATACATATATGTTTCGGAAAAATACAATGTCCGACAATTTAGAAAGGACACAAGTTAAAATACTTTATTTCATTCATTTGTAACGTTTAGATCCATTCTTAAGCTTCTTTCATTTCAGAATGAATCTATTAGTTGAAATGAAATTATATAGAGCATTTGCGAAACGTTAAAACCGATTGATATTATTGTTTCAATACTTTATATAACTCGGCTACCCCTGACGGCGTTTGTTTGAGACATAAATAATCGCAAATACAAAGCTGATGATCCGGTTGTTTTATTTCCACTGAGCTTAGGAATGGTGACGTGGATTGAATTAGTCATTCTAGTAGATATATTTATATGCACACACGCTATACGACATCGGGTGGAGTTGACTTGTCAGGAGAGAACACTTGATACGTCTTGTCTCGCCGACAAGTGTGATGTCACAGTAAAACCTGATCAAGTCAAGTCTCGGTATACCCTCGTTCCTTCCTAGCAACATAACGTCTCGATTCATATACAAGAACAAGGTCGACATGCCAGTGTAGCGGCTGTTGTACATGTTTGTATAAATAATAACATTAATATAAATAGCTCTATTTACTGTTGAGCCCGGTTGAAATTCTTTGTATTTGTATTTGTATTCTGTGGATGTTTACGTAACTTGGATTAATATATATATATATATATAAATATATATATATATATATATATATATATATATATATATATATATATATATATATATATATATATATATATATATATATGTGTGTGTGTGTGTGTGTGTTCCTTCAGCAGTTGAACACTCTTGACGACCGCTGTCTTTAATAGGTTTAATCTCTCGCTGATTTATAAGGTTGTTTATAGTGGCCGTGTGGGCGAAATCGTCGGAATTTGAGTTATAAACATGACTCGTGTTCCGAGGGTTCGAATCCTGCGACCGGTATGAATAATCATCTCTACACTGACACTCTCTACCTAGCTCTACTCACGTATCGAGCACTGTTGAAGTAAATACTGAAAATTGATACATAAAAATCATATCTCCTTATAACATTTTATGTGGATACATGAAATAATAATAATAATAATAATAATAATAATAATAATAATAATAATAATATATATATATATATATATATATATATATATATATATATATATATAGCTATGAACAGACAGCTGCTTCACCAAATCACGGTTCTTCAGTGTAACATGTCATGGCGAGTAATTTTAACTGAGAATCGAAAACCGACCGTTTGTACAACAGTCAGAGATCTTACCAGTATGTTATCAGTCCCCTCGCCACGTAAGTAAGGGGAATCATACTGTTTTTATATTTGTTTACATTACTGATCATGGACAAGATAGCTCGATTCTATTTACGAGGAGCAATTATTTACGCTAAGTGACAGCCGTTATTTCCAACATGAAAAACACTTCTCAAAATCGGAACAGAACTGAACAAAGAAAGCAGATCCTTCACACACGAAGGGCTCTATATGCTTCCAAATAAAGCTGTATAACAGTAATCAATAAAATTGTTATTTATTATTGTTATATTATTGTTATATTGTTGTTGTTGTTGTTTTCCCATAACGTCCGGGGACGTCATCGCGGAGTCAAGCAGATACTCTATTTGTCCTAACTTTTCTGTGGGCAGGATAGAACCCGGTAGAGTTCATATTCTCTCCAGATCACATACACCGAATGGTGTTCCCAAATAATCACTCATTTAGTACTGGTCAAGCTCAACGTTGCTTAACTTCGGTGATCTAAAAAGAACCGGCGTGTCAGCGTGTATATATATATATATATATATATATATATATATATATATATATATATATATATATATATATATATATATATGGGAAATGAAAAAGGAAAAAAAACAAGAGATATTTTTTTATATATTCATCAACGTTTCGTCTTTATTGTAAGACTTCCTCAGGATGATAATTTGAAGAAAAATGTCATGCAATTACATCGAAATTTTGGGTTGACATGATGGGGTGATAAGGAAAAGTAGTAGCCGTGGCTATTGTGAGCGCTGGAAGAGAGTCAAGGCTGCGAGAAGTCAGTAGTGGCGAAGAATGAAATTAATATGGAAAGCTTTGAGTAGGTACCATTAAGGCAGCAGTGAAAAAGGGAGGGGTGAGAGTATTAGTGAATTTGTCTTAATATATATATATATATATATGAACTAAATAAGATATATAAATAGATATACCTAAAAGACAAAATAAGGGTACATATATACACCCTCACCTAATCACACACCCCAGAAGAATGCCTTTCTCAGATTACCACTTTACTTCCAACATTTTCGTATATTTAATCTGTCTCTGTTCAATACATACTTATTTTAGACAAAGTTTCATAACTGAAACGAAATATCGAATAAAATCAGCATAACTCTGTTATAATATTTCCTGTTCTACTTAGTTTTTCTTTGCTTATTAACTTATTCCTATACCACAACACTCTGTCAGATATTATATCTTTAAACGAAATTTTACACACACACACGCACACATATATATGTTTGAATTACTTACTAGACACCGCTTTCGGTCTTTTTGTACAAGGGTTTGCCAGGATAACCTGACATGAGGATATTTTACCCTAAATGTAAACCCTGACCAAATATTCAAAATAACATAGTATTTGAAGTCCAAATAAGATCCCCTCGGCACGGCTATACACTTGCTCATATGAGGAATGGTGCATCTTCTCAAAGTGGTGGTACCTCAAATAACAGCACTTAGCTGGATACTCCACCAGACTAGATGAATTTTTGTCCTGGAATCTGGTAAGACCAAGAGACCACAAGAAAGTTATACTATAACATAGTTAACTGGTCAATTGGGGAGAGGAAAATGAATGTTCTTAACTTATTTACTAACTCAACGTTTGACAGGTAAAGGAGAACTTTAATGAAATATTCAAATATCTATGTATCTCATATGGAGATCAAGTGTTAACCCCAGGAAGGGGTCCCATTGATTTCTACGAACATCGACTGAAGTAAAATGAAACAAAAGTATGTTTTCTACCAACCTCATTCCCACTCCCGCCTAACACATTCCTTCACTTTAATCACCTACCACAGGCGCTTGCCCTCTCTCACTACCATTTTCAACTGTTTGTATATTTTCAATAAGTGCTTATTTTATGACATAGCTTCATAACTGCAACGAAATATCAAATTAAAAAAAAGCATGACTCTGTGTTAAGTTTTCCTATTCTATTTAGTTTGTTCTTTGCTTATAACTTATTCCTATACCAGCGCATTCTATCGGATATTTATCTCTTGAAACAACATTTCACACATATGCACAGACAAATGTATGAAGTAGGTGGGTCTGGGGATTTGCAGACTGAGTTTAAATCCGGTTTGATCTAATACATTTACTTATATACTCATATTATCGGTCGATGCGTGAACAGTAATTACGGATAGAATGGCAGTTCGTTTTCGATGAATGATGTTGAACGAATCATTTAGCATAGGTATTGTATTTCAGCTCTAAGTGTCAAAACAGGATCGAGATATCTTAAAACACACCAACCATAGACACATATAATTTATTACTGTTTCACATATATACTAACATTGCCAAATAATATATTACGTATATTAGAAAATGTTCTTGAATCAAAAGACCCTCATCCCACATTCGCTTCAACAACAGACGAATTGAAAACACACCAAAAACTATGAGAAAAAAGAAAAAAAGGGTATTTAATATATCTTTTTTTAAAATTATTATTTTTAAAATTCTGATGATGAAGTATATCTCTGAAAATTTAATTTAAAAGAAAATTGAAAAAAGTTAATAAAATTAAAATGTATTGTATGGCGTTCTTATTTTTTAATAATTCATATTACCATATAAACAATGCTTTCTAAACAAGAACACCATTTCTAATTAAATTTGCACCGTCACGTGCCATGTTCTTGAATCAGGAGACCCTCATCCCATATTCGCTTCAACAACAGACGAATTGAAAACACACGCAAAAAAAACGATGAGAAAAAAAAGAAAAAAAAGGATATTTAATATATCTTTTTTTATTATTATTTTTTAATTCTGATGATGAAGTATATCTTCGAAAATTTAATTGAAAAAAAAATGACGTATGTATTTTTGTTACACGATTTACTTAAAAAGTGTTCAATACATACCATAGAGCTGAGTAGTAGTATAAAATATATTTATGGCAAGTGAGCTATCCAGAAACGTTTGCGTTTCATTCCCGATGAAAATCATCAGGCTAAAATGTTAACTAAAATTTTAGCCTGATGATTTCCTTCGAGAATGAAACGCAGATGTTTCTGAGTAGCCTATTTGCAATAAGTATTTTCATACTATATATATATATATATATATATATATATATATATATATATATATATATATATATATATATATATATATATAGTAATCCAGGTAAAGCAAACATCCACAGGATAAGAATCCACTGAATTTCAACTGGGCTTATAAAATAGTGCTTAATAGTAAACAGAACTATTTATATAATTATTTTTATTTATACAGACATGTACAAAAACCCGCTACACTGACATGTCGATGTTATCGATCAATAGTTATTAGAAACTAAGATCTTAGTTTCTAATAACTATTGATCGATAACATCGACATGCCAGTGTAGCGGCCTTTTGTACATGTCTGTATGAATAAAAATAGTTATATATATATATATATAATTACTTAGCCTGAGGATTCCCTGCGGAGATGAAATATGGACGCTTCCATGTAGCTTCATTGCCATAAATATATTTTCATACTACTACTACTACTACTACTACTACTACTACTACTACTACTACTACTACTACTGTGTATTGATCCTATTTTGTTTTCGAATCTCGCTAGATCTAGCCACACTGATAAGTCGTAGAGACAACGAAACACGTGTCAGTAGATAACTATGCAAACATTAAGTCCCTACAGTACTTTAAAATTTTAAATTAGTTACAATTTAAAATTTTAACTTAGTTACAATTTAAAATTTTAACTTAGTTACAATTTAAAATTTTAACTTAGTTTCAATTTAACATTTTATCTTAGTTTCAATTTAACATTTCTGAGTTCTAATTTTAACGAATTCTCTAAGTACCAATTTTCTCATCCACTTTTACCCCCCAATAAATTTTGTCAATTCTATTTTTCTATGATTTTAACATTATTACTGCTTATATTATCATTATTATTATTGTTAAATGTTGTCACTGGACAGATTATCACTGATCCTGCCTCTTCCTAGAGTATCAACAAAAATGCAAACTATGTTAAATGTTTGAGCATTATTTTCCAATAGTTCTTAAAAAAATTAACTTTGAATCTTAATTGCAATTTTCAATTTTTAAGTCCTAATCTTAATAAATTCTGTAAGTAGTAATTTTACCATCTAATCTTACCCTTAATACACATTTTAACTATATTTTACCATCTAATCTTAACTATATTTTACCATCATTTTACCATCTAATCTTACCATCATTTTACCATCTAATCTTAACTATATTTTACCATCTAATCTTACCCTTAATACACATTTTAACTATATTTTTCTATAACTTCTGATCTATTAGGATTAGTTCTTGATAAAACTTATTACTAAAGCTATAATATCAAATTGTTCAACCACTGATAATAATCAATTTGAACCATTGATAACCTTTTTCATATTGTATGTTTTTATATATATGCAGTATTCTCCAGGGATAGTGTATCTAACTTTTAATGGCTTTTATGTTATATATAAGAAAAGATAAACGTTTTTCTTCTTCCTTGTAGTGTGTTTCTCCTTGCATGTAATATTACATCCGTTTTTCCCACTTTGAGTCCCACTGTACATTCTTAAATATAGTTTTTTAAAATCTGATTTGATGTATTCAAGACTCATTATTTCTATTTTGCTGTATAATTCAAAGTATTGAACTTTATAGCCCTGAATTCGCACCAGGGCAGCGATAGGTACGTATTTAGCATTCGTACCGGGGCGGCGATATGTACATATTTAGTATTCGCATTGGAGCAGCGATAGGTACTTATGTAGTATGCACACCGGGGCGGCAATAGGTACTTGTATAGTATCTGCACCGGGGCTGCAATAGGTACGTATATAGTATGCACACCGGGGCGGAGATAGGTACGTATTTAGCATTCGCGCCGGGGCGGCGATAGGTACGTATTTAGCATTCGCACCGGGGCGGCGATAGGTACTTATATAGTATCTGCACCGGGGCGGCGATAGGTACGTATATAGTATGCACACCATGGCGGCGATAGGTACTTATATAGTATGAACACCGGGGCGGAGATAAGTATCTATATAGTATGCACACCGGGGCGGAGATATGCCCTATATAGAAGACGAAGACAGAGGTGGTACTTTTTATAGAAATATGTCATACTTTTGCCCTGGGCAATGTAAGAGGAATGGTGGGGAAGAAACAGCTTTGCAAAAGGCAAAATGAGAAAGTAGCGGTGAAATGGGTCGACCAGGGAAGAGAAAAGTAGAAAGATAAAGAGACGGCTATAGAGAGAGAGGGAGAGAAATAGAAGTTTGAATATAAAGATGTTAGACATGCGATTTTTCTTCTATGTTATATTTTTATGACCCCGAGCAACGCCGGGTAGCCCTGCTAGTCCCTATATAAAACATATAAACGCAACTTTATGCATATACATAGGTACACACACACACACACACACACACACATATATATATATATATATATATATATATACATCTATACATATATATATATACAGATATACACACATCCATACTCATATATATATATATATATATATATATATATATATATATATATATATATATATACAGATATACACACATCCATACTCATATATATATATATATATATATATATATATATATATATATATATATATATATATATATATATATATATATATATATTCCTAACGGATACATCCCTTTTTCCTACCGATTTTTACAGTGTAATATATTCTCTCTATATATTGGTCAATATTTACCTATTTTTGTCCAATATTCTAACAGTCGTCGAATTAATTCACTATAGACTCAGTTTATACATAAATACTGTACACGTGTGTTAACACGTATCTACGTATATGAATAACTATAGACACGTACATATATCTATACCTAGGCATATATACACAGAATCCCTACGTATATATACAGACAGACACTTTTATTACTTATACCATACTTATACTTTCAGATATCAGCATACCAGATACATACATGTATATATAAACATCTATCCATATACATGTACACACACACACATGCACACACACACATACACACACACACACACACATATATATATATATATATATAAATAACTACACACAGTGACATGCAAATACGTCCACAAATATATGCATACGTACATATAGAATATCTATAAAAATATAAAACTTTTACACACATATATATACACATACACAAAAAACACTTATCCATGTAACCATATACACACGTACGCACACATCTAGATACATTCCTACCCACACACACACACACATATATATATATATATATATATATAAAATATAATAACACGAAATCACATAATTGTCGATGCAATAATTTATTTCAACCGTTCGGTTTTTTCAAGCATCACTCAGACAATTACATTTTTGAGACTGATAGAAAATTGAATTTCCCTACCACAGTTCCAATACAATCATAGATGGTAGTAGTAGCAACCAATTTGATACATCTTTTATAGAGAGGGGGAAAATTTAAAACTTATATTTAACTATGGCGGGCGAAGGGGAGGGATCTTTAAGTTAATCAACTAAAAACTGCCATGTCAAAATTATGACACATACGACTTGGCGATATCAACCATATAGGCAATTTTACTCACGCGCATACACAAAACTAAATACGCACACATCATATGCGCACTCACATACATAATCTCACTCGCACATTATCATAACTAAGCATAATCACATACGCAACTTTTATTCATCTCCAGCCAGAATGCGTCCGGCGAAACTCGTGTTCTCAAATTCGGTTAGAGAAAAGAAAGAAAGAAACAATTAACAGGCACAGAGAATATATAGACAGACCGCGTGTCATAAATTCTCAGTCCGTCTGGGTTGAAATAAGATTACACGCACATACATATATGTATACATACAAATCCATACGCACATACACACACATATATACACATACACACCCACACATATACATATCTATACACATATACATATACACACATATATACATATATATATATATATATATATATATATATACATACATATACATACATGAATACACCTATATATATCTCTGAATCTATTTGAAATATTGACCAAATGCATACGCATGTAGTTGTTCACACATGTAAACATACATACACATACATACACACACACATATATACATATACGCACATATACACACATATACGTACGCACACATACATATATATCCACACACCTACACACAATATTTACATAACACTCTATATTCTTACTGATGTAATATGAGTTCTAAAAATTAGTCTTACCTTATTTATATTTTAGATTAATTTGATAATCTATTATTATAAATATCATGCGGGGGGGGGGGTTATCGTACCTAATGTTATTCAATTTGGTATCTTCACCGTTGTAATTCTAGAGGCCCATCGGATTACTAATTCAAGTCTAATAATGTCTATTGGTAATATTTGACATTTATACTTATATTAATTCAAAAACTAGTGTATTACCTGCAGAAAAAATTTTCATACCACTATCTTATTTTAAGTAAATAATAAATATCCGCGTATCCACAAATACTATATATCACCAAGTCAGTAAATCTGTGTCTATCACAGATATTATTATAAATATTATGGGGGGGGGGGTTTACCGTAAGTAATGTTATTCAATTTGGTATCTTCACCGTTATAAGTCTAGAGGTCCATCGGATTACCAATTCAAGTCTAATAATGTCTAGTGGTAATATTTGGCATTTATACTTATATTAATTCAATAACCGCAGAATTTTTTTAAAAAACACTATCTTATTTTAAGTAAATAATCTGAATAAATAAATATTTCAAAATACCATTATATACGCATACACACAAATACTATATATCACCAAGTCGGCAATTCTGTGTCTATAGCAGATATTATTATAACTATTATGTTGGTGGGGGGGGGGGTTACCTTAAATAATGTTATTTAATTTGGTATCTTCACCGTTATAAGTCTAGAGGTCCATCGGATTACTAGTCGTTGATTATTTTAAATTTATATTTATGTCTGCACTTAGCCATAAGTTCATCTCGTTTATTCAAGAGGTTATTTCGATCATATTTTAGGATTCTTATTTTTTCTTCTAGACATAAGTTGCATCTTTGTCTAAATCCATCTGGAATATTCGAAAAACATAAGATTGACCACGAAATCACCGGGGACCTGTTCTCATTTTTCAGATGCCACCATTGTTTAGCTAACTCCGTTTTGCTCTTGAGTTCTGGGTTATTGAAAGAGTGTTTGTGGTCATAAAAACGTTGTTTCCAGTTTCCCGCGGAGATGCCGATGTAAACCTTTTTATCCCTGTTGTTATCTTCCGGATGAATAGTGGCCTTATAAACCACACACTCAACTTTACAGTTACCGTCCAGTGGGCAGTTATTTTTCACTTGACAATTACATTTATTTACTGTGACCTTATTCTTACTAGGATTGTTAAGTAATTTACGATTATGGGTGCTGATAATTCTGTCCATGTTCTTGGTGCAAGAGTAGCTGATTTTAATGGTTTTTCTATTAAATATCTTCCTAAGTGGATTATTTATGCTAAAATGTTTATCTACCAGGTTCAAGAATACTCTCCCGATGTTGATGTTAGATAGTTGGCAGTAGGGAGGATTGAACCATATTATTTTTCGGCCTCTATTCCTGGATTTATTTTTATTTTCTTTCTTGGTATATTTGAGTTTTTCATTATATCCGCTTTTCTCTAGCGCTCCATTGTATAAATGCTTATTTGCTTCAAAAATGTCTCTGTTAGCCGAAAGCTTATTTATTCTAGTATTAATTGTTTTAGGTATTTGTTTAATTATGCAGTTCGGGTGGTTAGATCTAGTGTTGATATAAGATGGTGTGTGATTATCTTTATTGAAGGGTTTGTATGTCCCCTTTCCTAAGTCTAAGGTAATATCTAGATAGTTTACTTCTTTACAATTTGGGGTTATATCTATTTTAAATCCAAGGTATTTGAATGCTCTTATTAATTTTTTATGTATTTTGGATACCAGGGGGCCGTCACTATTGGGGATAACAATTAGTCCATCATCCCTATATAACCCCACTAAATTAGGCTCTACAATTCTGCTAATAGTGTACATTATAAAAATGCCCACCAGATCGGCAATCTGGGCTGAGTCAAAAGCACCCATCGGGACATCAAATTTGTTGTTGTTCAATTTAATCCATGTTTCTCGATTGTTTATAAGGATGTCCCGATGGGTGCTTTTGACTCAGCCCAGATTGCCGATCTGGTGGGCATTTTTATAATGTACACTATTAGCAGAATTGTAGAGCCTAATTTAGTGGGGTTATATAGGGATGATGGACTAATTGTTATCCCCAATAGTGACGGCCCCCTGGTATCCAAAATACATAAAAAATTAATAAGAGCATTCAAATACCTTGGATTTAAAATAGATATAACCCCAAATTGTAAAGAAGTAAACTATCTAGATATTACCTTAGACTTAGGAAAGGGGACATACAAACCCTTCAATAAAGATAATCACACACCATCTTATATCAACACTAGATCTAACCACCCGAACTGCATAATTAAACAAATACCTAAAACAATTAATACTAGAATAAATAAGCTTTCGGCTAACAGAGACATTTTTGAAGCAAATAAGCATTTATACAATGGAGCGCTAGAGAAAAGCGGATATAATGAAAAACTCAAATATACCAAGAAAGAAAATAAAAATAAATCCAGGAATAGAGGCCGAAAAATAATATGGTTCAATCCTCCCTACTGCCAACTATCTAACATCAACATCGGGAGAGTATTCTTGAACCTGGTAGATAAACATTTTAGCATAAATAATCCACTTAGGAAGATATTTAATAGAAAAACCATTAAAATCAGCTACTCTTGCACCAAGAACATGGACAGAATTATCAGCACCCATAATCGTAAATTACTTAACAATCCTAGTAAGAATAAGGTCACAGTAAATAAATGTAATTGTCAAGTGAAAAATAACTGCCCACTGGACGGTAACTGTAAAGTTGAGTGTGTGGTTTATAAGGCCACTATTCATCCGGAAGATAACAACAGGGATAAAAAGGTTTACATCGGCATCTCCGCGGGAAACTGGAAACAACGTTTTTATGACCACAAACACTCTTTCAATAACCCAGAACTCAAGAGCAAAACGGAGTTAGCTAAACAATGGTGGCATCTGAAAAATGAGAACAGGTCCCCGGTGATTTCGTGGTCAATCTTATGTTTTTCGAATATTCCAGATGGATTTAGACAAAGATGCAACTTATGTCTAGAAGAAAAAATAAGAATCCTAAAATATGATCGAAATAACCTCTTGAATAAACGAGATGAACTTATGGCTAAGTGCAGACATAAATATAAATTTAAAATAATCAACGACTAGTAATCCGATGGACCTCTAGACTTATAACGGTGAAGATACCAAATTAAATAACATTATTTAAGGTAACCCCCCCCCACCAACATAATAGTTATAATAATATCTGCTATAGACACAGAATTGCCGACTTGGTGATATATAGTATTTGTGTGTATGCGTATATAATGGTATTTTGAAATATTTATTTATTCAGATTATTTACTTAAAATAAGATAGTGTTTTTTAAAAAAATTCTGCGGTTATTGAATTAATATAAGTATAAATGCCAAATATTACCACTAGACATTATTAGACTTGAATTGGTAATCCGATGGACCTCTAGACTTATAACGGTGAAGATACCAAATTGAATAACATTACTTACGGTAAACCCCCCCCCCCCCCATAATATTTATAATAATATCTGTGATAGACACAGATTTACTGACTTGGTGATATATAGTATTTGTGGATACGCGGATATTTATTATTTACTTAAAATAAGATAGTGGTATGAAAATTTTTTCTGCAGGTAATACACTAGTTTTTGAATTAATATAAGTATAAATGTCAAATATTACCAATAGACATTATTAGACTTGAATTAGTAATCCGATGGGCCTCTAGAATTACAACGGTGAAGATACCAAATTGAATAACATTAGGTACGATAACCCCCCCCCCGCATGATATTTATAATAATAGATTATCAAATTAATCTAAAATATAAATAAGGTAAGACTAATTTTTAGAACTCATATTACATCAGTAAGAATATAGAGTGTTATGTAAATATTGTGTGTAGGTGTGTGGATATATATGTATGTGTGCGTACGTATATGTGTGTATATGTGCGTATATGTATATATGTGTGTGTGTATGTATGTGTATGTATGTTTACATGTGTGAACAACTACATGCGTATGCATTTGGTCAATATTTCAAATAGATTCAGAGATATATATAGGTGTATTCATGTATGTATATGTATGTATATATATATATATATATATATATATGTATATATGTGTGTATATGTATATGTGTATAGATATGTATATGTGTGGGTGTGTATGTGTATATATGTGTGTGTATGTGCGTATGGATTTGTATGTATACATATATGTATGTGCGTGTAATCTTATTTCAACCCAGACGGACTGAGAATTTATGACACGCGGTCTGTCTATATATTCTCTGTGCCTGTTAATTGTTTCTTTCTTTCTTTTCTCTAACCGAATTTGAGAACACGAGTTTCGCCGGACGCATTCTGGCTGGAGATGAATAAAAGTTGCGTATGTGATTATGCTTAGTTATGATAATGTGCGAGTGAGATTATGTATGTGAGTGCGCATATGATGTGTGCGTATTTAGTTTTGTGTATGCGCGTGAGTAAAATTGCCTATATGGTTGATATCGCCAAGTCGTATGTGTCATAATTTTGACATGGCAGTTTTTAGTTGATTAACTTAAAGATCCCTCCCCTTCGCCCGCCATAGTTAAATATAAGTTTTAAATTTTCCCCCTCTCTATAAAAGATGTATCAAATTGGTTGCTACTACTACCATCTATGATTGTATTGGAACTGTGGTAGGGAAATTCAATTTTCTATCAGTCTCAAAAATGTAATTGTCTGAGTGATGCTTGAAAAAACCGAACGGTTGAAATAAATTATTGCATCGACAATTATGTAATTTCGTGTTATTATATTTTATTATTGCTCTGTTTACTACATTGAGCTCTCATACCCGGATTTCCTCCTGGAATTATTCCACTATAACACAAATATATATATATATATATATATATATATATATATATATATATATATATATATATATACCTATATTCCTACCATCAAACTTAAGTGCTTACATCCTTTATTCATATTAATACGTACAAACATTCGTATATTTACGTGACTATAATATAATATATACATACTTTTCGATATCTACCTCTTACTGTCGAATAAAGCATTTCTACCTCACACATCATATTATCCCACCCCTTAAGGACAAACAATTACTTAACTTTCTTCTATATACTTACGGTTCCTACTCAATGCCCACTGATTTTTGCCAAGTGACGGACTATGAATTTATGGGTGACTCTACCGATATTTATCCTACAAAATCAATAAATACACGTTAATATTTACCATTCTTCTTCCACACTTCTTGATGTACTTTGATCCTATTATATTTGTTATACCTTTTTTATGTATATATTATGTAAGACTTTCCCATCTCAGCATCTTGCAGCATTCATCCTTTCTATCTATCTATCTATCTACTCTAGTGTTAATACAAGGAATCTACAAAATAAGCACCCCAAGGCAAACAAATTGATCAAGTACAATACATGTAATTGTAACGGTTAATTTTATATATTAATAAGTAAGAATTATGAGAAAATATTAAAATAAGATTTACTCTAGGGTGAGGTGTAGTGATTTTGAATAATACAGCATACTTAAGTACAAAAAATATTTAAAAAAACACAGAAAAAAATAAAATAGAGTAAACATATATAAACAACATAAACACGAAATTAAGTACAAGTCAATAAAGTCAAAATCAAACTCAAATCAAATGTAACCTAATAATAGTTAGTGAACATCAGTATTTGTAATTTAAAGTCTGCTTAGTGTGTGCCCCTTGAAATGTTTTCAGTTTAAAGTAGTTTCCTGTCTAACGTTGAGTAATTTTTCCCTGTCTGTAAATCTTACAGTTTCTAGTTTCTCACCGAGGCATAAGAAACAGGCGGAGTTGAGTGATCTACAGGTCTTAGCTTATTAGATGGAGCATAATCAGAAAAACCAAGACTTGTAGATCACTCAACTCACCCTTTAAGAAATTAAAGTCGAGCACTCTCGAGGGTGTTAAAATAGACTGTCAATCAATTATAAAGAAAAGTTCGAATACGTTCGTCAAACACTCTCGATTAGTCTTCTGTCTACCGCCCGCTTCTAGACACATGTAGATCTTAATTTCCCTTAATCACGTGACATTTTCCGGTGCTTACAGATTCTAGGCTGACTCTGTGAACTGGGTTCGCCCCATCCGACCGTTTGAAATTTTTACTTTCGTGTACTGATGAGAGCAAAAAGCTTGAAACGCTAGCGTCTGAAGGTTATAAATAATATATATATATATATATATATATATATATATATATATAATATAATAATATTTTTATAAATAAATATTAAATATTTAAATACCTAGAGACATCGATGTTTCATGCTAACGCAATCTTCAGTCTAGGAACTAATTCTAAACGGTCGGTAGGCGCGAACCCCGGACACAAATCGCCACTGATTCGTAGTCGGGGATCTTACCCATAGGCCATAGCCAATTAGTTAGTAAATGGAGAGGAACTTTTAACTGTAAATAGCGGAAATCGGCGGCTACTTACCAAGCAGTTAGAGTGATCTACGAAACGTCGTTCGGATCATGCATATAGCTATTTGTACTGCTTGTTATTAAAGCTACTCGAAAGTGCCCAGCCTCCGTGGGAGGGGGCTGATAAACAATAATATTTTTATAAATAAATATTAAATATTTAAATACCTAGAGACATCGATGTTTCATGCTAACGCAATCTTCATTCTAGGAACTATAATTTTATCTACATAAAAGGTATCTATAGAAACATGTTTCTGGCTATCAGCCGTCATCAGCATGGCTAACCTGCGCAAGGATAGAACCCTCGATATTACTGTATGCAGTCTAGCGTTTTAGCACCAGATCACCACAACTATCTGAAATATTTACGATCTTTTGATCGTCATAAGATTAAGTTAGTTTTGTTATTGTTTTTTTTTACTGGCGATAGAAACAGAGCTGTTTTCTTAGTATTTTTCCACTTCTTAAGCGGTAAAGAATTATATATATATATATATATATATATATATATATAATTCTTCCATACCCACCCGTTCAATTACCGCCCTCCTCCACCCCTCCACTCCCTCACCCATTGCTATCATTTTCCAAATATTTCAAATATTGCATACCCTATCACAACAAATCCTCCCTCTCCCCCTCACCCATTCCCCCTCTCAACTATTTCTCCCATACCCTCACTTTTCCATACCCCCTTCTTAAATTCCCTCATTTTCTCAAAACGCTCTCTAAGACCATAACTTTCGCCCATCCACCAAAATCACAGCCCCCCTCCTTCTCTACCCATCCTCCTTTCCCTGCATACACCCCCCACACACAAACATTCCAACTTACTTTTTCCCCTTCAATCTTGACCGCAGCCATCTGGTCAAACACCTCCCTTCTCCCTCTCCTCCACTCCCTCTCTGCCATCCACTTTACCCCTGCTCATCCCCACCTCTTTCTCTTACCACCAGCCACAGTAGTCCTTGCTCACCCCATCTTTCCATTTCTTCCCCACTCATTTTCTTCAACATTCATTTTTATTCTCCAACAAGTACGGACGTCCACCCAGTAGTGGCCATTATTTTATTTTATTTTTCCTCCCAATATGTCTACCCTACATGTATCTGTACTTTCATGACATTTTTTTTCTCTATATTATCATCCTGATGAAGTCTTATAAATAAAGACGAAACGTTGATGTACACATAAAAAACATCCATTTTTTGGTTTTCCTTTTTCATTTTCCCATCACGTCGGACTACCTTCATCCTTCTCTTCCCATATATATATATATATATATATATATATATATATATATATATATATATATATATATATATATATATATATTATCAAGCTGTGGACTTATCTACGGTTCAAAAAGATATTCTTTATTTTAAATTTAGTAAAGAAAACATTCACATCTGGTTCGAGCTGCACGGGGTCTATTATTGGACTCGTCTGTCAGGGGGTTAGCGTTCTCTGTTTTCCATTAAATAAAAAGCGGAAATATCCGTTTCTTCTGATTTATTATACACATCCTTGCAGCTCGATGAGAAACTTTGGCCGTCGGTCGGTAGCTTGATAAGTTTGTCACACTTCAGTTTAAAATAACATCTGCATCGTAAAGCGCGCAGATTGAATGGGCGCATCTTATTTTGGATGTGTTTAAGCATCTCTATATGAGGCTTCGTCCGTCGATCAATTTATAACGCTTCGGGTTCAACTAGCATTTTCGTCGATCGATCACGTTTAAGTTTAAAATAGTAACCTGTTGGTCGTGACAGACCAACAAAAACTCATATTTCGAACTCTGGTATCTTATTTATCACCTTCTCACGACGGGAAGATTAGACACAAGGCCAGGAAAGTGGGGGTTGAAAAGTCAGCGCCCTAGAGGAAGAGCACTCTGGCTGAACAAAAATGCCTGAGCAGCCCCGTCGTCATTCCTCAGTAGTTGCGCCTCAGACGATTAGCAATAAACTAACCCCTTCTCAAAGGGCAAGCAGGTAAAGCCTGGGAAGGTGGACCTCCTAGAACTGCATAGGACCATCTCTCACACCGACAGAGAACTAGGCCAACCAGAATGCCCAAGACTTCCGGTCTGATTTTTGTATGAAACTATCACCCGGAGTATGTCGCGATTAAGTTATAAATAGCATTTTCATCGCTAAACACGCAGGTTAGATGGACGTAAGTTAAGAATACCCTTTCCAGATCTGTTGTTTTCTTTTTTTGTTTTTCTTTTTCTTTTTCTTTTACCGTAAAAGACACCCTTGAGAATTTAAGTCGGCTTCTTTGAAGTGAAATATTTAAGGGAAAAGTAAGAAGGGAATCGTCAGTTAAAAAATATTTCTTTCGGGCCTCGCCCGAAAATTGCCATAAAAATATGCAACCAGCGGAAACTCCTTTACGTTCGTAGGCGCATGAGTCGGAGGATATGTAAACCACGACCACATCCGCTACGTCGACTAACCTCAATAGTTTTTTTTAAATATTTTATTCTTTGGAAATTGTTCTAAATTCAGCCGTCAGTGAAAACATTATGTATTCCTTTTGTGATGAGAACCTATGACCGAATGTTACTGTTAAAATGTCAAATAGCTGCGATTGTCAAGGGTTTCCAGCAGACGGACAGGGGGTGAAAAAACAAACAAACAAATAGTCGACAAATTAGTGTTACTAAAGACAATAAAAGTTACTTTTCTACCTACCTGGATATTTTTTTTTTGTGTAAAGTATTTTAAAGCCTTTTTTGATTCAATTAAGAAATTCAGTCAAATATATTACGTTAGATTGAAATTTAAAAATGTCAGACAGAGGCTTCGCGAACATTACCGAAGGCTGAATATTCTTTTTTCGATTTCGCCATTTTCCCATTTAAATTAAGTAGAAAAGTAAATTTTATTGTGTTTGGTACTTTCTTCCTAATTGTAGCCTGCCTCTCTATAAATATGGCCTCTATCACGGTAGCCTGTTACGCTTTAGTGGCAATTTGCCTTGTTTGGGTTGAAGAAAAGTTTAAAAAACATATACTAAGAACAATGTTTATTCACATGAAACAAGTAATGGCGGCCACAACAACACTCTGGGTTTCGCTTTAAAGGGACTGAACCCGAATTCCCCCTCCCCCAACTCATACACAAAAAAGAAGAAAATAGGCGAATATTACACTTTTCATTTAAAAGTATACTTATTAGCCTCCCCTTCAATCTAGCAGGAATTGTGATTAGTGGGTGTTTATATTATTCAAGTAGCGGTGATCGCAAGGGGAGACAATTCAGGCTTTGCGTATTTATTTAGTCTTTCTTTCGACTAGTTCGTGTCGTCTATTCGTGCTTCACGAATTGTCTTTAGCAGACGAATCCTATCTAATCCTTCCTATCTTACTAACTACTATTTCCGTGAATAGATTCTCCATTTCATTAATCAATAGAAGGAACTCGCTCTCGTCGGCCATCTTCATTATCATAATACGATGTGAGAGAGACAGTGTGAGTGTGTGAGAAAGAGAGAGAGAGAGAGAGAGAGAGAGAGAGAGAGAGAGAGAGAGAGAGAGAGAGAGAGAGAGAGAAAGACAGAGACAGACACAGAGACAAAGTACAGAAACGTATCTTGAACTCTAAGATTTCAAAGGCGATGGTCAAAGGCGTGTGGTTATGCAAATTAGTCGGCGTTTGCGACAGTCAATGAAGTTGGATAAAAAGGATCGCCATTTTGATTGGAAGAGAGAGTTGACGTCGTTGGCGAGATTCGTGTGTTTTGGAGAATTGTTAATAAAATTTGAGAGTCGAATTTGTTAGTTTTTTATAGTCGTTTTAAACTTTCATTACAACAAGAGAACTACAAAAGACGAAACATTTTTCTTAACTTGATTCCTCAATAAATGCAGCAATAAACACGCATCTTTAAGTACAACAAGTATTTAGGTCAGATACAGATAGACTTACCTTAGCATAATGTCAAGAATAATGTCGTATATAAAACGCGATTGTAGGCATCGATGTTTTATTAAGATGTATTATTTTATTTATTTATATAGTAGAGTGTAAAGTTTTTCTTGAATATATGGTATGTGAAAATAATATGAATTTAAATTTAAATTATGTCGTATGTAAATTTATTCATACGGTTTAAAGAAAATATTGATAAAGTAAATATTAGTTTCATTAGATGTTGTATACTTGGTCTTTCTGGGGTGATGTGAAGACGAAGATCTGAAGACTTATTTCTCTCATCCTTTTGCCTGGCTGGTCGGTCTGTCTGGTCGAGATTCTTCTTGACCGGATTGTTGCTTCTCGTCGATGGTTAAACGCGAAGATATTTGTATTCAAAATATATAGAGTTCTTTAATTAATTATTAGATATATGCTTCGAGAAGAGAGAGAAAGTGTGAGAGAGAGAGAGAGAGAGAGAGAAAGAGTGAAAGAGAGAGTTTTAGTTTATTAAAATGTTTGTAAATCTCAATAACATTGTTATATATTTACTATTTTTTAACAACGATAGAAAAACCTGGTTTTGCTACGCAAACGGATTTATTCTTAACAAGAGTGCTCCCTTACGATCGTCAGTTGTATTGGAAATAATATGGCTTTAATCCAATACTTATTTGAACTGATATAAAAACCTTTCTTTGACGCAAAGTCTTTAATAATCTCTGCAATTTAAAGAAAATCATTTTCTCATAGTATTTTATGTTAATTGTTTTATGTCAATTATTTTCAATTCCATATTTATTATACCATTTAAACCCCCTTTTTTCATCTGTTATCTCCCAAAACTTTGATTTTCGTTAAGATGTTTTAGTTCATCTCGTAGGTTTTATTATTTAAAATTAAAATGTGCTTGTCGAGATGAGGTCGCGATTGGAAACCAGAATTAAACGCAATTCCAAATAAAAAACTAATGTTTATACTTACGTATTAGGCAATAATTAGTATACACAGAAAACATAGGGAAAGTTATCGAGTAGATTTTTAATTAAACGTAAAAATCAATTTTATCGTATTTTGCATTGGGCAGACGACACTTCGGGAGAATTAGGTAAAACAGGGGGAGGTAACTCTCCTAACAGGTCTTGCCGGTGGATTCAGAAATACGAAGACATTGATTTTTACGTGATTTGTACGAGGGATCAGTGAAAAAGAAACTAGTTTTCGTTTATTTGTTTAAAAACAAAAGACAATTATTTCAACCAATATAATTTAGCGATATCATCTATTTTAACATACATCGAAATATGTATAAAACTTTGGAGAATTGACAGTTTGAATGTCATATATCACGTTTATCCCATAAGTTCTGTCCAGATTTTGTTTCTCTGAAATTTGATAGTAAGTGGAGATGTCTAATTGTGTTACACAACGAGAACTGTGTTAGAATGGAAAAGTTTTAGCGACATCTTAAAGGTCAAACGTTACCCCAAGGCAGAAGTCAGCAGATCACGTGTCTTCCGGCCGGAGATTTTCGACCTCTTTGGCTGGCGAGACATCAAGCAGAAAAGACGTGTCTGTGTGCTGTCCCCAATAGGGCAGGGGAAGTGCGCACAGTGTGACCAGGTGTAGCGCGACGAGCTATCCGTCTATCTATATGTCTCTCTCTCTCTCACGCGCACACAAGTGGCCTGTCGCTCTGATGTTATATGTGAATGTCCTCTCTTTTTAAATAAACCTTTAATATAAACATCGTTTCATGCGCAGAAAAAAAGAATCTGGGTTCACAACGACGACGACGACGACGACGACGACGACGACGACGACGACGACGACGACGACGACGCCACGGGTGTATAGTGGCTTATTAACCCATCGGTAAGTGAGAATGTGATAATTGAACTAAATAATTATTTAGTTGAACATTATAATCGATATTTATAAAACTCAATGCCTCTGCGTGTGTTTGTGTGTGCCCTATATAAAAAATGGTTAGAAAATTTAAATAAGATTTAAAAGTATATTATTATGTAAAATTAACCGGGGAAGATAATAGAAGTACTCGCGAATCTCTAAGTGCACCTCTAAGAGGACCATCGAGAAGATTTCGTCAGGGAGGGTCGAGTTTTTCAGCTATACTTTGGAAAGTAAACACTGTAATTTCAATGTATTCCTTCCTTTCTTTCAAAATTATTTAACGTTTCTCAAGCTTCTCTTCGGATTAGAGAGGGAGGGGGGGGAACTCGGAAAGGGTGGTTTTAATAGTGCTCTTGAGGCATCCTTAATTTTTTTTGGATGATTACAGTAGCGCTCTAAACGGGAGCAATAATTGCAAGATTACAGTTTTACATTTGGTAAGTGGTATATGGTAATCCCAAAGTGCTTAACATCCTAGATAGAGCAGGTGTGTTTTAACGCAGCGTTGCCCGGGATAAATCACTTCTCTGTCTTTCGTTAACTCGGTGTTGTCCAAGAGCCATAATAGTAATACTACAGTAATATATTTGGTAAGTGGTATGAGTTAATCTAAAGTGCTCAATATAATAGATAGAGCAGGTATGTTTACTCGTCGTTGCCCGGGAGTCATCAATATCCTAGATAGAGTAATCCTACACTGAGCAGGTGTTTTTAAACGCCGCGTTGCACATGATAAAGATTTTAACTGTATTTTGTCATACTATTGTATACCAGAAAAGGTACTCTACTTTGCTCGGAGGTAAAAAAAAAAAAAATTAAAATTTCACTGTTAAGCCTTTAAAACAACACTACCCAAGGAGCATTTGAGGCACAGACTGTTTTATGTGTTTCAAAAGGTAACTCTGCAAGCGAAGCGACTCGAAATATTCACTAGGCGTATGGAGAATATTGGCAGAAGATGGTTTACACAATTCAGACATGGAAATTTCGTCTTTGAAAATGAAGACCGATCAGTACGTCTAGTTGAGTTTGATAAAGAGCTCCTTGTAACATTACTTAAATAAAACCTTGCAGTATCAATTGAAGAATTGACAATGAAGCTTTCCTCAAATCATGGCTATCTTCAACATTTTGGAAAGTTTCTTAAGATTGGAAAATGGGTGTCTCATGAATTGTCTGCAGATTTCAACTCGCGATTTAAGGTTGCTTTCAGATTATTTCTTACTTTGTTAATACACTTGTTAAACCAACCCTCGACTTGACTTCCTTTATTTATTATTTACTGTGGAACAACTTCACAACACTTATCGAATTTTGATCAATATGCATTACATGATTTTGAGTGTGGAAAACTGTCTAAAATTTAATGAAATTGAAATTCAGGGAATCTTGCTTAATTGGTGTCTAAGAACTACGGATAAAATGCAATGCAAATCTGATATATTTGGATTTTCAAATGGAAGGTTGTGCCCCCCCCCCCATTCTTTAAAATACTCATAAGAAACCGAAATTTAGGGAATATTCATTAATTGATGCCTAATACCTATTGTTAAAATTTCATAAAAATCGGAGGTATCTAAATTTTTATGAAGGGATTTTTTTTATCTTCTTTGCATGAAACTGAATTAAATTAAACATAGACCACATTACGACCCCTTAGTAGCTGTTTTCCAAAAGTTATATAATGATCGGTTAATTAGTTTATGAGTGAATCTTGTAATACAAGTTATTTATCTTCCTCCCACAAAGTAAGATGTGACACAAGGTCGGGAAAATGGGATTTGCAAAGCCAGCGCCCGAGAAGGTGAGAACTCTGGCCTACAAAAAATGCCTGGGCAGCCCCATCGGCATTCCCCGGTAGAGGCGCCTCAGAAAGTAAGCAATAAACTTACTCCTCTCCAAAGAGGGGAGGCAACGCCTGGGAGGGTGGACCTCCTAGAACTGCACAGGACAAACCCACATACCGGCGTAAATCAAGTCCTGAAGGCCAAGACAATACCGGTCTATTGGGTGCAGTATCCATCGGAACAGATACTACACTTTGATCCCGGCCAAAAGAAATGTACAAACATATACACATATCTAACTTTATATAAATAGAGATTTCCTAACAAACTTAATGTGTATTCTGTAACAATAAAAACGGGTGCTGAAACGTTACCCCTGTTCTGCCGGGGTTCGTAAACGTTTAAATTTTATCGTATGTGTCGCTTTACGTACATCAGACAAGTTAAGCCTTCCCTCGCCTTGCCCTATAAACCTATTTAAAACTTCAATCGCGTCTGCCGCTTGGGAGTGTAGCATTTCTGGGAAGCGCTGTCTCTCTAAGTCTGTGCGAGGCAGGGATATAATTATTTGCGTCGGCGGGAGGGTCGTTTAACGTTTGATACTGAATAATTAAACAACAACTAGACGACGCGGGAGAACAATCGTAAATGGACAAAAGCTTATGTAAATAACCCTTTTTAAAGGGACGCTGCATGTGTAACTAGCTTTACCTACCCGGCGTTGCCCGGGGTGCAGTGAAAACTTTAATAATTTTTATTTGTGTGCACAGTTTTAAAAACTATACAGAAATAACATTTTTAGTTTTAAAGGAGACAACTCTTATTATAGTCTTTAATTAAAAAATATAAGTTATTCCCCTTTTTTATTTTGATTTTTAGGTCATAATTGAATTTTTTTCTCCAATTTTACCAGTTGTTCGTCTGTACTACATAATTAAAAAACAAAAACAAATTGTAGCGAAGTACGTCATTATATTGCCAATAACATGGTACAACAATAACAAATGAAAATTGGCTAGTCAGAATCAAAGTTTGATATGTCAGCTTAAATGTTATTACGGTCCAACTATTAAAATCTCGCAAGATAACTTTATATGTTAGATGAATATGCCAGCATATTACCCGTAAAAATGACGGTATCAGTTACCCATGGTATAAAGTTTAGTAATCTGCGACTCACAGAACATACGCAGCCCGTGGAGCTTTCTGAATGACATATTTTAAGATTTTCGTTGTTTCGTTTCGTTCTTTTTTTCTTTAAATTTATTTTTCATATAATAAGATGAACCAACTTTTACTAATTACTACTTTTATATGAATTTTTATTGAAACTTTTATTGTTACGAATGTGTACACGTGAGATGGCACGTCTTTGAAAGACACAAAAATTAAAATCACCGTATTCAGAAAAAAAAAATAAAAATAAAAGACGATTTATTTTCTCAAGATACTTTTAGAGCGAGAGAACAACCAATAAACACAACCAATGAATCACAATGGCCAATAAAAGTTAGATTGCAAAAATACAATATTTATTTACTGGATGAAATTTACAAATATACAAAACAAAGGGAAGAATAGTTAAACTGGAAAGGAATAATGACACAGAACAATACAACACAGAAAACGTATGCACAATTATAATAGGATTGTGAGAAAGGTACATATTTGTTTTCAAGATGGATTCGCGCTGAACTCAAATAGTTTCTCACACAAATGTTCAAATATGAATAGAAGTTCTTCTACAGTTTTTCGACAAAAATTAAGAGTTTTTAGTTAATTCTGATTCTTCGAGTTTTTTTTTTAATGATTGCTGCTTGCACAAAGTTATTTGAAGAATATCAGTCGTTCTTATTCGATTACATCCAGCATCGATGAAGCTGGTTATAAAATTAAAAAGAATAATTGTTCTTTTTTAAGGTAAGATGTTGATTTACGGCACATCAACCCTAAGAGTCATTTCGTGCCATGAGTGTGGAAGGGAGTGTCCTTCATTTGAATCTTAAGTGATATTTTAAATTGTTTACGGTTAAATGCATCTTATTTCCCCTGTTTTAGGGCCTAAAATTCAATTTTGACTACTTCGTTTGTTTTGTATTAAATCTTTAGATGAGTTCCAAAAGGTTTATTTTCTTTAGAAAATGTAATATTTTGTAAGGTGTTACTTTCTCAAATAATGTTTTTAGGGTTTGTTCATTAAAGAATTTTCTACGGATATTTTCATATTTTTTGCAATCCATTAATATATGTTTTATAGTTAGTTGATGATCACATGTTCTGCATTGAGGTGCATTTTTTGCTTTTAGAAGATATTCATGAGTTAGTTTTGTATAACCAACTCGGATTCTGGTGAATTTAGTATCTAAATTTCGTTTTGATAATATTTCTTTATCTTGCCCAACATTTGGGTGAATAGCTGTTGAAATGTTTCTACCAACGTTGATATACGTTGTAATTACATTTTTTTGCTTCTTTTGGATGATAGTTGGCCTTCGCTGTGAAATATACTTATAACAAAGATTCAAACTTTCAGACTAGTATGATGAGCAGCTCTCCGAAATTTTTTTCATCTTCTTGAAACAGAGGAAGAATTGACGTCTTGCTTTGGAAAGCAGACAACGCGAACTGATCTGGGTTGGGTGACCCTGAATGTTTTGGTCGTCAGCTGAATCGTACGATCATGAATCAGATGATTTTCGGTCATTCCGTGTCAACAGATGATCGCGTCTGAGAGGTCAAATGTTTGTCTCAATTCGGTCTTTGATAATACTCCTCCTCTCACACACAAAAATGCATCAGATATTAAAGTCTGATGGCCCGACAATTAGATGTAAAAAAAGAAACAATTGAGTTGCCATGAAAAAAAAAAGAGATAATAAAATAAGACTACCCGAAATACGTTTCCGCTCAAATATTAAATTTTAATTTCATTTTAATTTTGTGAATAGAAATAGTAGTTATGGAGATCACGTCACAATATGAACTTTACATTTCAATTGAAAAAATGACAAAATGAAATTATTTAGTTGTCAGATCGTTAAATATTCATCTGTAAGTTAAAGAAAATAGTTTTAATATAATTTTAATTAACGGATTATGAAATTTTATCTTCGATGCACGAACCATAGTGTTAAAAGTCCCAACACATAATAGAAAGAAACATAAATTGCCAGGGTAAACACATAATAGAAATAAACATGAATTGCCAAGGTAAACACATAATAGAAATAAACATGAATTGCCAGGGTAAACACATAATAGAAATAAACATGAATTGCCAGGGTAAACACATAATAGAAAGAAACATAAATTGCCAGGGTAAACACATAATAGAAATAAACATGAATTGCCAGGGTAAACACATAATAGAAATAAACATAAATTGCCAGGGTAAATACATAATGTGTAACGTAAATATAACTTTGTATTTACTGGGAACTATTCTCGATACAGATGTTATGACAAGTAGAAAAAGTACCATGCAGAGACAGCTAAAAGGAATATCTGAATGATGCACCATTTTTTTCTGTTTTGGTCTGATTTTGTTTTGACTGCATTGATTTTTCAAGTATTAATTTTCCGTTTTCTTTGAATTATTCTGTAATGTCTCACGGCAGCAGAGCGTGTTAATAACATGGATATCAGTGATAATATTATACGAATACACAAATTTCTACATAGAAAAGGTGTTTTTATCGAAAATAAAAACAAAACAATTTTTACTTATTTCTAAAGCAGTTTTTTTTTTTACGTTTATGGCCTTCCATAATGATTGAAATTGCTACAACGAGGAATCATGTTTATTGGTGCCGGTCCACGTGATGATTCATGGTTGACTATCGAAAAAAAGTTTTCCATGTCTGATATATATGATAGATTTTAGCCAGAGGGAGGAAGCCGGGTGTGTGACATCAGGTGGAGAATCCAATTCGAAGAATATAGCTGTTAAGTTGTAAATTAGTAGAAAGATACCAGAAGCCACACCTGGTGTTGCCCGGTAATGAATGAGGATTCCTGGTTCCATCTCCGAAACCTATATTACCATATTTGTATTTTTCTTCATTTTTCTTTATTTACGTTATTTATTTATTTAATTGTAAAAATATTTGTCATGATTAGGATAGTACTTTAACAATATAAAACCATTTCATAAGTTGTATATATGGTTATATTATTATTTTGTGTCAATGCTCTCAACTACATATACATAATAAAATTTTTTTTTTTTTCTTAACAAAACCGACTGAAGAGGAAATGTGTGGCTTCGTTAATTACGGTATAGATCCTCATTACGAGGATAGTGAAAATTCGCAATTGACCTGTGAAGAATGAAAACGAAGGTTGGAAAGATATTATAGGATAAATAGCAGCCACTATACATATTTAGCGAAATTGGCTAGGAATAGAAGAAGATATGGAAAGAGTGATAGCATTAGTGGAAGAGACCTACATGATAGCGATCAAAGCAAATAGCTATTCGCGAGGAAGCAAGCTAAAGATTTCGTTGTAATTCAGGATCCGGATGTAAAGTCAGCTACACTTAAGGAGGAATCGTAAAATCTCCATGAGGCGTGCCATTTGGTACAACAAGAATATATATCAAAGAGCAAGACTAACGTAATTCCACCATCCAGCAGACAGGAATCCCGAACCAATGGAAGTTAGTCATGCTCGTAGACAGGGTCGATATAGAATCGTTAGAGAAGAGACGTATAGCAGACCTCACATAGGTAAATACGAAACAGGAAGATGGGATATAGATCTCAGGGTAGAATGCTGGAAGTATGGAAAGAGGGGACATTTAGCTAGACAATGCACTTGGAGAGGTCCGAGAAACGGTTCAGGCCCGTTCGCAATAAGTTCGGCCAACGGACAAATAATGTACCGCCGTATGTGGGCTCACCAAACCTAACAAGCCACGCGTGCGTGGTCCACCTCTGTATGTGATCTCGATGTAGCGAGTGTAAAATGCAATAAATTTGGGCAATTTGGGGCATTTTTGACCCCCCCCCCCTTTGACCCCCTGGGGGCGCGAACCAGAATTTTTCTGAGGTCAAGGATGCTCATTTTATATCCAGAACAATTGCCTCTACATTTTGGCCAAGTTTCAGAAAAATTGAATGTATGGATCAAACGTTATGGGAGAAAAGGGTCATTTTTTTGCCATTTTGGTGGCTTTTGGCCCTCTGGGGGCGTGAACCAGATTTTTTCCAAGGTCAGCGATACTTATTTTCTATTAGGAACAATTGCCTCCACATTTTGGCCAAGTTTCAGAGAAATTGAATGAATGGATGAAAAGTTATAGGGCAAAAAATGTCACTTTTTGCCATTTCGGGGCCTTTTGACCCCCTGAGGGGCAAACCAGATTTTTTTTTCAAAAATCGAAGAATGTCACTTTCTACCCTGACCAAAGTTACAACTTCATGCAAAATTTCAGAGCTCCTATTCTCCTATGGGGGATGGACGATATATACTGTATTATTGAGAAGTACAAAAGAACTCCTGAAACTTTGTTATTTTGTGTTGGTATTTAAAAAATAACTTAGACGACCATTATTATTATTATTATTATTATTATTATTATTATTATTATTATTATTATTATTATTATTATTATTATTATTATTATTAAGAAGAAGAAGAAGTAAAAGAAGAAAAAGAAGAAGAAGAAGAAAAAGAAGAAAAAGAAGAAGAAGAAGAAAAAGAAGAAGAAGAAGAAAAAGAAGAAAAAGAAGAAGAAGAAGAAGAAGGGGAGGAGGAAATGAATTGCTGTCGCGTGTCATAACGAGGATTTAACTGCTTGCATGAAAAGCCGCCATCCGGATGATCTACTTGAATCGAAGAATCGGTCCCCGTAGTGCTACACAAGATCATCTGGGTTAATACCAATGAGGATGGCATGAACTCCGGTGAGGAGGGGATAAAGTCTCGTGGTAAAAGCAATTTTTTTCGCAGAAAAATTAGTTTGCATCAAATTATCATATGAGGAGAACTTTTATGGCGGGGAGTTACAGTTGTTTCCATTCACTGGGGATGGACTACAAAATACCCCTGGACTTCAAATTGAATGACTGCCTATTTCCACCAGGTTGGTAGGCAAAGTTTAAACTTGCTGATGTAAAAATATGGAAGGGTCGAGAAACAAAATTTATTAAAGTTCTTAACGTTTGAACAAAATATTGGTCACGCAACTGGTTCTCTGTGGGCCACAGAGAGACATATCGCAGACGCATATGGTCCACGGGTCGTGTGTTTGTAACCACATGCATTCGACCAATCGTTAAGTATTTTGTATATAACGATAGATAACAAGTTGGCAGGAATCTCAAGTATATCGGCTTCGTTTTGGGGAGAGACGAAGTTCTCTTCTAAATAACCTTTAATGACCAATGTTTCACATAGATAAGACAATCCGCCCCAGATGTCCCGGCTGGCACTCATTGCAGGAAAGAGAAGAAAAAAAATGTAACACTGTCTAATTCAGCCACGTGACGTCCGGCGCACGTTTTTTCTTCTGCAACCAAAGAACAGAAAATCAGTATCGGTATTCCAGCCAAAGATAAGACATTTGGACTTAAGAAAAAAGTTAAATATATTCTTCTTTTTTACATTGCATTCTGATATTCTGTAATATATATATATATATATATATATATATATATATATATATATATATATAAGTCTTATTAAATTAATCAAAATAAATTGATAGAGCATATCCAAAGCTATCTAAATAAAAACAATGTAGAATATATATATATATATATATATATATATATATATATATATATATATATATATATAAATACATGTATAAATATATATATATATATATATATATATATATATATATATATATATATATATATATATATATATATATAAATACATGTATATAGATACATATATATTTTTAATTTTAAAATATTTTAATATAAAACTAAAACTAAAAATACATTAAACTATAAATTCACCTAAAAAGTAGTGTAATGGATTCGTCCGAACACTTTAAAATACAGTAACATTTGTGTAATTAACGGATACATTCTATTAGACACAGACGAACAACACAGGTAAGGAGGACATTTTTTAATAACTAATATAAGTTAGCTAAACATTTATCTGGAACAAAACTTAGATCTAATATACGGAACGTTTATGTTTTTGTCTTTTAAGGGAAGTGGGGTCTGATCAACTCTGCTGGGAAGCCATGAAATAAAATACGGTTTTGTTTTTAAATTCCCGAAACAGTTTTTCATGGTAAACAACTGATGATCCCTTACATAATGTTAAGACTAGTGTAACTTCTTGGAAGCAAACTAATATAGTAACTACAAAAAATAAATTGACTTACATGAGTGATTTTCTACTGAACGACTTGGGACTAAAATGTTTTTGTTTTCTCCTTATATAGTTTTAATGGTTGAGAAACTTCCGAGACTATATATATATATATATATATATATATATATATATATATATATATATATATATATATATATATATATATATATATAAAATGGCCCAAATTCTCAAAATTACATCCGGATAAGTGCTTTCCATCTACGGTTGAACTAAACATCTATTGGATTTACTTCATTTGAACATTTTTAACGTAATCTCCACGAAATCCCTTTTTCCATCTTTAAATCTTTCTTCACCGGACATCTTATCAATGGACATTGACCAACTTGACAGACTCCATTTTTTTGAAAACCTTTTTACACGCACTCTTATTTTCGATTACTTTATATTGTTTCTTAAATTTTTCAAATTTTGAACTTTGGCTATTCTACTGCCAACTTATCCATCTATGTAATTCCTCTGATGATAAGATTTTAATCTTTGAAAAACCTGGCTTAAGGAAAGAAAAATAAACATGTTTTTATCGAGTACATCTTGCATTGAACAATCGAAGATGGAATAGATTTGTCATCCGTACATCTGTATCTCTCTTCCTTCATTTATCTTCATATATATATATATATATATATATATATATATATATATATATATATATCCTAAACATATAAACGGATCATTACAAATTTTGAAATATATATTCTAGCCAATATGGCGAGTAACGTGGGTACATTATTTTTTGTGTAAATAATTACATTTAGAGGAAACATATATATAAAGTTTTTATGAACAGATCATTATGAATTTTGGAATATATATTCTCGGCAACACCGTGAGTAACGTGAGCACATTACTTTTTTGTAAACTTTACCATTTAGAGGGGGAGCCCTCCAAAATTCGCACCCTTCCTAAAAAATTTTTTAAAAATAAGTTAGATACAAACAATTTAATAGAAAAAAAGAATTGCTCCACATGAAAATGTGAATTATATTGAGTAAT
Organism: Sepiola atlantica; assembly: GCA_963556195.1. NCBI lineage: Eukaryota > Metazoa > Mollusca > Cephalopoda > Sepiida > Sepiolidae > Sepiola > Sepiola atlantica. The sequence goes on along the minus strand of OY744532.1, from coordinate 75,174,137 downwards.
ACAGGGTCAGTGCTCGTGCGTGAGCGTCAATGATATGTATGTGCTTGGTAAAATCTTAGACTAATATAAAATAGTTGAAACAGGTATTTGTAGGATATTTTTTTTTAAATCGAGTTAACAGAAATAAAAAAAGGGTCTTCGGCAAATTGCGGAACAGGGACCATTTTGAAAAAAAAAAAAAAAAGATAAAATTCATCGTAGTTTTATCGGAATATTAAAATGCAATAAACAGGCATTAAAATACTTTAAAATACACAAAATAATTATCCAGATAGGTAGGAAAGTAACTTTTATTCCGTTTGGTAACATTTATTTGTTGCCTTTTTGTTTATTTCACCTTTTTTTCTGTTAACTATTGTAAAACATCGCCTAAAGTTGATATTTTATCTACGGATAGGCTCTGTGGCAAAGTGTTGGGTCAGATTTAGTTCCTGATATTAAACTTCATCCATAATATCACTTCCGGCGAGAGTTATCATTATGAATTAGGGAATATGTATTCTACGCAACAGGTTGAGTAACGTAGGCACATTATTTTTTTTTTTTGGTAATATTTACTATTTAGGGGGTTTGCTACCGACACCGTACAATACAGCCCCAAAAAGATAAAACATCAAATTAATTTAAAGCTAATGCTATATTTATTGTTTATACCCGTCCTGAGACGCGTAATATATATATATATATATATATATATATATATATATATATATATATATATATATATATATATATATATATATATATATATATATATATTTTCTTTGTCGTACAAAGCTTTAAAATAGCATTGAAGAGACAATATTTATTATTCATAATGAATTTAAGAAATTAAAAAGATGAAAGGGCAGCTGACCGGTTTCGTACCTCGCTCATAGCATTTTTTAATATTTTTTATACATTACCTCGATATTTGGCTCTGTTGAGCGAGGTACGAAACCGGTCAGCTGCCCTTTCATCTTTTTAATTTCTTAAATTCATTATGAATAATATATATATATATATATATATATATATATATATATATGTATATGTATGTATGTGTGTGTGTATGTGTGTAAGGTTAATGGGAGATAACCCCAGCAGAGTTCTCAATTATTAGGGAAAATCAAAAATAAGAGCCTAATATTAATTTATATATGTATTACAGAAATCGGTAAAGGAGACCAATTATAGGTCTCCTTTGTTTGGATTTGAAACCGGCGGTACCGATGTTCTAATCTTATATATATATATATATATATATATATATATATATATATATATATATATATATATATATATATAAAACGTCTCTTTGCTCAAAACAGATAACTTGCAAAATCTGAATTAAGAACTACGTCTCTTTCATGGATTACATAATATGCACTTTGATGTGCAAATAATTTCACATTTTATCGAGGTATTTAACATTAAACTATTCTCGTAATTTTTGTTTTGGTTTGGTTGATGGTGAACATTTTTTCGGGCATTATTATTGTTTTTCCTGAAGGATGCTCCAGAAATCCCGTTCTGAAGGAAGACGCATTTTGTGTTATATTATATAACTGAAAATAACGATCGTCTGGAAACAGCTGTAAGCGACTTTGATACAATTGTGTGTAATCTTTATTTTGAATATGATTTGAAAATAATTTAATCTTTAAAAGTACCACACACAGATATATATATATATATATATATATATATATATATATATATATATATATATATATATATATATATATATATATGTGTGTGTGTGTGTGTGTGTGTGTTTGTTATAAATAAATAAATAAATAAATAAATAAATAAAATGAAAACAAAATAAACTTACAAATTCTGTGGGGAACTATTTGCTTGGCAGTCAACCAATTTCTTAATGTCAATGTCATTTTATGTAGATAAGCCAGGCAAATATATAGATATTTATAGAAATTCTTTAAAGGAAGGCGGAATCATGTTTGTCTGATAAAAACAGACGATTCTTATTCTCTAGACATCGTGGGGAGAAGAGAGCAAGAGAGGTTCATCCAATAATCTTTCATTGGCAGATGAAGATACCTCATCACCTGGGGTCTATTTTAGACAAAATTGTTTTAGAGTTTTGAAATCTGATTGCGGTCGGTTAAAATGGCCACTCTCTCTCTCTCTCTCTCCCTCCCTCTCTCTCTCTCTCTCTTTCTCTTTCTCTCTCTCTCTCTCTCTCTCTCTCTAAAAAGTCAGACAGGCACGCGTACAGGCGAAAGACTTTCCCAGACAATGGTGTGTAAGCATTCTCCTTTATAGAAATTATTACACAAATGTTTGACTTGTAATACGTAATAAAACTGATTTAAGTGAACGTTAAAACTAAAAGCAAAATTATATAAAGCTCCGTTTAACCCTCCTCCTTATAAACTCCCATCTCCCTACCTAACCACTATCCCCAAATACAAATCCGGATCGGGTGAAGTAGGGCAGGGGATATTAAAGTGTTACACATGTAACACTGGTATATGAGAGAAAGATAGATAGATAAGAGAAAGAAAAGTACATAACCTAACAAACAGTAAAAGTGTGACACACGTAGGTAGGTAAGTGGGTAGGTAGTAATTAGTGTATTAATATATAGACTAGTATCCCGTAGAAATTCCACGGTGCTTTCTACATCAATCTATATAATTTGCTGTTAATAATAATATTCCTTTTGAAATAATAAATATTTGTCAAGGTGAATACTATTAAAAATACTCTTTCCTCTTTCGTAAAAAATAAAACATAGGCTTCCTATTTACTTGCGTCCTCACGAGGGAAACGCTAGACACAAGTAAGTTTTTATGTGGAGACAATCCAGCCCCCCCCCCCAATAGGAAGTCTAAATGCGGGAACAAAAAATAAATTGCCTCAATCCGGGAGGATTTCTTCTCTCCTGAACGAGGAGGACAGAACAGACAATTTTATCTCACACCTCGACCCTTCCCAATATGTGATCTTCCCAATACGAAAGAATATGCTGTACGAATGTTTCGGACAAAATGTGTACTTCGACAAGCAAAAGAACCATTATTCACCCGCTTCCCACTGAAGCAAGGTTAGACAGGAAGTCTCTTCGAACCTAGTACGCATGACGTCTTCACGTAACGTGTAACTAATAAACCGTTTGTAACGTAATCTGGAAAATTCTTTCGACCCTAACTAATTGTTAGTCGCCATCTCGTCGACAGAAAAAGGTAACAAGGCTCTGGTGAAAATACAGGAAAAGCCAGCATTAGAATCTATCGTCTTCTTGTCGTCTCTGCGTCTGCATGTGGCATGCAAAGAAGTGTCAGACACGGAACCGTAAATCAATGAAGTGAAAGTGTATCAGTCATTAATGAATACTTATTTTCTCTATCGGAGAAATGTCCCAGTTATGCAATTTGGTCACACACTTACCAATCAGCTCGCAGGGCGCATTGATTTCATTTGTCCCCTGAAGACCTACTTTAGTCCCTTTGGGAATCACGATCAGTCAGCAGAAAGAATCCTGAAAGCAACGAGGAAAGACGTTTCCCTTCTCTTTCCTGTCCTTGTCCACTGGACGCTCAAGCATCGACTATCTTCGCCTGAAGATAACTGCTGACAGACTTTCGGCAGCCCAAAGAACTTTCGATTTTCCCTTTCCTCACTCGGACACTGTCCAACTCTCTTCCACCGATACCAAACAGTGTAGATAATTGAATAACCTCTTTCATTGTTTTTGTCCTTTTGTGCGGCGACGGTTTTCGTTACTTACTAATAATATATAGGAGTTTATCTTAGCACCCACTGATAAGACCAGCTTTTAATAAAAGTGGCAACGTTACTTCTGCGACATTCCGTTATGTGTTCTAAGGATATGACGTTACATAAGAAAGTACGTGGCAGAAAAAAAACTAAAGACTTCCTGCCTCTGGGAATTCGACGTCGAGCTGATCAGATGCGTGTTTCGAGTCCACCTCAACCTTACGGGGTTGGAAGAGGAAAATGCAGTTCACCTTAATGCCTTTGCTGCAAATTACTGTAAGAATGAAGTAAAATATCAGAGCAATTAATGGAGTCACTGATGGACTTCTACCAACACCTCAACAATTGTCACAACAGTATGAAATTCACCCCAAAACATTTCACAACACACATTTCTATTTCTAGACGCCCCTGTAAACGTCACCAACAATCACATCACCACATCACTCTACACCAAACCCACCAACGGTTATCTTAATTTTGAGAGCTGCCACCTTATCACCATAAAAAGATCCATAATCTACAATTAATGCCTGCGTATCAAAAGGATATGCGCGTATTCAATCGAGTACGACACGCACGTAGTAATTTCCTCTATAGAAACTACCCCCTCAAAATAATTAAGCAATCCATTAGAAAAGCATCAATTGTAAGCAGACAAAATCTACTAACATACAAAAACAAGCAAAAATCATCCTAACAAATACCAATGGTATTTGACTTCAACCACAACACACACAACAAACTACACGAACCCCTCAAAAAGATATTCCAACAGCTATAACAATACAATATACAATAAATCAACCATCAGTGCAAAACGACAGCCCCCAAACCTACATGCCCTACTTACATCCACCACACCCTCGCATCTCAAGGAAACAAAACATGCAACAAACCTAAATGCAAAATATTCCAACACATCACCGCCAACGATGCATTCACACATCCAAGCACCAAAATCCAACTTAAACTCCCCCTCTCACCTGCAATAGTGCCAATGTGGTTTACTTAATATAGTGCATCAGATACACAAAAGGCCACTACGTTGGGGAAACAGGCCTGGAGTTCCGCCTACGTCTAAATAATCATTAATAGACAATTAGAGACAAATCCATACAGTACCTAGTAGACATGCATAACAATCTCCCAAACCACACCACAGACAACATCAAATGCATCCTCATAGCCTCCAATTTAAGACACAAGAGCACAGACGAAAATACGAAACCAAACTTATTCTGAAACTCAACACCCATATCTCAGGACTCAACAAAGTTTTGGAACCTCTCAATGATTATTCATTCTATAAATACACAAAGTTACTTATCTTTGCTCATTAGCAATTTTTCTTTTCCAATGGTTTCATTTTTTATAAAGTTTTCACTTTCTTCATATCCTCACTTTCGTATATAGAACATATATTCCATTTTACCATTCTCTATACACTCTTTATGTACGCATACGCACACGCACACACACACACACACACACACACACACACACACACACACACACACACACACACACACATATATATATATATGTGTGTGTGTGTATATCTGTATATGTATATCTTCTCAAATAACACTTACATAGGGCAACCCCTTCACACACAGCAAATCTATACAGGCTAAAAAGTTGTTACCCGTCTGAGAACTTTTTAACATTTCATGGCTCATCAAAGTAAGTAAAAGAAATTAATTTTGTCTGGTCAAGATACTGCTAAAGTTAAAACTTTTGACTTTACTTATCTATTTCTGTCTGTCTGCCTGTCTGTCTGTCTGTCTCTCTCTCTCTCTCTCTCTCTCTCTCTCTCTATATATATATATATATATATATATATATATATAGTTAGGTAAATGTGTATGTATGTATATGTATATATATATATACTTTAACATTTTTGGTCCGGTCATCAACTTATATTTTGGAAAAAGTCCACAACGCCACCCACGTTACTGACCTCTTTAAGTGTGAAGATGCAGGGATGGACACATACGAGCCATATGTAAACATTTCTTCATTTCATTGGCTATACTCTTTCCCCCCTGCTACCACCACCTACCGCTCACTGTACACAAACACATACACCTCAATACACTGAAGAAGGACTAAGAACACCGCCGAAAATTCTGTTCTTAAAAAAATATATTTTTTAAAGACATTTTGTATTTTTATACGCCAACAAATAAGAAAGAAAGAAAAATATATAAACATTTATATATATTTTCATATCAATTTTTAGACACACGCACACACACACGCACACACACATATATATATATTTATATATATATATATATATATATATATATTTATATATATATATATATATTTATATATATAGTAAAAAAGAAGTGTGGTAAATAAATACCATCAAAGCTTGTTATAGATGCAATATGTATTTTACAAAAAAGAAAAGACAAATCGAAGACGATTTTTTTTTTTCCTTTTTTTTTTATAAACTAACATTAAGTATGTATGTAGTTTATAGTTATACAGATATTTCGCTAATAAAATTAGCTTATTCATTGTAGTTGAAAATTCCGATGTAATTGGAAAGCCCGCTTCAGAAGCGGGCTTTCCAATTACATCGGAATTTTCAACTACAATGAATAAGCTAATTTTATTAGCGAAATATCTGTATAACTATAAACTACATACATACTTAATGTTAGTTTATAAAAAAAAAGGAAAAAAAAAATCGTCTTCGATTTGTCTTTTCTTTTTTGTAAAATACATATTGCATCTATAACAAGCTTTGATGGTATTTATTTACCACACTTCTTTTTTACTAAATTTCAAACGGATGCTTATTAAAAAAAAAAAAGTATGAACCTTTAATACTATAACCTTCCACGTGCTTGCGTGATTTCATACGAGAGAGGAAAAAAAAAACAACATCCCACTCGCCGGCTCACACCAACAGAAGCGGGCTTTCCAATTACATCGGAATTTTCAACTACAATGAATAAGCTAATTTTATTAGCGAAATATCTGTATAACTATAAACTACATACATACTTAATGTTAGTTTATAAAAAAAAAAGGAAAAAAAAAAAATCGTCTTCGATTTGTCTTTTCTTTTTTGTAAAATACATATTGCATCTATAACAAGCTTTGATGGTATTTATTTACCACACTTCTTTTTTACTAAATTTCAAACGGATGCTTATTAAAAAAAAAAAGTATGAACCTTTAATACTATAACCTTCCACGTGCTTGCGTGATTTCATACGAGAGAGGAAAAAAAAAACAACATCCCACTCGCCGGCTCACACCAACAGAAGCGGGCTTTCCAATTACATCGGAATTTTCAACTACAATGAATAAGCTAATTTTATTAGCGAAATATCTGTATAACTATAAACTACATACATACTTAATGTTAGTTTATAAAAAAAAAAGGAAAAAAAAAAAAAATCGTCTTCGATTTGTCTTTTCTTTTTTGTAAAATACATATTGCATCTATAACAAGCTTTGATGGTATTTATTTACCACACTTCTTTTTTACTAAATTTCAAACGGATGCTTATTAAAAAAAAAAAGTATGAACCTTTAATACTATATATATATATATATATATATATATATATATATATATATATATATATAGGAAGCATTTTTTCTTCGAGACATATTTGGTTAAATCGTACAGAAATTGTTTCTGCATATTTTTTCATTGGTCCTTTGTAGATGCCTGATTAATGTTCGAGTTTCAGATCATAACTGGCAGATGAATGTGCCATACTCGTTGAGTACAGTAGTACTTTCAAGTCCTTCTGGAGCAATCTTCAGTTATGATAACGTTTTCCTTTTCTCAATCACTAACGTTCCCTTTCGTCGTAAGGCCAATACCATGAAAATGGTTTCGGAAGTATCAGGGTACCTAACTAGTACAACAAATTCATCGTCCTGTTCCAAGCATCTGGAAAAGATAACCAGAAAAAATATGCAGACACATATCGTCTGTATGATTTGACAAACAATATATATATATATATATATATATATATATATATATATATATATGTGTGTGTGTGTGTGTGTGTGTGTGCTTGTATGTGTGTACGTGCGTGTGTGTGTCCGTTATCCTTCCATTGGCCGCTGAACTTGCACACACGTGCACAGCTTTCAAACTAAGGCCCATAAACAATCGACTCTTTGTTCGGTTAATGGCGACTTGACCCGACGGTGGTGGAAGAGTGAGATGGCGGATCATTCTGAGAGACTGGATTTTTCCACAGAAAAATCATGTCACGTGATAACTTCAGCATTCTCCTCCACCCCACCCGACCCCTCTTACGCACATACGTGCATAAAAAATGACGGTTTCATTGAAGTTTTTTTTTACGACTTACGTTGAAAGACGGGGCAGTGCAAGTTAAAGATACACCTTAACGTATTTCTGTTTCCCAGTAGACATCGTCGACACCACAGATATATACGTTTTGTTCCGTACTGAAATTCAAACAATTGAAATTTAGATTAAGACAACTGAATTTCAAATTAAGATAAATGGAATTTAACTTAAAATAAAGTCTGTTTCAAAAGCAAATGAAATAGAATTGAAAATAAATAGCGGTGGATATGCCACATTGATTAGGACTATGATGTTGGCGATGATCACTGTGTTGGCAGTATCCATGTTAGTCGTGTCTACCATGTTCGATCTAATACGGAACATACATTTTAAACGATCCAATGAACGCAGATTGGTATTTTACACGTAGATGGGCAGGACAATTCTCTTTAACCAATCAACAAGCACTGAAGTTTCGCGGAATGAAGGCGAAAATGTGGTCTCCATCCAGTCAAGACGCTAAGGAACTACTCCCCCGTTTTAATTAGCCTTTTCTTTGGAAAAAACATTTCTTATAATTTAATACATATGTTATTGTTTATGACGGTCTTAGAGAGATGGTGGTGTTTAAGTGGATAACGACACGGACTGACGACCTGGGTGTGCCAAGTTCGAATCCAGTCGGTTCCATAGAGTCACTTTCACTTAGGGATGTTGGCAACCATTACGTGGTCCCTCCTGCAAAAATACCAACAAAAGAATCAATCCGGCCAACAACGTTGTACCATTCTGATTCATACGAGTTTACTTACTTATTAAGCATCAGAATTGGCTTTTACTGTGCTGCCTTCTCCTGTGTTCAAATTCGGCATCTTTCGGGAAATAACAACCAAATCATTATTTTGCAACCAGATCAGTCCAATGCAGCTAGCTTAACCTAAAATCATTCCCCTATTTGATTTTTCGGAAAATCTTTAGCAAATAATCCTGTTTATAAATGCCTTTTCATAATTGTGTTAATTCTCTTTTGAATGCTGTCTTCCCCCAGACAAGAGCTAAGGAACTACTTTTCATAATTGTGTTAATTCTCTTTTGAATGCTGTCCCCCCCAGACAAGAGCTAAGGAACTACTTTTCATAATTGTGTTAATTCTCTTTTGAATGCTGTCTCCCCCCCCAGACAAGAGTTAAGGAACTACTTTTCATAATTGTGTTAATTCTCTTTTGAATGCTGCCCCCCCCCCCCGAGACAAGAGCTAAGGAACTACTTTTCTTTTGGAACTCGCTTTAACTTTAATCGGACGCATTCACGGAGCCGTCCAGTTCCGACGTTAAAGGGACCCCTTTTCAGAACAAGTCGGTTTTTTTATTATTAATTAATATAGTTTTGCAAAGACATGTCTTGTATCTTAATTTAATACAGATATTATCATTTATCCCTATCTTATATGCTAACCTCTCCTGTGTGATTTACTTCAGCATCTTTTGGGAAATAGCAACCAAATCATTCTTTGGCAACCGAATCACTTCACTACAGCTAGTTTCACCTAAAATAAATTAAAATGAAGTTGGTATTTTAATTAAGCCGCAAACAGTTTTTCAAAGACATTTATTGTATTGTAATGTTAATACATATATTATCGTTTATCATTAGGTTTTATTTCAGTTAATCTTTCTAACATTCGGCAAACACAAACCGAATCACTTTTGCCATCGAACCACTTCGAATGAACAGTCAGTCAGATCATATATCACATATCTGACTTGATGTGAACTAGTCTTACCAAAGGAATCAAATCAGCACATTTGTTGTATTTTAAGGAAATTCTGATTTTATTTTTTTAAACTACATTTACTGCTCACATTATCAAATCTAATAAAATTAAATTGTTTCAAATGATTCAAAATTCAAAAGAATTCTTTTTCAAGTATAGAAATTTATTGTTTTCTTCGATTTAAAAAAAAATATTTTTGCAACTCTATTCTATTAAAAGTAAAGCTTTCCGGGCAACGCCTGGTAAATACAACCAGTATGTATTTTATGTATAAAGTAAAGTGCGATGTTCCCCTATTCGATATACCGGAATAGCTTCATAAACACAAGTTATCTTTCTTCAATCATTTTCTAGTTAAGTTGAAAAAAAATCGTTTAAATTCGATTTAATCGATTTTTATATTCAGTTCTCTCAATCGTTTATCTTTTAATTTCTGATGTCAAAATGTGAGTAGAAGGAGGTAACTCTCTCTCAGTCACAATTACTCTTACCGCAACCTATTACATCGTAAGTAAATGAGAAATAAATCTAATTAGCATTATCTTTTTGTATTACACCGTGCGTTCGCTTAATTCAGATGAAAACTACACAGACCTGACAATAAACATCTAATAAACAAAAAAGTATCCCAAAAGTACTTATTCCCATTATTAATGATAATAAGAATCCATCTATTTAAATAGATCACGTTCTCTTTTTATTTAACACAAAATTATTTTATGATATTTTTTCCACGTTTCCTACATGTAACGTTTCTCTAACAATTATATCACACTTAATTTACTTTAGGGAATCGTTTCTGGCGACATCCAATGCTAGGTATGTTCGTTTATTTCCTATACGGCTAATTAACAAAAGTAATAACGAAATACGTTTGCTGCCGACTGCACTATTTAAATACGTCGTGGTTTTTTAAAATTTCCTTAGAAATGACTGCCTCTTCTGGTTTTAAATAATACCATAAATTATTGCGTATTCAACTAACCTGATGATTTCCTTCGTGAATGAAACATGAACGTTTGTGTATCGCTTAGTTGCCATAAATATATTTCATACTACTATTGAGCTCTACTCACGTATTGAGCACTGAAATAAATACACACACACACACACACACACACACATATATATATATATATATATATATATATATATATATATATATATATATATATATATATATATATATATATATATATATCACATTATTTTATAATATTATATGTGTATGTACAGGATGTTGCAGCAAAATCCGCCACTTGACAAAAAAAACAAAAACGAAATAGGTAATAATGACAAAATTTGTATATGCACGAAACCCGCCAGTTTATTTAGAAACAGTTAGAGTTACATACTACTACTGGCGGAGACGACCATCTCAAGGCGGTCGCGAAATAAGTCACACCTTTTGTTTGTAGCGGCGAAGCCTTCTACGATGTCAGCCTTCAGAGAGTCGACCGTGTTTTGGGCGTGCTTGTTGGTTTTAGCCTCGATCACGCCCCAAAAGATATAGTCAAGGTGGTTGCAGTCGGCTGAGTAGGGCGGCCACAAGTACGGCGACCAGTGATGAAGAAGATTGTTTAGCAGCCACGCCTGGCTTGTCTTGGCCTTGCGTGCTGGAGCGGAATCCTGCTGGAAGACGTAGGGGCGTGAGGCGGCGACCTCGTCCATCCAGTGATTCACATCGCCCCTCAGCACCTCTGGTATTTCGTTTACTTTGTTCAAGTATCAGATTTTGCTGCAACATATTGTACGTAAAATAGTATATATATATATATATATATATATATATATATATATATATATATATATATATATATATATACAGTATCTACAATAAGTGAGTACACCCAACGAATTTTTTACTTTTTACTTCATAGAAGTTTAATTTTTCGTAGGATTTAAATGAAACTCGATGTGAACATAGCCATGTAGTGGTTTAATAGCTTTATAAACTATGAAGGAACAAATATCTTTTCAATGCAAAAAAATTGATCAAAAACAGTTACAGTAAAATAAAGTCACAGTAAAATAAATGAGTACACAGTTATGAAAGTCACTTATCATGAATAAATATGTACTCAATTAGCTATAAATAGTAGAACTTTCTGTTGACACCTTTTTATTGTACCCTAATAGATAACCTAAAGCATTTTACCGGCTTTTTGCTTACATTCCGCTGCTATTGCTTGGATCTATTGCTACCAAAGTTTTTTTTCATATTATTCTTGGAAATGGCTCCTCATGACAATGAATTAGATGAAAAAACTCGTGAAACTATTGTTAATTTATTCAAGAGTGGTCATTCATATAAAGAAAATTAGTGATCATGTAAATATTAGCCGAAATACGGTAGCAAAGTTGTTAAACGGTACAAAAAAGCTGGAACCGTCAAAAATGGCCGCCGTCCCGGTCGACCAAATAAGTTTTCTGATCGAACTAAGAGGCACATCAAACAACTAATAGAGGGAAACAGACGTCGGAGTGCTGCTAGCATCGCAGAAGAAATTTCACACAGTTTAAACGTAACTGTGAGTGCTCAGACAGTGCGCAACATTCTCCATGAAGATGGATTTAAAGGCTGCATGCCCTGGAGGAAGCCTCTGCTTAAAACTTCTCACAAAAAGAAGCGCTATGAATTTGCTAATGAACATAAAGACAAAGACATGCAGTTTTGGGACAAAATCCTTTGGTCTGATGAGACAAAAATAAATCTATTCGGATCAGATGGCGTTAAGCGTGTGTGGCGACGAAAAGGGGAAGCTTACAAGGATAAATGTGTCATGCCAACTGTAAAGCATAGGGGTGGGAGCTTAATGATTTGGGGGTGTATGAGTGCCAAAGAAGTTGGACGACTTGCTTTCATCGAAGGAAAAATGGATTCCAAACTCTATTGCCAGATATTGGAGGAAAAATGTTACCAAGTCTAACAAGTGTTGGCAGACGTGGAGTTTTCCAGCAAGATAACGACCCTAAGCACACGTCTCGGGCTACGAAGGCGTTCTTAGACAGTAAATGGGTGAATACCTTACCATGGCTGAGTATGTCACCTGATTTGAACCCAATAGAGCATTTGTGGGAGCATCTGAAACGGAAAATTGAAGGGAAAAATCCGAGAAATAATAACGAACTGAAGGAGGTCATCAAGTGTGAATGGAACGCAATTCCGGCGGACACATGTCATAAACTAGTCGAATCAATGCCTAGGAGGTTGTCTGCTGTTATTGATAACAATGGAGGCCATACAAAGTATTAAAAATAAGATTATTTGTTTAAAATGCTCATGTGTACTCACTTTTTGTTACTTGCTCCAAATGTTTTTGTTCATTTTTTTTGCATTGAAAAGATATTTGTTCCTTCATAGTTTATAAAGCTATTAAACCACTACATGGCTATGTTCACATCGAGTTTCATTTAAATCCTACGAAAAATTAAAGTTGTAGCAAGTAAAAAGTAAAAAATTCGTTGGGTGTACTCACTTATTGTAGATACTGTATATATATATATACAACTTCTTTGTAATATAGCAGGAAAAATCCCAGCAGAGTGTTCGATTAATTAAGAATTAAAGTTAAAAAAATAAAATTTAAGAGCGTAATATTTATTTATTATTGTAAAGAAAAATTAGTACAACATTCGTACCGTCGGTTTCAAACACGGAAGGACTTAGCCATCTCTTCAACTTCTGTTGGGAATTATATAGAAATATATATATTTTAAAAAAATTTTAAAATTATTATTATTATTATTTTTTAAAAATTTTATTTAATTATTATTATTTTTATTTTTATATCTTTTTATATCTCTTTAAACCTCCCCCCGTTTAAATCTCGACTGTTACTTTTCACCCCCCCCCTTTTTTTCAAACCTTCCTTACACTAAATTTAAATTTAAATTTAAACAAACATACACAACGCTCTAAGCAAATAACGCGTCCAAACGAGAGTTACACGTGACTTCACATTTCCGAAACAGATGACAACAGAAGCTGAAAAGAGCCGGATGGTGTTTGAAACTGACGATACGAATGTTGTACTAATTTTTCTGTACCAAAATAAATAAATATATATATATATATATATATATATATATATATATATATATATATATATATATATATACGTTTGTGTGTATGTGTAATTCTTATTTATTTATGTCCTTTTTTCAGTCACATCTGTTCTTTGTTATAGAAATACCTGATGTTCCATATTCAAAAATCACGAAGATTCAGTCTACAGTGAGTCATGTATGGATCTTTTCGTTATCCACCCAGCTTTCTTATTGCCTTATTTCACAATGAGACACATTCTTATAGAAAAATCTTTAACATTACAGCCGCTATTTTTTCACACCCGAGTTCAGGTGCTTCATACAGTTTTACATGACAATGATAAAATTAGGTATTTCGTGTCTGAATTTTTGGGATTAGGAATTATCATCTTATATATAAAATAAAGTCAGTTTTACTCCCTACTTTTGTGGTCAACAGCTTTTTTTTTTTTTTTAAATACGAACTACATAAAAAATCTATTTCGTCAGTTGTAAAAGGCAAATATTGGTCTGTGTTGTTACTCCCTCCTCAAAAATTTTCAACAGATTTGAGCGATTTTATATTCAATCCTGATCAATATTTTCTTTATTAGTCATACACAAAGGAAGGCGGAGGAGTTCTTACCCTCACAGTCAGACATCTTAATACTGCCACTCAAATCACCGGGTACTGATTTAATAACGGATACTTTTTCGATCCTCACTGGTTTGTCTTTTTCGCTTTCTTTCTCGCTCATTTTTTTGTTAAAGCCTAGATTTGATTTGTTCTAAAATTGGCGAAATGCACTCAGTGTAACCTGGAAATCTATAAGAAAATTGACCAAGATTTTTTCTTTTTAATAATAGCCATCCTCCACAAAGTTTATTATAATAAGAAGTAAAGTTTATTATAATAAATAAAGAGTAATGAATCTATATCTATATATATTCGTCCCGTCACACAAAACTGCCAGACGAAAGAGTAATGAATATATACATACACACACATATATATGTATATTTAGGCAGCATTTTCTCTGTAATACAAATGTTGTTGAATATGACAGACAACTTATGTCTGGATATCCTTGAGTGGATCCTTTCCATTTGTTGAATCAGAGTCTTTGTTTCGGTGGAGAATTGGCCGATGAATCTGCCATAACTGTAGGTGTCCCAAGTACTATCAGGCCCATCCGGGTCCATTTTCAGGGAAATCGGGTAAAGACCATATACTGCTAATGTTAATTAATAGGTAAATTGGCGGTACTTATATTACTAATACGGAACTAAAGTTAGGACTAGACCCCCCCCCCCACACACACACAGAGTCTCGGAAGTTTCTCAACCATTAAAACTATATAAGGAAAAAAAAAACATTTTAGTCCCAAGTCGTTCAGTAGAAAATCACTCATGTAAGTCAATTTATTTTTTGTAGTTACTATATTAGTTTGCTTCCAAGAATTTACACTAGTCTTAACATTATTTAAGGGATCATCAGTTGTTTACCATGAAAAACTGTTTCGGTAATTTAAAAACAAAAACAAAACAGTATTTTATTTCATGGCTTCCCAGCATAGTTGATCAGACCCACTTCCCTTAAAAGACAAAAACATATATATATATATATATATATATATATATATGAGGAAAAAGAAACAATGTTTCGGACAGAATGTAAAAATAAAAATGGAATAAAGGATAAGCAGTTCAACAACTAGCAAAAATAAACTCAAAAACTCATTTTGTATAGTTCTCCGAAATATTTCAGTCGTCCATAATACGACCATTCTCAATCGGTTGGTGAACTTTAATGAAAAACGGAAAAGTTTTCAAATTCATACAAAGAATGCGTTTGGAAGAAATAGTCACACGCTTCTGCTAGATCGATTCTATTTGAAATGAACTTAAGTCTTTACGACAACGGTTAACTTTTAACTCTTGTTCTTCTTCTTCCTCCTCCTCCTCCTCCTCCTCTGCCTCCTCCTTTGTTTTAATTCCTTCGACAGCAGTTTCAAATAACTACTAATTCTAACATACGCGTGACGTTTTCAATCAGCGTTCATCAGTCAATTGTTGAATTTCTCTCTTTCTTCTTCTTCTTCTTCTTCTTCTTCTTCTTCTTCTTCTTTTTTTCCCATTTTTAACATTTAGTGTTTTTTTCCTCCCTCTTTGTTGTTTGTTGCATGTGACTATTTCTTCCAATCGCATTCTTTGTATAAATTTGAAAACTTTTCCGTTTTTAATTAAAGTTCACCAACCGATTGAGAATGGTCGTATTATAGACGACTGAAATATTTCGGAGAACTATACAAAATGAGTTTTTGAGTTTATTTTTGCTAGTTGTTGAATTGCTTATCCTTTATTCCATTTTTATTTTTACACACACACACACACACACACACACACACACACACACACACACACACACACACACACACACACACACACACACATATATATATATATATATATATATATTCGTCCCACCACACAAAACTGCCAGACGATTCCATTTAAAATATTTAGGGGAATTGAGACAGCAAATCTATTTCCTTAATGAGACGTTTTCTTTCGTTTTTCTTTTTGCTTTCTATACTGATTCTTACGTTTTATTTTCGTTTTTTTTCTGTTTTTAAACTTTTCAATTTAAAACGTTTTCTGTTTTTTTTTTAAATTTTAATTTCATTTTTTAAATTCACGAATTCAGACGTTATTTTATATGAATATGAATATTAGTGTGAACACTGACGAAGCATACTTTTTTCCGACATTTTTGACGGAAGGCGTACACTCGTCATTATATTTGTACTAATTTATGTGGGTGTGACGGTAGCTAAGTGGTTAACTGCACTGATAGAAAAACTGGGTATACCAAGTTCGAATCCAGTTCGTTCCACAGAAACACTTTCATCAAACCCTCACCTGACCTTGTGTCTGACGTCCCGTGTACATTCTACAGTTACTTACCTCTCATCCTCTCTAAAATACTTGTCAGATAAACAATTTTCTAAATAAATAAATCGAAAGTTTTAAAATTTAAATCTTTGTAAAATAAATAGTGTCTTTCTTACTGTAGTAGTAATTGTCAGCTAAATATCCTTTGAATAAATTTTATGAATGTCACTTGTATGTCGACGTTGACAGAATTATATTTATGACGTTATATTCGATTTTGGAACACTTTTATTTTGACAAAAAGATTGAAAAAAAGAAGAAAGATTTGCTTATAAACAGTTTTTTTTTGGTTAAAATATATATAAAAAAGTTGCTTAAAAACAGTTGTTTCGGTGTTTATGTTAATAAAAAAAAATTGTGAAAAAAAATGTAAAACAAAAACATTGAAAAAAATTAAAAAAACAAAAACATTTGCTTAACAATTCAAACAAAATAATCTTTTGAAACTTTCCGGTGAACAAAAAAAAAAAAAAAGACATTTTATTTCAAACATTTAATCAAATGTTTTAATGGTTCTTTTGACAAAAAATAACAAAAATATACCTAATTAATAACAGTTGTTTAGCAATGGGTTGTTCGTTCTTTATTTTAATATACATATATATTTTAGTTTGTTTTTCTTCGTCGTAATTTATCGGTTGCCAGTCTTCGATCCATTGTTTGGCAGTTTTCGCCTCGTCAACTGTCGGGCGCTTCCGAGTCCTGCCCGAACGTTGACGACGCAAAGTCACGGAAACATGGTGCGTTATCTATAAGAGTACCTTTAAAAAAAAAAAACTTTTGCTACATCAGATTAACTATCAATCAACATCGTAAGATCTGTGTGTGAAAAATGATAACGTACGTACAAGCATGAAATGCCTTAGTATATTATTATATAGATAAGTTAAGCGTAGAAAATGCCCTTCGCGTTGCTTTTTCTTGAATTTTCTTGCTAGTATATAAGATGCGTGATCATGCATCAACTTCGAGCTAAGATCAAAGTATAATGGATTAGCTTCCCCTTTTGGACGCCGCGAAGGATTTATTGCCTCTCGTCATCGCCTTTCGGTGTCGGATAGGTTTATTGCCTATCGTCTGAGCCGCTCTCATCCGTGAGGGAATGCCAACGGGATCGAGCACGATATGTCTTTGCAGCAGGACCAGAGTGTCCCTTTTCGGAGAGCTTTAGTCTAACCTCGCCGTCGTGGGAGGCAGGTAAACAAATATTCTTCAACCTTTCCGGAAGTAAGTTCCAGTAACCGGATGTTACTCAACATAAAAGGCACTTGGCACGTTTCATGAGAACACGTACAGAGAAGAGATTTTAAGAGAGCTTTTCAAATCAACAAAGTTTTATTGTATTTCTCTTTACAAACGTGTTTTCCTTATAATTTTCTTTTGTATTATCATTATTATTGTATCTGTTGGTTTATTGTTTCGTTTATCTAGTCCATTTGTTACATCAACTTCCACCCCTTCAATGTAGAGGTCCCTAAATACCAGAAGATTTTCCACTTTATTAGCGTATTTCCCTCGGACTCCCTGTCTTTGGAAGTTCCTCCCTGTTCCCTGTTTTCCCAACATGCAGAAATTTAAATGTAATGTGAAGCAACTACTATTACCGACAATACAAAGCTTTTTGTAAAACAAATGGAGCACTCTCTAGTGGTAGTCAGTGTTGATATAAAACATTGAAATGTCACTCACTAAAAGAGCCCGCCCCTTAGCCGATTATATACTATTATAGTATAATATATATATTCAATGCCTAAAAAACATGACTGTCCCTTCTAAATATAGACACATCCTAGTTAACAATACTAAAATAATACACCATGATACCAACACCAAAATATTAAAAACAAATTTGAAGCCTTCTACATAAAAACTAAACATTCCACAATCAATAATGTGAATTGCGTAACTAATCACAATATTTTAAAGTGTCGTGCATAGTAATTAACGTTACCAAATTCTTAGCCGTTAAGCAAATACACTTTTGAATCTTGAACGCGCTTAGAACGTAATCACGCTCGCATGTAATATTATAGACGCTCTTTTTAAAGTTGTAAATTACTAGCCGTTATTACAAAAAACATCAACATTAAATACATATTTGTAAAGACACGAAGACTAACACCGCCTGAAGATGATTTGACGAATCAAATCGAAAATAATTACGACAACGTAAAGAAAAATTGAACAAAAACCCATGGAATTACATACACCAATTTGACCGAATAGAAACACACACACACATTATATATATATATATATATATATATATATATATATATATATATATATATATATATATATATTAATTTTACACGTACATAAAAGTAATCCATGGACACGTGTTTCTGGATCACAGCCGTCATCAGCATGGCTAACTTAGACAAGGATCGAACCGAATTCATATATATATATATATATATATATATATATATATATATATAAATACACACACACACACACACACACACACACACACACACACACACACACACACATATATATATATATATATATAAATACACACATATATATATATATATGTACATATAAATATATATATGAATATATGTATATATAAATATATATATAAATATATGCATATATAAATATATATATAAATAAATAAATAAATATATATATATATATATATATATATATATATATATATATATATATATATATATATATATATATATTAATACGCTAAGGTGTACGTACGTGTGTCACGTTCCTAAAGAAATTCAATAAATAAATAAGCAACAAATAAATTGGACGGAGAGACTTGGAAACGAATATTGTGCAGATGAACAGGAGGGGGAATCAGTAAGAGCGATTTTAGTAGTGCTCTGGATGCCTCCTTGATTTTCTAAGTACTCGGCGTTGTCCGGGAGAAAAGTGCTCAATGTCCTAGATAGAACTACTGTAGTGATAGGTTTGTATAATATTTTAACAGTATCTACGCTTCTTTTCGGACTATTGTGCAGATGAAAAAAAGGAGGAATCGGTAAAAGTGATTTTAGTAGTGCGCTGGAGTCCTCCTTGATTTTCTAAGTACTCGGCGTTGTCCGGGAGAAAAGTGCTCAATATCCTAGATATAGCTACTGTAGTGATAGGTTTGTATAATATTTTAACAGCATCTACGCTTCTCTTCAGACTATTGTGCCCATGGAAATGAGGAAAAATCAGTAAGAGTGATGTTAGTAGTGCTCTGGATTCCTCCTTGATTTTCTAAGTACTCGGCGTTGTCAGGGAGAAAAGTGCTCAATGTCCTAGATAGAGCTACTGTAGTGATAGGTTTGTATAATATTTTAACAGCATCTACGCTTCTTTTCGGACTATTGTGCAGATGAAAACGAGGAGGAATCAGTAAGAGTGATTTTAGTAGTGCTCTGGAGTCCTCCTTGATTTTCTAAGTACTCGGCGTTGTCCGGGAAAAAAGTGCTCAATGTCCTAGATAGAGCTACTGTGCAGATGAAAAGAAGGGGGGATCAGTAAGGGGATGCTTCTGGTGTTTCTACAATACAGGACCCGGAGATTTCTGCAGAATAGGGGCCATGGTTCTTCTGCAGTATAGGGATCAGGGGTGCTTCTACTGTATAGGACCCAACACCGGGGGTGCTTCTACAATATAGGACCCGTAGGCTTCTGCAGAATAGGGACCATGGGTGCTTCTGCAGTATAGGGACTAGGGGTGCTTCTACAGTATAGGACCCAGCACCAGGGGTGCTTCTACAATATAGGATCTGGAGGCGTCTGCAGAATAGGAACCATGGGTGCTTCTGCAGTATACAGACTAGAGGTGCTTCTACAGTATATGACCCAGCACTGGGTGGCTTCTACAATATAGGACCCAGAGGCTTCTGCAGTATAGGGTAATGGGTGCTTCTACAGTATATGACCCAGCACCGGGGCGCTTCTACAATATAGGACCCGGAGGCGTCTGCAGTATAGGGGCCGGGGGTGCTTCTGCAGTATAGGCACGGGGGTACTTCTACAATATAGGACCCAGAGGCTTCTGCAGAATAGGGACCACGGGTGCTTCTGCAGAATACGGACCATGGGTGATTCTGCACTATAGGGACTGGGGGTGCTTCTACAGTATAGGACCCAGCATCGGGGGTTCTACTACAATATAGAACCCGGAGGCTTCTGCAGTATAGGGACCGGGTGGTGCTTCTGCAGTATAGGGACCGGGGGCGCTTCTACAGTATAGGGACCGGGGGTTCTTCTACAATATAGGACTCGGAGGCTTCTGCAGTATGGTTCTTTGATATGACCGATGCGCCTCGGAATTTTTTTTTTCTTTCTTTAACTAAAAATATTTCTATGTATGGAGGAGAAAAAATGGGAGAGTCAAAATATTTCTTTTTTGTTTACTTTTTAATTAAAAATATTTATATGTATGGGGGAAGATGAAATAAAAAATTTTTTTGGGATCATAAATTTTTTTTTTCTTTTTTAAACTAAAAATATTTCTATGCATGGGGGAGGGTAAAAAAAATTATTTGGGCGGGGCGGTCAATTTTTTTTTTCTTTTTAATTAATAATATTTCTATGTATGTTGGAGGATGAAAATAATTTTTTTTTTTAAAGGTTAAAAAAAAATTTTTTAATTAAAAATATTTCTATATATGTGGAGGGTAAAAGAAAATATTAGGGGGGGGTCAACATTTTTTTTTTTCTTATTTCCTTTTTATTAAAAATACTTCTATGTATGGAGGAGGATACAGATAAAAATTGGGGGGGGGGCAAAAAATTTTTTTTTTTCGTTTTTTAACTACAAATATTTCCATTTATGATAGTGACAATACATGAATGAACAATATTTTGTTTTTCTGACACGACAGGGGTGCATTAATATGAGTTCTTAGGTATACGAACTGGGCTGGAGATAGGTACATATATAGTATGTGCACCCTTGCAGAGATAGGTAAGTATATAGTATGCGCACCAGGGCGGTGATCGGTACGTATATAACACACACATCGGGGCGGCGATAGGTACGTATATAGCATGCGCAACGGGGCGGTGATAGGTACGTATTTAGCACGCGCATAGGGCGGTGATAGGTACGTATGTAGCATTCGCACCAGGGCGGCGATAGGTACGTATATAGCATGCGTTCCAGGGTGGCGATCGGTATGTATGTAGCATGCGTGCCGGGTGGCGATAGGTACGTATTTAGCATTTGCACCAAGGCGGCGATATGTAGATATTTATGTATGTGGGAGGATGAAAAAAATTTTTTGGGGGGGGGGTGAAAGGTTAAAAAAAAATTTTTTAATTAAAAATATTTCTATATATGTGGAGGGTAAAAGAAAATATTGGGGGGGGGGGTCAAAATTTTTTTTTATTTTTTCGTATTTTTTTATTAAAAATACTTCTATGTATGGAGGAAGATACAGATAAAAATTTGGGGGGGGCCAAATTTTTTTTATTTTTTTCGTTTTTTAACTACAAATATTTCCATTTATGATAGTGACAATACATGAATGAACAATATTTTGTTTTTCTGACACGACAGGGGCGCATTAATATGAGTTCTTAGGTATACGAACTGGGCTGGAGATAGGTACATATATAGTATGTGCACCCTTGCAGAGATAGGTAAGTATATAGTATGCGCACCAGGGCGGTGATCGGTACGTATATAACACACACACCGGGGCGGCGATAGGTACGTATATAGCATGCGCAACGGGGCGGTGATAGGTACGTATTTAGCACGCGCATAGGGGGGTGATAGGTACGTATGTAGCATTCGCACCAGGGCGGCGATAGGTACGTATATAGCATGCGTTCCGGGGTGGCGATCGGTATGTATATAGCACGCGTGCCGGGTGGCAATAGGTACGTATTTAGCATTTGCACCAGGGCGGCGATATGTAGATATTTATAATTCGCACTGGGGCAGCGATAGGTACTTATGTAGTATTCACACCAGGGCAGCAATAGGTACGTATTTAGCATTCGTACCGGGGCGGCGATAGGTACGTATTTAGCATTCGCACCGGGGCGGCGATAGGTGCGTTTTTAGCATTCAAACGGGGCGGCGATAGGTACATATATAGTATCTGCACCAGGGTGGCGATACATACGTATATAGTATGTGCACTGCAGCGGCGATAGTTACATATATAGTATGCGCACCGGGACGGCGATAGGGACGTATATAGTATGAACACCGGGGCGGAGACAAGTATCTATATAATATGTACACCAGGGTGGAGATATGTACCTATATAGAAAGCCAGACAGAGGTAGTACTTTTATAGAAATATGTCATACTTTTACCTTGGGCAACATAAGAGGAATGGTGGGGAAGAAACAGCTTTTGCAAAAGACAAAATGAGAAAGTACCGGGGAAATGGGGCGACCAGGGAAGAGAAAAGTAGAAAGATAAAGAGACGACTATAGAGAGAGGGAGAGAAATAGAAGTTTGACTATAAAGATGTTACAAACGCGATTTTTCTTCAATTATATGTTTTTATGACCCCGAGCTAACGAAATGAAGTTGTTAAATAAATCAAAATTAACTTAATTAAACCATTAACTGACCCCGCTCGCTACTGTAGCTTCAGCGTGGAAGGCGTAGGAGACGACGTTTATGCACTTTTTCTTCAGTTAAACATTTGAACGACGAGAGAGAGAGAGAGAGAGAGAGAGAGAGAGAGAGAGAGAGAGAGAGAGAGAGAGAGAGAAATACTTTTTCAATGCAACATTATCAAAAATAAAGGTAACTACTATGAATTTCTGTGCTTCAAATACAAAAATCCAATATCTGGTTTTGAAATATATTTAGAATATTTACGAATAAAACTCCTTACGAGCTGTGCCAACGCGAACGCTGGCAGACGATGTCTTCAAACGTTAAAACCATTTATTTCCTTTCTTTTGGTTCGAGAGACAGCCAGTATTATTTTTTTTTTTAACTCACATTAAGCAATGTTTGTTTTGTTTTTTTCGTAAGAGAGTAATAGAGAGAGAAAATAGAGAGAGAGACTTGAAAAGTGAAAACGCAAGAAAAACAAATAAATAAATCGCAAAAAGTAAAAAAAAAATGTAACAACATCGAAAGAGACGAAAGTAACAAGTACAGTTTCGTTTTCTGTCAGTTTTTACGGTATATCAACCCTTTTTAGTAAAGTGTCCATCGTACACGCGTTATTTGAATGCAAATTATTATTTTAAAAATTTATTTCACTTTTATCCGGGGGGGGGGGTTGCTCATAATAAAGCAAGTGTAACTTACTAACAAATAGAGGGTGCTTTGTTATATTGGGACCCGCGCTAACTTTGACCCCGTCGTTAGGGGTGGGGTCAGTGGGGGTTAGGGTTAGCTATAAAGTTCAGAGTCATTGGGGGTTAGGGTTAAAGTTAGGGTCAGGGTCAAATTTAGCCCGGGTCCCAATGTAACAAAGTACCAAATAGAGACGTAAAAATAATACAATGACAATGATATTGTATAGTTAACATCTGAGAAATTAAGTTTTTTATTTCAAATATTTATTTAGGTATTTTGTCAAATTCGTGAATCAAAAATGGCGTTCGCTAATTTCAGACTTTATAAAAGGCTAAAGTGTCCGATTACAGTAGAGGATCTCTTTACATTAGCGACTAACCCGAGATGTAGGGGATGGCGCCACTCTTATCCCAAGATTGCTTCATTGTCCTTGATCCTGACCTTATAATACTGAGAGTTTTAGCAAAGTGTTTTTTAGTCTTTGCTATGACTCAACCGAGGATAGAACTCTGGTATCCTGTTCCATTAGCGGAAACGCTTACCAAATAGGCTGGTTTCTGGCTTACGATATTTATTTATTATTATTATTTTTTAATATTTAAAAAAAAATGTTTCTTCTTCTTCTTCTTCTTCTTATTGTTATTATTATTATTATTATTATTATTATTATTATTATTATTATTATTATTATTATTATTATTATTATTATTTATATATTAATACGATAGAGTGTGTGTTATTTATTTTATGTGTCACGATCTGCCACTCCTATTTAAGAAGATTTAGTATTTACTTTTGCCCCTGACAACGGAGGGGGGTAGGGAGAGGGGAGAGAAGGAGGGAGAGTTAGAGGGGAGTCGCGACCGATGGTGACTGCTGAAGAGACAGCTTTTGCCCCGGCAACCGAGTAATATAGATAAATATATATATACTTCCATCCCGTCATGCAAAATTTTGGTGAGTAAAATATCTGCATATTTCTAGCCATCGGATAATATTATTAACAGTAAATTATACAGATTGATGTAGAAAACACTGTGGAATTTCCACAGGGTCCCGCTAGTATATATTAATAAAGTTAAAATATTAACAAAATAGAACAAAACCAATACTTTTCAAAAGTTTTGAATATATGTTTAATTTAATACATATAAATATATATATATATATATATATATATATATATATATATATATATATATATATATATATATATATGCATATATAAATATATAAAGGTAGAAAAAATAAGAGTGATAAACATGTACGAATGTCCAGATTCATTTCAAACTTAGATTGTTCAGTGCAAGGTATATTCTTTAATAAACTAATGTTTATTGTTCTTTCCTTAAGACATATATATATATATATATATATATGGATTCGTCCAAACACTTTAAAATGCAACAACATTTTTGTGAGTAACGGATAAATTTTATTAGACAGACGAACAGCGCAGGTAAAAAAAAAAAAAAAAAAATTTATTTTTTATTTTATTTATTTATTTATTTATTTATTTTTTTTGATGTCTTAAATAACTAATATAAGTTAGCAAAACATTTATATGGAACAAAACGTAGATTTAGTATAAGGAACGTTTATGTTTTTGTCTTTTAAGGGAAGTGGGGTCTGATCAACTCTGCTGGGAAGCCATGAAATTAAATACTGTCTTGTTTTTAAATTCCCGAAACAGTTTTTCATGGTAAACAACTGATGATCCCTTAAAATAGTGTTAGAAACTAACTAATATAATAACTG